>JAMPIV010001881.1:0-457500 GCA_024509875.1 Oreohelix idahoensis
AAACCTTTTGGTGAAGAAATTTTGCAGGGGTATGTTAATACATACAAACTTATCTACACTAGTAAATACGTATGCGAGATATTGACTTTGAACTACATAATTACATCAAAAAACATACCTAAAACCATTATACACTTGTAATATAACGTCGCGTCTTTCTATCTGCGTAAGCACTCCTATCACTCATGATACGAAGGCATTCCATACTACTCAAGACCCCCGATTGTCTGTAATAAAAAAATAAAAAAATAAGAAAAAAATCTTATTACATACATAAACTTACTTACACTATACTGCATACTTGTCCCACATATCGCCACCCAAAATCAGGCACTTGTCGTACCCGTTGCACCAATCTTTTGCAACACGCTCATCAAGAAATAGCACCCGCCAGTACCACCAACAGTTGTCGACACCCTCCATCTCTATGAGCTCCCACTTTGGTTTTCTCGAAAGCGCTGATAGCCAGTCCCACATTACACAGCAATCAACCTTCATCTTGCCGAAGAGAAGAAATCGTTACCGCCAATCCGGTTGTAAGGGGTGGTTGAAAATCTCCACCAGTTACTGCTCGACGTAACTTTCTGTGCGAGCCGCAGTGTGGGGCCGCACAGAAGGGCACGATCACGTCTCTCAAAGTACGCTCCGAATGCAGTACGACACCGGGAACCGAGAGCCTCGTTCCTGTGCTGAGAGAACATACCAATCAGCGCTTTTGTTTTGGATCAACATCCGCAAGCCCTTCTTCAGCGTTATCACAATAAACGAGACGTTGATTGTGGTACCTGGCCATGAAATGTAACGTCAACAAAATTCCCTTTCGTGACCCAGAAACCACAGCGAGAGCCCATCATTTGTCGGTGGGACAAATGGCTTTGTCTTGAACTTCTACGCTTGATTATGGAGTGTTAAGATATGACATCACGACGAATAGTGAAACCCATCTGTTCTCGTCCCAGCTCAGATTCGTCGATACAAATTTCGATCCCCCTCCTTCCCAGGAGTGCGCCCAGCACCGGCGCACAACTCTCAGTCTTAAAAGCGGAGCACCCATTTAGGAACGTCATACAGAGTTCATTGTTTGGTATCCCTCCATGCACATAACTTGTCAATCACCAAGTCTATATCGAGTGGTTGCAATTCGAAACAGACTAGTCCTTGAAATTTGTGTGAAATTCACAGAGAAAGATGTGAAATCTGAAACGAGACGCTATTTTACCCACTGACTGTCGACTTTTTGAACGAGTTCATCGTCACAATTGAGTGTCGTCCTTGTACCCCCTCGTCATGCATATCTGTGCGCCCATCCCTGAATTTTCTTGCAAACCAATCCCTCACAGGACTGTCATCATATGTACACAGTAAGCCACGACACATTCGAGATGAATCTCGGCGCGCTGTGTCATTCGATCTGCCTTGCAGAAAAAGAATAACACCACGGACCTCACAGCTGGAACTGGAGTTGCGATGACAGGGTCCATGTTTAACCCATCGGTCGCACTCGTGCACAGCTGGGACTGTGGGTTTGCGTGCAAACGGAAGGATAACACATTAAGGACTAGAATGATGCAGGCACTGCGCCTTCGCTATGGCAACCAATTATTTTTACCAGCCAATCGGAGGTTGATTTCTGAGGAATAGCCTCCTCGTATTTAAATCTTAGAGTAAGCTTGTTTCTACGCTACCAATTAAAGGTAGTGATAAAAATAAAATTTAAAAATTTTGCCATGTACGCCCTCAGGCACGTGTACACATTTGAGAAACATCGGGTTTTAATACAGCCGGGCACAGTGACGTCTTAACCGGTGCATGCTGTATGGACCATAGGAGGGATTCCAAATGGAAAACCAAGACGATGGAATTTTTTGCATGAAACACCACAACACAACATAACAAATAACCTCTCTATGTTACTGTTGACTTTGTTAAGGAGGATGGACCACTACTATAACTGGTCCCCTTGCAGAAGCCTGCACCATGATCATATGCTCTGCAGGGGTGGTTTCTTCATTTTGTTTTTACATGATGATGTTGCCAGCCACATATTATCTCAACTGTATTTTTAGACAAAAAATATGTCTGAGGTGCTACAGTCTTATTCTTTCTTTGTCCCTTCTGCTGAGACTTCCCGGTAACTCCCCGGGGTGACCACACCAAACATGCTAAGATCATTTGCACTGAACTTCAGAATCCGTAATTAGCTAACGTTCAGTGATGGTGGATAAAGATAGACTAAGACATTCAGTGATTTCACTCTCATGGAGCATTGCGCACGATACTCATCATGACATGTGTTATGGATTTTGAGGATAGTTGAAAAGTCCGTTGATATCTCTCTCCTCTCTCTCACCCCCCCCCCCCCCCCCCCCTTTTCTGGAACTAGATGGTGAACTGATAATAGTTGGAGCAGAACTTTAAAAGTAGACTATTAAGAAATATTATAATTTTTAAACATTTGAGATATAACGAGCGCAAAGGCCTTATTGGCTCTATCTTTTCCTACATCTTTCGTATTGTATTTTCTCCGACTAATTTTTGCTCTTTCATGCAACATTTGCGATCCATATTTGCGTGGGTTATTTCATCGTTGTGAATTACTCGCAACCGGTATCTAGAGAACCACATTTGCTCTTTCATCGGGGAAATAAAATCCTTTGATTGAGTCCACATTGCCCGACATTATCGTTTGAAGGCCCCCACATTGCATCGTGATAAATCAGTAAAAACACATATGGTCATCCGAATCAAACATGGGCATGCGGTAATTTCTGTGACACCACATTGGACTCGCCCAGATTGGCCAGGGGGAAAAACGTCTCACCGCGCGTTCAGACAAGACGTTGGTTTACCACATTGGAGATGCCCAGCTTGGGCAGGTGACTTCCAGAAATATATAATACCTATCCATAATCAACTTAGAGTGTAGAAGTCCCCAGTTTTTTCCCTTGTGAGAAGAGATTAAACCCCCAAAACGCATAGCCTAATACACGTGTTTATTCAGAGTGGATGAATATTCAGTTCTGTGATTAATTGTGTTCTTAAAGGATTTTACGAAGGGAAAAGAAGGTTAGTAGATCTTATACTTATTAATACATTTTCTTATTTTTGTTTATTTTAACCTCACAGCTAAAATGTGCGAAAGATAAAGTTTCAAATAATTCTTGGCATAACTGATTAATAAAATCAGAAGATTTTCCTAGAAGATGATAGGATGATAGGAGGTAATTAATAGTTCATATTTCACCTATATCATCATCACAGTCTCCCATGCGCACACACTCTCATGCACAAGATATTTAACATCATTAGAATTGAACTCAGAGAGAGAGAGAGATGAATAATGAGCAATACTTTAAATGCAAGTCAACCAGTGATGTTAAATGTGAAAAACTTACGAAGACTTTTGTGTGTCTTCAGTTCATCAGAAGTCTGAGTCTACACGCAACGTGTCTGACGTCTAACCAGAATAAGTTATCAAAAACGGACATTTGGCTAGCAGAATTCGCCATAGGACATCTTTCATTCCTCAATTTAAAAGGAATATTGTCTCACCCACAAGTCATAAGGTGGACGCAGCATTTTTCGTCACCATATACTGCTTGCTCACAAGTTCAATACATCGTTATCACAAGTTCAATACAGAGTCATCATAAATTCTAATCACTCGAAAGATCATTATTATCTGAAGTCAAGCAAAAGAGCTCAAAAGAGGAATCGCATATTTATACCACGTGCAACACACTCTTAAGCGCATTTTATGAAGCAGACTCGAAAGTATATGAATCACGACTACATACGCAAGATTATGAGTCTACATATCACTAACATTTCGTGAAGATATCCAGTCTGACCAGTACCCTCGGGAGATTAGACAACAGACCTTTTGTTCATATGACAGCTATTAACTGTTGATCAACACTACAGAGATATACTCAAACAGTGAAGGAATATACATAGATATCTCGTCAGCGTTCTCCGTACGACAACAGTATTCATCAGAACGTCCTCAGCTTTGAGATACCCCACTCGACATAACGTATAACAACTTGGGACATTTTATGCATACATGTGAATCCTCATATCTAGGAGAAGCATTTAGAGACACATGGACTGTGTAGAGTACTCACCATTTTGGTAACACGTATCATATCACATCATCATTCACTTTACACCAGTTCATTCTTAATTAACTATTACTTAATTAACTGTATTTTATTATCTCATCTGTGTGTTTTGTGTGAATCGTCTTTCACCATCATCACGTTCTAACCATTACTAACCCTATATGTGTGGATATTTCATTAATAAACCCAACGATCGGTTGATCATTATCAAGAGTTTGTTAATGTATCACTCGTGCTGTCGGTGTTACATATTCACCTATAGGAACCTTTCTCTACCAGATGAGGTTGGGGGCTTTTTCTTTACGGGATCTAAGGGCAGAAGCTAAGGTCGTGGGGAAACAGAACTCTTTCCATAATTAATTAGAAAACACTGTCTAGTGGAAAGCATTCGCATCCCTGTCTTCTTGTCCCTATCTCGAATAGGTCTTTATTCTTTCTTAACGAGCCAATTTCTAGAGACCTTATATCTATATCTCATAGACTATTCCTGGCAAAAACTACTGTAGTAGCTGCCCCAGTGACTCACCACACGATAATGTGGACTCGTCTTGGGATTAGTGAACCCGGACTTAGAAGTGTGATAAATCACATTTTCATCCCTGCTATACAGTTGCGATAATTGCAAAATTTGTTGGCATTTTGAGGGATTACCTTCTAGACTGACTCTTACTATAATTTTATCTATTTCCATAGGGGGGATAATTTATATCTCTAAAAGCACGAGTGATACTTTTTAAATTGAGTATCAAACGGACAGAGTAAGCACTTTTTGAGAACAGAAGATACTGTAAGGAACTGATTTTTAAAAAAAAAAACTTTTTTTTGTAATTGCGGGGAAAATTTTTATCTTAAATATTTAGCAATTTTTTCATAGAAAACTTGGAGATAATTGTTATATAATTTTCAGAATACAGCTAAGTGAGTGATTTTTTTTTTAAAAGAACTATTTGAACTTGATTACTAATTTAAACGTAGCTGGTTTTAAAGAGATAATTACTCGTGCGAGTCTAAACAATTTGCTTGGAGGTCACTGCCAATTTTTTCCCTTCGTGAACCCATACTGCATATCATGGCAGATGCCGCAAAATTAGGACTAGTTTAATGGAGGCAGGGCGTGAATACGGGTTAAGTGGAAAAGATCTGATGAAATTTGTGAGTGAGGAGACTGATAAAACTCCATGCAAGAGAGATGGAAGTGCAGAAACTTGCAATGGAGAAAGAGAAAGCCGCGCAGCAGAAGCAGCGGAGCGGAAGGGAAAGCCGCAGCAGAAGCAGCGGAGCGGACGAAAGAAGCAACAGAAGCAGCGGAGCGGAAAGCCGCAGCAGAAGCAGCGAGCGGAAAGAAGCAGCAGAAGCAGCGGAGCGTAAGAGAAGAAAGCAGCAGCAGAGCATGCACTTAAGATGAAGCACTGGAAATCCAGGGGCAGACCAATCAGATAGAGCTGTGCAAAAATTGTGCAAGCGGCTTCCAACTTGGATGGAGGGTACTCACCCCGCTTCAGATGGTGTGCCTACTTCGCAACCTGCACCACCCAATGCCATGAACTTTCCGCTGGAAAACCTTTTTCAGAAAGGAACGAATACCATGGACCGCCTTTTTAGACCGCTTTGAACGCTTTGCAACAGGGTTTGGGCTTGAAGAACGGAAATGGAACTTGAAACTTTCCCAGGGCCTAAGAGGAGCCGCCTACGATTTGTAGTTTTTAATAAACTTCCGGCGGAGAGCAAGATGACTATACCATGGCCATTGAAAAAAGCTCTCTTGGTGAGGTATCTGGAGCTTCATTCAGAGGCTTACACGAAAAAAATTTCGAGGTTCTAGGAAGGATGCAGGAGAGACTTTCTCACAGTTTGCAGCCCGCATTGAAAGACTACCTAGTGAAGTGGTGTACACTGGGAAACTTTACCCGAGAACTATGACGGGTTGAAAGAGCTGATTGTGATAGAGCAACTAAAAGAGTCTATGTCGGTGGAAATGCGTAGATTTCTCAGTGAAAACGGGGCTGCCCGGTTAGAAAATATTCTTACACTGGCAGAGCGATTCTAAATTGCTCTCATGGAGTCTCAAGGAGCAAGAAAGAAGTTTTCGGATCAGGTGCCCCAGCAATCAGCTCGCTCCCAACAAGACCAACACAGCAGAGGACCACACATCTCGCATAAAGAGCACGCAAAACAAGATAACTACAAAGAGCAAAACAAGAAAAATGCTGCGCCGCACCAGAGACAGGGAGATAAATGGTGCAAGTACTGTCGCTTGAACAATCACAACACTACTGAGTGCAAGCACAGACCCCCTCCCCAACATGCTGCCTGTTTGCAGACAAAATCGTCACCCCAGAAGGAGCAGAGGACCGGAAACGTTTCTCATCCTCCCGTCATCGAATCAGTCCTCGTAAACGGACAATCTGTGGAGTGCCTTTATGATACAGGACTTGCTTTCGATGCGGTGGTCAGGGCATCTCTTGTCACCCCTGACCAAATAACAGAAGAGAGTGTCGACATCCAAGGTCCGACGAAGGATGTTGCACCCATGACACTGCCAATTGCATCTTATCAGAGTGGAATCTCGTTATGTGACAGGAGAGATTCGTGCAGCTATCATGGAAGAACCAATCTACTCTTTAATCTTGGGATGTAGATATGTGTTCCTTGGAGAAACTACTCAACCTCTAGTCATGGCGGCCGTTACAGACTAGAGGACAGTCAAGAAAAGACGCAGAGCAGGAACCTCCTACCAATATCCTCTCCGAGGAATTGAAGAGGGCCCAAAGGGAAGATTCCTCACTGGCGCCCTGTTTTAAAAAAATTACCTAGGACACACAACCCACCTACCAAGGGAGACTTCTTTATGAAAAATGGATTGATGTATCGCCGAGCTGGAAATGAGGGACAGGAACACAACCAATTAGTAGTTCCTGCAACCTATAGGAACCAGGTGCTTGAGATGGGCCACTCTATCCCATTTAGTGGACACATGGGAATGAGCGCCACGACTCAAAGGATCGCCTGCCACTATTATTGGCCAGGGATCACCGGCGACATTGAACGTTTCGTCAAGTCTTGTCCTCAGTGCCAGAAAGTTGCACCAAAACACTGGACGGCACCCGCGACCCTTGGGGAGATGCCAATCTTGGGCACCCCATTTGAAAGAGTGGCCGTGGATATAATTGGACCTCTGCTGAGAACTAAGAAGAGGAACTCCCATATCCTTACCTTAGTGGACACCTGTTCCATGTGGGGCGAAGCCATAGCCATGCCAGCATGCGACTCAGTGCATGTAGCTGACGCTTTACTGAATATCTTTACTAGATTGGGCTTCCCGCACGAAATTCTCACAGACCACGGATCACAATTTAGAGGCAAGTTGACAGAGGAGGTGCTTAGAATATTCAAGACTAGGCATATCCATACTTCGCCCTATCACCCCCAAAGTAACGGGCAAGTAGAGCGGTTTAACGGGACGCTCACCTATATTCTTCGGAAGTTGGCACAGGAGAAGCCAGAAACTTGGGATCAGTATCTTCCTGCCGCATTATTTGCTTATAGGGAAGTACCGCATGCGTCAACTGGAGTTCCTCCGGCCACATTACTCTTCGGAAGACCTATTAAAGGTCCATTAGAAGCATTACTAAGAACATGGACAGATCCCAAGGCAGACGACACTGTCACATCAGCCTTCCAGTACGTCACAGACTTGAAACAACGCCTGAAGACTGGCTGGGAATTAGCCACAGCGAAAGTACGGGAGGCTAGGCGGAAACATGCCAAATATTACAATCGCAATGCGAAGGACCGAGAACTAGCAGTAGGAGATAAGGTGCTACTTCTTCTGCCAAGTAGCAGTAATAAATTGCAGATTTGCTGGAGGGGACCCTACAAAGTGGCGGAAAAGATTTCTCGCACCAACTAGAAAATCGCCGCGCACGGAAAGCAGAAAAATTTACTACTTAAATCTGCTTAAGAATTTTTACGAGCCAGCCTCTGCCGAACCAGCGCACCTCATGACTATGGCCATTGCTATGCAAATGGAAGAAGAGCCATTATCATCCGTAGAGTACCCGGTGATACAGGAGGAATCACATTTAGATGTGAAAATAAGCTCCACCTTAACGGAAGCCCAGCAAGAAAAAGTAAGGAGATTGATGGAAAACCACGCCGACTCCCTGAAGAAGACAAACCGGGCCGGACAAACCTGATGGAGTTTGACATGGAAGTCACGGATCCTACGCCTGTCCGAATGAGAACCTATCCGATTCCGTATGCCAAGGCGACGGCATTAAAGCCAGAAATTGATTACTTACTTAAGGATGGCATAATTTCGAAGTCGGAGTCCCCTTACAGTGCGGGGAGTGGTGCTGTTACGCAAAAAACCCAGTGGAGAAACACCGCCTGTGCATCGACTACCGACAGCTGAATGCGTTAACACAGTAATCCCCGTTTCCAGCCAGAACCGTTACCGGACCAGAACCAGCTATTTACTAAGCTGAGCAGGGCTCGCTATTTTTTCAAAAGATCGACCTCAGTAAAGGGTACTATCAAATACCGGTAAAAGCTGAGGTGAGGAAACCTGTTAGCCTTCAGTACTACTCCAGATGGTTACTTCGAGTTTAATGTGATGCCATTTGGACTGAACAATGCCCCTAGTGTCTTCACAAGGATGACGCGAAAGTTATTGGATCCTTTGAATCATCCCGCCATCAGCAATTTTATGGATGATATATTAGTAGCTACTGATGAGTGAAATCGTTTGCAGAACATATAATCAGCGCTATCCTTGCTGTTTAACAGACTCAGAGAAGCGGGACTAACCGCCCGTCCAACCAGATGTCAAGTTGGGTGTGAACAGCTAGAGTTCCTAGGACATACTATATCCCATGGGACCATGTTCCCCGAGACTCAAAATGTTGAGAAGCTGAGAAATGCACCGAGACCGTCCACTAAAAAGGATGTCCGGTCATTTGTAATCTCTCTGTGGATTCTACCAGAGATATATAAAGGATTTTAATAGCCTCTGTGCGCCGCTTACATCGCTAACCAAGAAAGGAAACCCAGATAAAGTGACATGGTCAGCAGAATGTGAACATGCATATGCACTCTTAAAAGAGAAACTCACCACAAAACCTATTTTACGGCTTCCGGATTTAACTAGAAAATTCATCTTGCGCACAGATGCCCATACCTGTACGGAAGGAAATTTACAATCCAGAGTGATCACCAACCTCTGACCTTCCTCGCCAATTCAAAGAATTTGAATGCTAGACTGATGAGGTGGTCGCTTGTTCTACAACCTTACACGTTCCAAGTGGACTATATCCAAGGAAAACATAACGTAGGAGCGGATTTTTTAAGCCGTCATCCTATGAGGCAGGACGGAGAGCACAAACAAGTAGAGGAAAGGGTGGAAACCGAAGAGAAAAACGAAGATGAGGAAAAGGATTAAGGAATCCCGAGCAAGAAGGCTTAGCTCTCCTGAGTACGATTGACATCACACTTGAGGAGGGGCTATTGTGATAAACGAGCGCAAAGGCCTTATTGCTCTATCTTTTCCTACATCTTTCGTATTGTATTTTCTCCGACATTTGCTCTTTCATGCAACATTTGCGATCCATATTTGCTATTTCATCGTTGTGATTACTCGCAACCGGTATCTAGAGAACCACATTTGCTCTTTCATCGGGGGAAATAAAATCCTTTGATTGAGTCCACATGCCCGACATTATCGTTTGAAGCCCACATTGCATCGTGATAAATCAGGTAAAAACACATATGGTCATCCGAATCAAACATGGGCATGCGGTAATTTCTGTGACACCACATTGGACGCCCAGATTGGCCAGGGGAAAACGTCTCACCGCGGTTCAGACAAGCGTTGGTTTACCACATTGGATGCCCAGCTTGGCCAGGTGACTTCCAGAAATATATAATACCGCATAATCTACTAGAGTGTAGAAGTCCAGTTTTTTACCTTGTGAGGAAGAGATTAAACCCCAAAACGCATAGCCTAATACACGTGTTTATTCAGAGTGGATGATAATTCAGTTCTGTGATTAATTGTGTTCTTAAAGGATTTTACGAAGGGAAAAGAAGGTTAGTAGATCTTATACTTATTAATATATTTTCTTATTTTTGTTTATTTTAACCTCACAGCTAAAATGTGCGAAAGATAAAGTTTCAAATAATTCTTGGCATGACTGATTAATAAAATCAGAAGATTTTCCTAGAAGATGATAGGATGATAGGAGGTAATTAATAGTTCAGATTTCACCTTTATCATCATCACAGTCTCCCATGCGCACACACTC
Organism: Oreohelix idahoensis; assembly: GCA_024509875.1. Lineage (NCBI taxonomy): Eukaryota > Metazoa > Mollusca > Gastropoda > Stylommatophora > Oreohelicidae > Oreohelix > Oreohelix idahoensis. Next base: position 10,427 of record JAMPIV010001881.1, read on the forward strand.
TCATGCACAAGATATTTAACATCATTAGAATTGAACTCAGAGAGAGAGAGAGATGAATAATGAGCAATACTTTAAATGCAAGTCAACCAGTGATGTTAAATGTGAAAAACTTACGAAGACTTTTGTGTGTCTTCAGTTCATCAGAAGTCTGAGTCTACACGCAACGTGTCTGACGTCTAACCAGAAATAAGTTATTAAAAACGGACATTTGGCTAGCAGAATTCGCCATAGGACATCTTTCATTCCTCAATTAAAAAGGAATATTGTCTCACCCACAAGTCATAAGGTGGACGCAGCATTTTTCGTCACCATATTCTGCTTGCTCACAAGTTCAATACATCGTTATCACAAGTTCAATACAGAGTCATCATAAATTCTAATCACTCGAAAGATCATTATTATCTGAAGTCAAGCAAAAGAGCTCAAAAGAGGAATCGCATATTTATACCACGTGCAACACACTCTTAAGCGCATTTTATGAAGCAGACTCGAAAGTATATGAATCACGACTACATACGCAAGATTATGAGTCTACATATCACTAACATTTCGTGAAGATATCCAGTCTGACCAGTACCCTCGGGAGATTAGACAACAGACCTTTTGTTCATATGACAGCTATTAACTGTTGATCAACACTACAGAGATATACTCAAACAGTGAAGGAATATACATAGATATCTCGTCAGCGTTCTCCGTACGACAACAGTATTCATCAGAACGTCCTCAGCTTAGAGATACCCCACTCGACATAACGTATAACAACTTGGGACATTTTATGCATACATGTGAATCCTCATATCTAGGAGAAGCATTTAGAGACACATAGACTGTGTAGAGTACTCACCTTTTTGGTAACACGTATCATATCACATCATCATTTCACTTTACACCAGTTCATTCTTAATTAACTATTACTTAATTAACTGTAATTTTATTATCTCATCTGTGTGTTTTGTGTGAATCGTCTTTCACCATCATCACGTTCTAACCATTACTAACCCTATATGTGTGGATATTTCATTAATAAACCCAACGATCGGTTGATCATTATCAAGAGTTTGTTAATGTATCACTCGTGCTGTCGGTGTTACATATTCACCTATAGGAACCTTTCTCTACTCAGATGAGGTTGGGGGCTTTTTCTTTACGGGATCTAAGGGCAGAAGCTAAGGTCGTGGGGAAACAGAACTCTTTCCATAATTAATTAGAAAACACTGTCTAGTGGAAAGCATTCGCATTCCTGTCTTCTTGTCCCTATCTCGAATAGGTCTTTATTCTTTCTTAACGAGCCAATTTCTAGAGACCTTATATCTATATCTCATAGACTATTCCTGGCAAAAACTACTGTAGTAGTTGCCCCAGTGACACACCACACGACAACATTATATTTTGTATGTATGTGTCACACCAGACGGTAGTCACTTTATTTTAAGGACAAATTAGCAGATAATGTATGTACATATGTTTTTCTAAATCTATATGCATTGTGAGACAGATATTCAATGTTTGCATGCATCTGTACGTCCCGTATAGTACCTAGGGGTTTCTGAAGAGACAAAGAACAAATAGACCCACTAGCCATCTCAGACATGTCGTACAAGGCCATTAATATAATGTTGTACATGCATCTGGCAACTCATTATGGAAAACGAATTGCCACAAAAAGCACTGCTAGAAGAAATGTGAATGCCGGCTTCATACATGGGGATCAGTATTACTACGGTGCAATAAATGACTACCCCTGCCTTCTTTGTTTTCACTTCTTAAGGAGAACGGTATTGCCAATGTACGAAGCCTGTTCTCAAACAGTTCTGCACTCTTGCAGTATTGGTTTCTGTAGCTATGTTTTACATGATGAGGTTGTCAGCCCCACACACAAAACTCACTGTTGCAGGCTGTCTTATCTTACTTCTAGTCTAAGGGAATTAATCGTTAGAAGTCTAGGACATGCAAGCCGGATTTTGGTTATCTCGCTTGGACAGCGGTTAATTTATTTAAAAAATATACGAGCATATTATATTCGAATCTTCAAGATTCAGAACGTGTCTCACTGCGGCCGAGTTACCGCGTGAGATGAATGCTTCTAAGCTAAGTTTGAGCTGTTAGCGAGAGTTCTCAGGCGGTTAGCCCCACGCATTGGTGATTGGCTGGGGTGTGCTGGAAAAAGAATATTTGGACATTGAGTTCCCCAGCGAGTGAACGGGGAAGATGTTGTAGCCATGTTTTTCGAGGTGTACCTGTGATATTTTGGTACAGGTGTTATTGCTGATGGATTTACGTGTGATTATCCATTACAGTTATAAGTGATTATCTGCAGATAAGATGTACTTTATTTAAAGAGGTGTTCTATAGGCCTTGGTGTGTACAGGCCAGTCATACATGTATTATTACTTGAAGGATCCATGGACATATATATTATTTGCACTGCTATGCCAGTAGTTGCTCTTTAAGGCCATACATGTATTATTACTTGAAGGATCCATGGACATATATATTATTTGCACTGCTATGCCAGTAGTTGCTCTTTGAGGCCATACATATATTATTACTGGAAGGATCCAGGAACACATATTAGTAGCACTGCGATGTTTTTAGGCTACAAGTAGAGAGAGCGCTGATGATTTCATATATTATTACTGGAGGGATCCAGGAACATATATTAGTAGCACTGCGATGTTTGCAGGCTACAGGAAGAGAGAGCGCTGATGATTACATATATTATTGCTTGAGGGACCCATGAACATATATATTAGAGTTATTGGAGATAGGTCGAGGCCGGGAGTTGTATAGGCTTGTAGTTGATATGCAGGGTGAATATTGATAGATCTTATCTGATGCTATTTGATTCAATGTAACTGTATTTCGTCGATGTCATTGTGGTCGTGTCGTGGCGTAATTAAAGTGTTTAAATAAACGTCACCAGGCTTTCAACGATCAATGACTCTTACGTGTATGTACTGTTTAGACAATACACATCAATAAGATTTAACAGTTGACTAATAATAGTAATTAACAGTTGAGTAATCATAGTATTTAACAGAATCGCCATATTTAACAGTGGTGGTTTCCAGTTCAAGTCGGATCTGATACCCATGACATTTACGTAAATAGCCCTGTGTGGGCGTGGCCTGTAATCAGAACATCAATATTTACTTCGGAATCCTGCCTTGCACTCCATATAGGAGATTTCATTCATGTCGCAAGTTTTACGGGTTGTGATGCCCGCGACTTCATTTAGAACACTGTGTGGTGCTTATTTACATGGCAATAATTGACCCTGTGTGGTCGTAGAGATATATTTCCTGCATCATCATCATCTTGGTAAACACTAACACTGATGCCCATATGTGTTATGTTTATGAACACTGTCAAGAAAGAACTATCTCGCATTATCAATGATGACATCAACCTCCTTTTGCAACACATGATGACGACAAGCAACTCACATTTATCAACCACTGTGTACCCATGCAACAATAGAGGGATTTCAAGTTTATGTTTGCAGTCATTCTACACGCGTAACTCAAGTAGATGATTTGCGGTGAATCAGTCCTGTCTTCTTGTGCTGTATTCGAGCACATATCGTGCTGTGTCAAGGACAAAGGACCCGAAGCGAGAGGCGTCAAGCTCCAGTGACTCTCTGCAGTTGATTATTTTCCCCAGCGGACTTATTGATACCTATCGTTTTGTCAAGCGAAAAGGACGGGATTATTTTCAAGATAAGTGGTCTTTTGTTGTGAAAACTGTGCCTTTTTTATGTAAATCAATAAGCCTTCCTTGATCTTATGCTTTATTCGTCCTATTGAGTGTTACATGTTCTATATTCTATGTTTCATGTTGACTTATGAAGGTAACATCCCAGTTTTACCCAGGGCTTCATAAGTGTCCTTTAGGATTTAGTTTGTAAGTGTAAATTTGAAGATTTTCCCGGTTCAAGGATACAAACCTTGCCGTAGGCTAGGTCGCTAGTTATCTCTTGGGACAAGTAAGTGTTTTAGGTGTGACGTAACGTATAATTGTTGTTATTGTAGTATTTTTTCTTTGTTCCTTAGTTTATCAATTAATTTGTTCGTGTCTTTCTCTCTTTCCTATCGTTCATTTTTTATACACATTTTCGTTAATACACGGTGCTGTTTATTGTCTTGTTATTATTCGCAGTTATCATTTCATGCTTTGAACAATTTTTGCTTTAGTTCAGCTTTATTGTTCAGTTGACCTCTGCGAACGTTATCATTTGTTCTCTAGTACCTTGTCTTTGTAATTGTTATCCCTACTGTCTATATCATATGTTAGTTGCTTGTGACTTATTGTAGGACTGTAATGCATAAGTGTTTAATGGTTATATGACTTACTATTTTGACTTCCCTCATATTAATATAGATTTATCGTTCATATTCATATGAATTTATAAGGGTTCTATGTATAAGAACCGATGGTACGGTGATTAACCAATATTTTCAATTACTTGAGAAGATATTTGGCTTTGTGAGCTGCAAAGATTCTAGGGACATAAACTGATAATAATTATAAGTGGTGAAAATAGATAGTGGACTTGGTGATTGAATCACTATGGATCCTGATATGGATGATGAGTTGGATCCTGATAATCTGTGGCCTATGTTGCAATATCTGAGGATGGTAAGGATAATGGGGGATTACAAGGCCCAGAACTCGAAGAGCATGTAATGGAGAGATTGTTGTCAAAAGCGTCATTTTTTCCAAGAGTTTTTGCTCAAAATAATTTTCAGTCCGTTCCTCATTTAGTGATGTCTGAGGATTTAGCGGATTTACTGAATTATCTTCGGGTGTTTTTGAATCAGAATATTGATATTAAACACGATCACATAGTGAGAAATATAAAGAAGATAATTTTCAAGGACATTCATGCTGACCAGAAAAATGAATTAGAAGGGGAGGAGCAAATGAAAGTTAATAAGCGGATTGCCCTACAACAAAGAGAGAGTTTTTTTGGACAGTATTGCTAAAGAGAGTAAACTACATGACACGGTGACTAGACTTAAAAGTGATTTACACAAATCAAACTTGGAGCTAGTTAGTTTACAAACAACATTGACTGTAGCATTGAACAAGAACAAAGAGTTGGAAACTCAGATGAAGGACAAAGATGACGAAGTTAGTAATCTCAGACAAGAAGTGAAAGAAATGAAAGAGATACATGAAAAATTAGAAGTTCAGACCAATGACCGTGATAGGTCTTATACAGAGACGCTTCTTGATTTATTGAGTAGAATAAATTCTTGCATTGAAGAAGGGAAGCATACTGTATTTCCGAATGAAGTTGAGGAGCTAATGAATATGAGGATAGTGAGAATGAAACACGACAATTAAGAGCAGATAAGGAAAATGATGGAAAAGAGACATTAGAAGAGTTAATGGCTGAAAAGGAGAAAATGATTGAGATAGAGAATTTACTGGTGGAGGAAAGTTACAAAATATTGACACTTGAGAATTTAAACAACAAATTGGGTGAAGAGATTTCTCTGAAAAATATTGAAATCAGTGAATTGAGAAGAGTGGATGGTTTGGTAGATGTTGTTCTAGGTAAAAAAAATGCTGTCTACTGTCAATGTTGACAAAGTTAGACAGAAACACGATTATCAACACATCATAAAGGAAACGAGTCAGCAACATACACTCGATACCAACACTAACGTCAAACGTGATGGACGTAAATCCTTGCGTGGTAAATATAATTTTCCACGTTCCATTGACTCTGCAGCTGACAATACTTATTCTTGGCGTCAGCCAAACAGAGGTAATTCTACGATAACTGTCGGTTCTGTAGATAGCGAGAAAAACTGATAAATTGCAAGTCAAAGTTCAAAAGATCAAACGAGTATCTACTTTCAGAGATTAAGATAAACTGATAACGAAGGACAAAAAGAGTAATACTTGTTCCAAAAAGGTAACCTATTATGTTGGTAACCATAAGGATTCTATTATTCCTGTTATTAATCAAGTTGTTAAGCATCCTGCAACAGAGAAGAATAAAAACAATTTTAACAGGAGAGATAATTCAGATTTTAGAAAGTGCTAAGGGAGTCCTTCAAATTGTAATTTTTCTTCTCCAAGGAATCTAAAACAGTCTAACAAATCTCAAAATTCGAATTCTAAGAATTTTAGAAAATATGACAGAGATAATTACACTAACGGTTGTCAATGTTATGATAATTGTTCTAAAAGACAAAAATATCCATCTGGCAGATATTTTGATCAAATGAGACATGGTAAACACAAAAATGCCAATTGGAATGCTAGATATAACATCGGTCCCAAACAAAGAGTGAATAATAATCACAATTGCGTTAACTGCGATTCAAATCAGTATGATATTTTCAATAGAGCAAATGATGCTCTCAATAGAAATAATAATTGGGACAGATCTCTAAATGATATATTGCATAACCAGATTTACTTCGCTCAACAAAAGCGTAAGATTAGTAATAATAAAGGTAATAATAAGGGTAATAGTTTTTGTAATACTACTACTTGTTCCCGCTGTTTTGACTGTAAAACTTTGTTTCAGCCTAGAGCGGCACGCCCTTGACTTACGATGAGCTTCTTGCCAAGCCTTCCGTGTTGTTTACAAGTGAGGAAGGAAGGTTTCTCGATAGCCATGAAAAGGGCTGGATGTTTTCATAGCCACGGGTGATGGTAAATGTGTCATTAATTTTCCGAGTTGCCTCGTTGAATCCAACCGTTCGTTAAAATATATATTTTCATTTTGTTTTTATTCACAGCGTCTGCTTTGAAATAAAAGTCAGTGCTCATACATCACATTAGATGAGAAGAATGTATGCTGCCTTAAGACTGTATGATTGATGAACTGAAGCCAGTCAGCATGTAGATCACAGATTATACGATCTTGCCATTTCAAGTTTATGGATTTTTTTCTGCACTGAATTTTCTACACCGCGGCAGTTGTAGTATATTTAACATTTGGTTATTTTTTAGGATAATACTACTTACTTAGTCGTTCCCCTTCTACCGTGAGGTGTAGAGGTTTGGAAGAGAGAGCGCCAGACCATTCTATCAGCTGTCTTCTTCCTGGCCTGGTTCCATTCTAGTCCTCGGTCCTTCAAAGATTGTCTAATGTTGTCCTCCCAGCGGACTCTGGGTCATCCCGGAGGTCTGGATCCCTGGCTCTTTGTTTCCCATGCTTGTCGTGGTAGCCGATCTTCTCCCATTCTGCAGACATGGCCAAACCATCTTAGTTGGGACTGTTCTATTTGGGTCTGCAGCGGATGGGATTTTAGGCCTTGACGGATCGTCTGGTTGCGGACCATGTCTCTTTTTGTTACTTCAACCACTTTCCTCAGATACCTCATTTCTGAGGTTTGGATCTGGCTTTTGTGGGTTGTATTTTTAGGATAATAAATAGATTGTATTGTATAATACGATGCATTAGATAGTGTTGTATTAAATATCGTGTATGTTTATATTTATTCATTATTACAACACCAGCTTACTGGTTATATGACTATGTTTTGATTACACACCAGTTCAATTTCAAACTATTTTCACACTGTTGTAGTTGTGATAAACATTAAGTACATATTATGAATGGAATAAGGTGTAACATACTGGTTTGAAGTGACTTATCTTTAATTTTTGTTGTTGATTGAAAGCAATGAACTATGCTATTTTCACACGCTAGTTAGAGGACTAGGTGCATTTAGATCATATATGATTGACCTTTATGCTCCATTGTGAGCTTAGGGCTACGATAGCAACTACATCAAATATTGATGTGCTCCAGCATTTATGATTGCTAGGATAGATTTTATACAAGAAGAGATTGCCAGCCATATGCACAAACTCTTTGGCTAGACATAATGCAGTAGTCGTCTTCAGAGAGTTCTTAAAAGTATTTTGTTCTCTAGATTTAATTCCTTTCTTACATTTTCACGTCATGAGGAAGTAATTAATTGTAACTATAGATTATGGATTTCTTTATAATGTATTTCATATTAAGTGAAAAAAAGCATAAATTTACAGCTAGGAACATTATAGCTGAGCTGTACGAGATTGTCAGCCTACATTACTTATAGGTTAAATTAAACTGAATATGGAGAATTAACTGCGATAGCTGATACTGTTGATTGATCAATGTGATCCAAAGCTTTAGTTAAAGCAGCTATCCAGATACTTTATAGTCTTTTATGTATTTACGAGATTGTTATGCAGATAACGGTGCGTTTTTTCCCATGGATTTTTTATGTGTCGAATTGTGTTAAATTAGTATGCACTTAGCGTGCGTCTACTTAAAGATATGATTTTTTGTGTGGGGGGATGGGGGGAGGGCTGAAGTTTGAGCTCTTAAGTCGTGTATTGTGTTGTGTTGTCTAACTATTAGTCTCTTGGTCTTTCCTGTGCTCTGAAACTTGATCTCTGTTGTCGTAGGCGCTTTATATAGCAGGCTCCATTCTCATGAGATGGCTAAACCACTCAATTTTCTGCCTATTTACATGATGCAGGATGTCTGAAGCCCTCATTTCTCATTCTGTCTCTCATTACAACATTAATGGCTTTTCATAAGCATCTCATCTCACAGGCTGTTATATTCCTCACCTGTGCTTTGGTCAGTGACCATGTCTGATGCTGATATAAAGAGAGTTGGTAAGAATATACTATTCATCAGCTGTTGTTTAGTTTCCATACTCATATTTGGATGTATGAGTGGTAGTGACGGTATGTTTCCATATATTTGAATTTACTATTCCACCACAACTATGATCCCTACTTCTGTCTCTAAAACTGCAACAAATACCATAACTGCTCTAGAACTGCTACAAATGCCATCACAACCACCACTACTTCTATCTTTAAAACTACAACACATATCACCACAATAACTACTACCACTACTTCTATTCTGAAACATCAACTACAACTAAAGATCCCTTTTCACACTGGCTTTCTCCAGGACATCCCCTTTACAAATCTTGTTCTCTCCCTTTTCCTTTTCACTCCATTCAGAGTTCAATAAAGCTGGCCCCTTTAACATCCTTGTACATTTTAAAACAATAACAACAGACCAGCAAAATCAAACAAACAGTTTATTGTAAAAAGATCTTTAATACACACAAAAAATCACATAAAGTTATTTCAGCTTTATAAAAGTTAAGAAGATAATTCTTTCAGTTGAAAATAAGAATCATCGACTTTAACAAACATCCAACAGATGTCAATGTTTTTTCTAAATTTATTTTATTTTTCTCTTGTGTCTTCACACACTCAAAAGAATGGGAAAAAAACGTGATCTATGTTAGAAAACATGGACTAGTAAATAAACCAATTTAATACCACTATGTTCAATAGCAGCCAATATTAACCATTATCGTACAGTATAACTCACAAAATGTTTTTTGTTGCCATAAACAAATACAAGCAAAGTTTGGCAGTCTTTGTGTGAATTATGTCATACTACAGATCATTCATGACATTAATTCATGTATCAGGATATTTGTGTATTTGATCTGGACAGCTCATAATTCAAATAAGTTGTTTCTCTCTCTTGTTTGTCAGTTACCAGCATCCGTAATACGAAACCATAAAGCTAATGTCTTGTACAAAGAAACTTCCGTGAGGCCTTGTTTAACCACTCTATATGAGGAGAGGGGGTTGCTGGTTAAGTTTGAATGGTATGTAATAGAGGGGGTGGGCTCTGCCAAGGATTATTGTCTTATGAATTACTTCTATCACCATGAACCGCCATCTAATATTTGTCACATGGTTATAGAATATAAAAGCATCAGAGTGGCTAGAGCTGTTGCCTTTTATAGATAAGTGATCAGGTTTAACACCTGCTTGCATACACACTTGAGTTTACCTAGCTAGGGAACAGCCACCACACCTCATAAAGCTGAAACCTAGCACAGTGAAATCTCTAAAACTTTACTTCCTTACAGCAGAATCTGCTATAGAACCACCTTCACCTTTATAGCATACAAACATGTGAATAAAACACACATTACAGCAATACACATGATCCTCAATGTAATCGATTTCGCTAACACCTGAGAGACCTAATTCTCCCAGCTGCTTGTTTTATGTGCCAAAAAATTGTGCTGCCTTGCAACTTTGGGCGGTGGAGCCCAAAGTGAATGGGGGCTCCCGCAACATTGTGGCACCCATGCTCATTCAAACATGTCCTGCTGTAGTGCTGCCATGTCATGGGAATTTCCCACAAATTGTGTGGGAAATGCAAGGTTATGTGTGAGATGTTGTGGTCTTTAAGTGGGACTGGTTGGTTTAATTGGGGTGTGGATGATCTAGTGAAGGTTAACTGAGGCCAGACTGTTCTAGCAAGTTTAAAACTAGTCTCAAGGATAGCAACAATACAAATGCCAATAAATGCATAATTGTCTCCAACAAAATCAAATGTTGCTTCTACAACATGTAATCAATAAACTGTCTCAGGCAAGTAAAATCAGAAGTGTGTGAAAGATATACAATGAAATAGGAAAAATAATGAAGAAATAACTACACCACAAATTGAACTATACAACAGATCACAGCTGAAATTGTATATCAGATAATAATTTCAAAAATAAATTCTACCGACCACAGCATTGAAGCTTAAAAAATAAAATGTATACAGATATTTATGAAAGGCTAATAATGTATATAATTAATAGAAAAAAAAAGCATATACATATTTACAATTTTTGTAGACTTGAATAAAGAACATGGAATAATACAGTCAGTAAGCAGATCAGGATAAGTTGAACATATAACAATACAGAAATAAGAATCTTCAACCCAAACGTCAAGCCAGTCTTACTGTTTGGCTATGTAAAGTGAAGAACAACAAAAGCAACAAGCAAGAAGCTACAGACTTTTTTTAATGGGTCACCAATGTGGAACTGATGACAAGAACCCGATAAGTACCAGTGGGACAAGCTGAATGGTATGACAAGGTCACCAATGTGGAACTGATGACAAGAACCAGATAAGTACCAGTGGGACAAGCTGAATGGTATGACAAGGTCACCAATGTGGAACTGATGACAAGAACCAGATAAGTACCAGTGGGACAAGCTGAATGGTATGACAAGGTCACCAATGTGGAACTGATGACAAGAACCAGATAAGTACCAGTGGGACAAGCTGAATGGTATGACAAGGTCACCAATGTGGAACTGATGACAAGAACCAGATAAGTACCAGTGGGACAAGCTGAATGGTATGACAAGGTCACCAATGTGGAACTGATGACAAGAACCAGATAAGTACCAGTGGTACAAGCTGAATGGTATGACAAGGTCACCAATGTGGAACTGATGACAAGAACCAGATAAGTACCAGTGGGACAAGCTGAATGGTATGACAAGGTCACCAATGTGGAACTGATGACAAGAACCAGATAAGTACCAGTGGGACAAGCTGAATGGTATGACAAGGTCACCAATGTGGAACTGATGACAAGAACCAGATAAGTACCAGTGGGACAAGCTGAATGGTATGACAAGGTCACCAATGTGGAACTGATGACAAGAACCAGATAAGTACCAGTGGGATGAAAGATAAGATGAAGACACTGGAGATGGATAGGACAAACGCTGAGGAAACCTACTGACAGCATACTAGGCAGTCCTTATTCTGGTACCCCCTGGCTATGAGGAGCAGAGTTAGACCAAAAACACACAGAGAAGAGAACTGGAGACAGAAATGAAAATGATGAGGAAGAGATGGGAAGGCCTGTGCTCCTGGGGGAGCTGAAGTGTATTAAGATTATGTTAAATTTACCATCTGAAATAACAAACATTACATTTCTGAACACATCTAAGATTATGTTAAGTTTACCATCCGAAATAACAAACAATACATTTCCGAACATATCTAAGATTATGTTAAATATACCATCTGAAATAAGAAACATTATATTTCTGAACACAATCTAAGATTATGTTAAATTTACCATCTGAAATAAGAAACATGACATTTCTGAACACAATCTAAGATTATGTTAAATTTACCATCTGAAATAACAAACATTACATTTCTGAACACATCTAAGATTATGTTACATTTACCATCTAAAATAACAAACATGACATTTCTGAACACAATCTAAGATTATGTTAAATTTACCATCTGAAATAACAAACATTACATTTCTTAACACATCTAAGATTATGTTAAATTTACCATCTGAAATAAGAAACATGACATTTCTGAACACATCTAAGATTATGTTAAATTTACCATCTGAAATAAGAAACATGACATTTCTGAAAACAATCTAAGATCATTTTCTCCTTTAAGCAAAAAACAAAATCAAATAAAACATAAAAACTGTTATCTGCAGCAAAGAAATTGAAATAAAGAAAACACATGGAGACTAACTCAAACAGACATCTGGTCTTAGAAGAAAGTCAACATCTGGTGTAATCGTGTCTATTAAGATAAGGTCATTAAAACAAACTTGAGGGAATATCTGTAATGTCCATCAGGACTATTCCCACTTGGTGTGTACGGGCCTCCATTGTAGTAAAAGCCGGTGGGTAGTGCATAAGCACAGTTGTTGTACCACCAACCAGCTTTCGTGCCTGCTGCGCAGCCTGAAGAAGGTTGAATAAAACAAAGTCAATTTAAATGTAACTGTTTTAACCAATAGCCATATCTGCCACATTTTTGCCCCTAGCTGTAGTGAGGAGACAAACTGCATGTTTTCCTAAGCAAAAGAAATAGACTGTTGCTCCTCAGTGAGAGAATGACCATGGTCTCCCAGGTGGTAACTGGCATTGATATTGCTATAATAATGTTTGGTTCAGTTGCTAATCCAGAATTACTTGAGTTGTCCTTGAGTTACAACATATGTGACTTGCGACAGCTGTCCCATTAACTTTAATATATTACACCATAAGTCATAAGTTACGTACCCTTTCAAAATAGCATGTATGATGAAATGTGTAGCAGATTATCCTAATCAATTTTAGCAAGACAGCCCGAAAATTTCACATACAACATGTCTACTTCTGCTAGTCCTTTTTTTAAGACATTTTTTATGTAGGCCATTATTTCCTTACTTTATATGACCACCAGCTAAGCACAATGCTACGGTATACAGATGTAGAAGTGAACCTCTGTCTGTGAGGCTAAGTACATCCGCATTGACTCTTGAAATCATCCACACACTTCCAGGGATTCCCCCTGTGGTAAAACATGTTGAGAACCCAGTATTGCACACTAAGCTTGGAGGAGTCACTTGAGCCCCAGGCGAAACTCTGGAATTTACCTGGTTGACTGCATGCAAAGTAGGATCTCACTATACAGGGTGGCCCAAAAAAAAGTGAGAACATCTCGTAACAAAGGGTTATTTAATATAATTGAATTAATATAATGTGTTTTGTCATTTACAGTTGTAAATGCCCAAGTAATTACGCTAATCAGAAAACATGTTCAATGTGTCACCCCCCCTGCTTCAGAACGACTTTTTGTAAGCGTTTGCGCCACTCGTTTATGCTTCTGTCAATAAAGCGCTGCCCTAGATTTTCTCCATTCCTCGATTATTGCCAATTTGAGCTGCTCAACTGTGGTAAATTTTAGCAGACAATTTAGACTTTTTCTTGCAATGCACCCCATTGTTTTTCAATTCACAAATTTTTAATAAGAATAACGGTCTTCTGCTGTGATTTTTGTCATTCTGGTTAAAATAATTTTCAAAACACGCAGAAGGCTGTTGACGATTGGCAAATTTAAAAATCAAAGATCTTGGCGACCGGAAATTGTGGTAATAATAACGTCATATAGTTAAATAGCTAAGTAAGTAAATCAGTAAACTATTTAAGCTATTTTGGATACAGTTAAACAAATTTTGATGTAATTATATTACATTGTACGAGATGTTCTCACTTTTTTTGGGCCCACCCCTGTAGGCTTATGAACGGGAAGGGAAAGCTGAGAAGTGGCTCTGTGTAGGACCTGACAATTCCTTGGAAAAGCCTTGAACCAGAGGACAATATTTTAGCTCTGCTTATTTGAAGAGCACCCTAGCATGGTGGGGAATTCACTTCTTCCTCCTAGCTTGGAACCAGGTGTGATGATCTTTTAAATGCAAGCTGAGCTGAAGAAACTGCAGCTCAATACTTCAACTAAGCACATTTCGGAACGGCAGAAAAGCCACAGGAAAAGCCCAGATCTACAGTGTAGATAATACCAAGGACTCTTCAACTTGCAAAAGAGTGAAAAACTCAGCAGCAATAGTTAAACAACAATTTACAGAAATATTCTTGATGAAAAATTCTCTAACTGGCGGATTAGAAGACAAGGTCCAATCAAATGGTCTGTCATTTCTGAAACAATTTGTTTTACATGATAAGGCTGTCAGGCTTGTGCACAACTTCTTAGTCCCATCTTGTGAAATGCCGGAGAGAACGGCCGACTTAATCTTTATGTCTACTCAGACACCCCCTGGGTTATGTCTACTCAGACACCCCCTGGGTTATGTCTACTCAGACACCCCCTGGGTTATGTCTACTCAGACACCCCCTGGGTTATGTCTACTCAGACACCCCCTGGGTTATGTCTACTCAGACACCCCCTGGGTTATGTCTACTCAGACACCCCCTGGGTTATGTCTACTCAGACACCCCCTGGGTTATGTCTACTCAGACACCCCCTGGGTTGTGTCGTAAGAGGTTGTGCAAGGGGCTGGCAACCTCATCTTGTAAAACATATTGCTACAGAAACCACCAATGTAAAAGTATACAGGTATAACTGTTTTGGTGCAGGTTTCCTGTAAGGGGACCAGTATTGGTGGATCCATGCTCCCACAGGGAGTAAAAATGTTTGAGAGGTAGTAGAGACCCCCCCTGGCAACTATATCTGGCTAATTCCTTGTTCCTTTTTCTCAACATCAGACATCTTCTTCTTCTTCGTTCACCCTGAGATGTCAACTTGAATAAGTTCAAAGACCCTCAGATGTCAACTTGAATAAGTTCAAAGACCCTCAGATGTCAACTTGAATAAGCTCAAAGAAAGCAGAGGTCAGCCTGAGGTTGTTGATATCTCCGTAGATTTTCTCCAGGAATGGGAATGGTACTGGTGATGGCGACATGCATGTTCTCTGTTCCAACATCAGACATGACAACGAGCCAACAATTTGGCCACAATATCCAACATTTATGACTTCCTAAAATACAACAAGAGCTTACCGTTTTGATCTGGGGAATCATATGTCGAAAATGGCCTGTTATTGCTGTATGACAAGTCATCTGGCAAAGTTCCTGACAAATTAAAAAAAAACAAAAAACAAAGTAAACATGAGTAAAGCTGGACACATGTCAGAGAGAAACACAAGTATGGCATGTAGCAGACTACCAGAACTAATGGTACAGGACAAGAATGTTAAGAAACAAATTTATTTACGGTAAGAAGTTGAAGTGTTATGATGATGATGATGATTGAGAAGGGACACACCAGAATTGTTGGTATTGGATTAGAAGGTGAGGGTAATGATGATGATATGGAAGGGACAACCTAGAATGGTTGGTACAGGTCATGTAGGTGAGGGTAATGATGGTGATATAGAAGGGACAACCTAGAATGGTTGGTACAGGTCATGTAGGTGAGGGTAATGATGGTGATATAGAAGGGACAAGTTAGAATAGTTGACACAGGCCAGGTAAGTGGGGGTAATGATGGTGATATAGAAGGGACAACCTACAATGGATGGCACAGGTCAAGGTGGGGGTAATTATGGTCATATGGATGGCACAGGTCTAGAAGGTGAGGGTAATGATGGTCATATGGATGGTACAGGTCTAGAAGGTGAGGGTAATGATGGTCATATGGATGGTACATGTCAAGAAGGTAAGGGTAATGATGGTCATATGGATGGTATATGTCAAGAAGGTGAGGGTAATGATGGGCATATGGATGGTACATGTCAAGAAGGTGAAGGTAATGATGGTCATATGGATGGCACATGTTGAGAAGGTGAGATTAATGACAGTCATATGGATGGTACAGGTCTAGATGATGAGATTAATGACAGTCATATGGATGGCACATGTCAAGAAGGTGAGGGTAATGACAGTCATATAGATGGCACATGTCAAGAAGGTGAGATTAATGACGGTCATATGGATGGCACAGGTCTAGAAGGTGAGATTAATGATGGTCATATGGATGGCACATGTCAAGAAGGTGAGGGTAATGATGGTCATATGGATGGCACATGTCAAGAAAGTGAGGGTAATGATGGTCATATGGGTGGTACAGTTCAAGAAGGTGAAGGTAATCTTCTTCTTCTTCCTCGTTCGTCCTGAAAAGGACGTTTGGTTGCGTTGTGTCTGTTTCAACATCGGAGCTGCGATATCTGCGCCTTTCGGCCGACACATCCGACTTCAGCACAGCATTTTTTGGGACTGGGTTTGCCTTCCCTCTTCGATCCCTACTCTCTCAGCCAGACTGCAGTGATGCAGCCTGTTTCCAGGACCACCACGTGGAGGTGGAGTAGGGTCTTGGTCAGCTCTGGTTCGCTGACCCTGACGCAAGCAGTCAAGCTATGGGTCGCTGACTGCATTCTCTATTGCTGCATCTTTGGGTCCCGGTGAAGGTAATGATGGTCATATGGATGGCACAGGTCAAGAAGTTGAGGTTTATGATGGTCATATGGATGGTACAGGTCTAGAAGGTGAGGGTACTTGACGGTCATATGGATGGCACAGGTCAAGAAGGTGAGGGTAATGACGGTCATATGGAAGGGACAACTTAGAATGGATGGTACAGGTCTAGAAGGTGAGGGTAATGATGATGATATAGAAGGGACAACTTAGAATGGATGGCACAGGTCTAGAAGGTGTGGCATGAATTTGTTGAAGGTCTTTCTCAGGGAGATAAAAGGTAGTGATGATGATGATATGAAAGAGACTGACGTGTTGAACTACTAGTTTTTGTCATACACATACATGCCACATGCTATGGTTTATTCATAATCTGTACAAGGTATTTGTGTTTTCAGATGTGTACACTCTGTACATAATTTCTGTACAAGTTTTCTAACCCATTCCCCTTATTACTGTGTCTCAGAGTTCTTTTATAAGGTCCTATTGAACACAGGATTTCCCAGTCTGTTAGTGATAATTAAACACAGAAATAGACTAAATGATGTCACCATCACATTATTTTTACAGTGTAAAATAAACTCACACCTGCTTTAAAAGGCAAACTCCCCGTGCCTCATTTATAATGCAGCCCACTGTAATTGAAAATATTTTTACATGAATTAACTCTTTTGATATGTTTTTTTCAGTCTTTGTACAGGTTTTGAATTTTTTGTACAGGTTTTTCATCTCTGAGGTGTGGCTTGTATGCATACACTTCAAAGAATCATGGGAATACACTTAAAATAGAATGGAAATCCACAAGCAAATACATGCTTGTGCATACATGTACAATAAGTATGGGGCATATATGACTGAATGTATGTCCCTGTCTCATGACTAAATATAAGTCCCTGACTTATGATTAAATATATGTCCCTGTCTCATGATTAAATGTACGTCTCTGTCCCATGACTGAATGTATGTATGTCCCACAACTGAATGTATGTCCCTGTCCCATGATGAATGTATGTCTGTGTGCCATGACCCCATGTATGTCCCTGTCTTCTGATTAAGTTGACATCTCTGTTTCCTGACTGAATGTATGTCCCTTTCCAATGACTGAATGTATGTCCGTGTCCCATGACCGAATATATGTCCCAGTTTCAACCGTGAATGCAGGAATCCAAGCCAAAGAACATCACATGCTCCTCCAGGAGTGGTTTCTTTAGCAAATTATTTTAAACAATGACGCTACCAGTCTTTGAACAACCTCATATTAGCCACTTCTTACAAGGTACTACAAGGAGCAAGATAAATCTTCAGCTGGGTATTGATGAAAGTATAGATGGACAGCACATACTGTCAGGGTATAGTCAATCAGTATAGCCAGATGTGCCATTGGCTGGAACCCACAGAGGATGAGAAAAAAAGAGAAGACCAAAAAGAACCTTGAGAAGAACAGAAGAAGAAACCAAAACAACCAGACCCACAAACCAAAACAACCAGACCCACAAACCAAAACAACCAGACCCACAAACCAAAACAACCAGACCCACAAACCAAAACAACCAGACCCACAAACCAAAACAACCAGACCCACAAACCAAAACAACCAGACCCACATGGTTAAAGTTTAAGGGGAAAAAGTAAGGGTAGCCCCATAGCATATACTGCCGTAGGGGAGCAAGGTGTTACACACTTCACTATAATAGACCCAGCTTTATGAGGTGGGGTTGACCAGTTCTATTCCTAGCTGCTTTTCTCTTCCCTAACTAGAGAGCAGAGCCAGGTACCCATCACAGCTGAGTAGACTGGAGCGTGATCTGTATGTTTGGCATTAAGAGAGAAGAAAAAGGCATGGAAACAATACTTAGGAGCTAAAAACACAGCAGGAAAAACAGAGAAATATAAAGAATATATGATACTCAGAACAGAAGCAAAGAACAAGGTGCTAGTAGCAAAACAGAAGTCCTGGGAAGAATTTGGAGAAAAGCTAGAAAAAGATGCGCAAGAAAACCAGAAATTGTTCTGTGATAGGGTGGGCGAGATGATGATGATGATGTTGTGTGATATTTGATCACTCTCTTTCCACACTCACACCGACCCCAACAACAATAAAAACTCTTGATTCTGAGGCAGGGGCTGTATTTATTTCTACAACCCTGTCAGTGACTACAAGTACACAAAGCAAACATTAAACAAATGAACCAGCAAACAAAACCAAACAAACGAAACACCCAGCTAGTGCTCAGTTGCTAATCCTGAAGAAGCAAACAAAGCAACGACTGGTTAAAATCATAATAGTTAAATAATCATACTCTCACCTGCCAAACAGTCCTTCCACGCCACCTGACACCCTCAACTATCACACACGCACACACTCATGCGTGTTGTCCAATGCGACTAGTAAGGTGTTGTGCATGAGGCTGGCAATCTCACCGTGTAACATCGGTGTTGCGTACGTTTTACCTAAGGGGGTAGTCTTCGGTCCTGCCAATGTACGCACCAGTCTTGATATAGTTATATTATTTGTGCGTACGTTTTATTCACGCACGGACGTGCACAATGCAGAGTATGAGTTGCTCTTTGCGCACGGGTAACCTAGTTGGGGGATTATGACGTCAGCTGTGGTAAGGGCAAGATGGACTCTCTCTCTGCCCGTATGTTATTATTTTGATTCTGAACAATTCGATGGAAGAATTGTTCTGAAGGATTTTGTTGAGTCTTCAGGATGAAGCCAACATGCAGTTCAATACGTAAGTTTCGTTTGAACCTTCATGTATATTAATACGTCTATGAATAAAGTGGAACAGATGATCATCACTGGATTCTAGCGGGAATCCATATGTTATTGGATTCCTAGAATGGAACAGTTGAGATCTTTACTTCACTGTAATATTTCGTAGTGGGAAGTCCTACGAGTAAAGGATAACTATTTGATCATATCTTGAATATTGGATATTTTGTAATGCCTATGCCAAGGTCGTGGCATATTTTGTAGGAGAGGTTAGTCAACTGAAGTCGCTAACCTGATTGTATTTTCGTGTAGAACTTTTATGGATTATATCAAACTGTATAGATTATTGTAAGGAGAAAGTCTGGGATTTAAACAAGTATTATATGGAAGCGTCATCCATGAGCATGAATCCGTTTACTGTTACAGACGTCCTTGGAACAAGGTTAACGGACATGACCGTAATGTATTTCAAATGACAACTGTTAGGAAATCCTAGTCACTTGGATAGAAAAGGACTTGATTGATAAAGAAATCTACAGGAATGTTTTATTATCAACAGTAACTATAATTATGATGCTCTCATCGTTTGTCTTGATCGTGTCGTTGATTGCCGTTTGTCATTCGTCAATAAACCTGAATAACTTTTAACAACGAGTTGATTCTAGTCATGAATTGGCCAATTGCCTACCACTCGTTGGAATTTGATTGAATAACCTTTTGACAACTTTTCATTGAAACCATTCGCGTGTCTAAGCTAGTCATTGATACATCTACCACTAGCATATCGTTACTATCAACTACAATCACAAAAGAACCCAACAATCGGTTGCTACCGAAACCACTACTGCAAGAGCACACACTCAGCTATCACACACACACACACTCATGCATGTCGTCCAATGAGACTAGTATGGTGTTGTGCATGAGGCTGGCAATCTCACCATGTAACACAGATTGCTACCAAAACCACTACTGCCCGAGCATATGAATACTTCATGCGGAGGCAAACCACACTGGTAGCCGCTGCTGCTCCCTCAGGAGCGGAGAAGAGAAATATATATCTCCAAGTGAGCCCACGTGCTCTCAAACCATCCTTCACATAACCATAATTAAATAATAATCAACTGGACATAAAATAATATTCAACTATATGTACAACAAATACTCTCAATAATGAGAATAAACCACCACCTCACAACTGGTCCATCTCAATATTCGTTCTGCACTCTGAAGCATGTCGTATGTGACGACTGATGCGCCTGGCAACAAGCGTGTCGTATATGACCACTGATGAGATTGGGAACTCATCACATGAACCACATCGTTACCGAAACAACCACTGCAATAGCATAAAAATGCTTCTTGTCGGCTTGTGATGGACACCAGCCGCATTGGTGTTTCCATGCTCCACAAGGAGCAACCAGAGAAACACCTGACTCAACGTGCCTTAAGCCTTACGCACGCTCTCCAGAAATCTAAATATATATTCTCACCTCAAAGTAACCCACCAAAGATATACAGTAGAATAATCAATAATCGTGACATACACTTAATTACTCTTATATTAAAGAACAAAATAAAATTACTCTAGACTTAACAACTAGAACTAAAGTCATCACCATGTGGCCTCCCAGCTGCCATCTTGATATTTTTGCTACAGGTTGATATTATCTAAATTCACGTGAAATAGCTTCATACCATATTTGCCTTTCTGATAAATGAAATAATCGCTCTTAAGCTTTCACATCTATCTATTTAACTCACTAAACATTAAAACAGACTCGTGCTGAATATAATTTCAGACTTATAGAACACGAATGCTAAATTAAATTAACTCACGTGCTCAAGGCATCTACACTCTGGTGTCTAACTTTGCTTCTCTCTCGTCTGGGCGGCTTTTGCAAAATTGGCCCGTTCGCCGCCCGCTATTTCTTTATATAAACCGCTAAGCCTAAACACTCAACTTAGTCCCCGCGCGCAGTAATTGCGCCACTTAAACACTCGCGATTGTTGACTCCGTTTTATGGTTGAGTACAGTTTATACTGGTGAAGAGGTAGCTTAAAACGCGAATGGTTAAATGAACGAATGTCAACAATATTCTTCAAACGAACTTCAACAAGTAGTGTTGAACTGGGTGAACTGGGCAAGTACTGGCAGTACATAAGTCGGTGATGACTGTACATAGATTTTATTCAACATGACACATATGGAGTGGACAAGACTAACATCGTCACAGGCGCAAAGATCATACATCAGCATAATGGTAATTACTTTTAAAGTTCCTGAAGATTCTCTACCAATAAAGTCCTCTGACTCAAGTGGCTAAGGATCACAGAACTGTTACCGTATAATATTCTTCTCATTCAAGTCCATTGACCTTCCTTCAAGGACGTCTATCATGGTAACGTATTCATACTCCAGGATAAAATCTTCCATATCATACTTCACAATCCCATACGTTCTCCAAAACATAACGTTAGATAGCATATAGTTTCAAACAAAGTCATACACGATAATACGAACAGGTTAGAGATTCCAGTTGACTAACCTCTCCCATTCTATGCCACGCTTCTGGCATTGTTGAATGTACGGCATATAAAATATGAAGCATACGAATAAATAAACTGGTTTACACGTAGGTATTATTCCTCTACGGTAATCTAATATGACCACCGACTCCGTCTGTCCATTCTAGGAAATTACATGCTAAGATGACTTCCCGCTAGACTACAACTGGGAGCGGCCTGATACTTTAGTTTACGGCAATAAATATACAAATATAACCGGGGCGACACTTACATGATCCTTCCATCATTGGCTTCGTCAAGAATACCAATTGAATCAATATAACATACTGGCTTATACAAAACTGCCAGAAAATTCCAATAATCTATATCTCTCGGACATAACAAAGTCCGCACTGCCCCGTTCAAAACATGACGTCACAATCCCCAAACTAGGTTACCCGTGCGTCCAAAGCAACTCACACTGCATTGTGCACGTCAGTGCGTGAATCAATCGAACGCACAAATAATAAAATATATAAAGACTGGTGCGTACATTTGGCAGGACCGAAGACTACCCCCTTAGGTAATAAATGTACGTAACAGCGATATTTGCTTTATTAGGCACGAAAACACATAAAACCTACCGCTATTAAATATAACACACGACTATCAAATATACAACACCACAACTAATTCTTAGGCTTTATTATGGCCTAAATTAATATATCTTCTTGAAGACTTTTCACATCCCAGAATGCTTGCTCGCGCCGTCACGTGGGCTGACAGTCACGTGGGTTGCGCGCATGTCGAAAATATCTGGGCGATAAATATGCCTTACATGAAAAGGGGGGAGGGGGGGCCTCCGGGGTGTCTTTACGGCCCCATCACAGTTCTATAAGACCCTAAAGAATATGAGGAAAGGAAAAACAGTGCTCTCTTAAATTTATAAAGGACAAGCAAGGCAAATTGCTTACTGCCCCAAAAGAAGTAATGGAAGGATGGCAAGAATATTTTTCAGAACTCCTGGATGGTGAGCAAGGTCAAACATCAGAAATGATAACCACTGGCACGGAAGAGGAAACCAATAGTGATGATGACATTAAAGATGGAAGAACTGAAGGCAGCACTGGAGAAAAATAAAGATGGGCAAAACTGCAGGACATGATGGCATAACACCAGAAATGGTTAAGTATATGGGAGCAGCAGGCGACCTATTACTCTTAAGGGTCCTATGGGCAGCTTGGTGCAACAAGACCATACCAAAGGATTGGGAGATTGCCATCATAACACCAATTTTCAAAAAGGATGACAACCGACAATGTGGAAACCATAGAGGCATATCCCTTCTCAGTGTCCCTGGTAAAATCTACTCTAGAATCCTAGAGCAGAGACTCCGACACCTAGCTGAACCACAAATGGATGAGGTCCAGTGTGGCTTCCAAGCAAATCGAAGTACTCAAGACCTAATCTTCACACTCAGACAGTTGAGTGAAAAGGCTCTTGAGTATAAGAGTGAGATCCATCTTTGCTTCTTAGATCTGGAAAAGGCATTTGACAAGGTCCCCTGGAACAAACTCTGGGACTGTTTGGCAAGGAAGAACATTCCATCACCTCTGATTCATGCTATACAGAGCTTCTACAAGTCTTGCAGAAATTATGTGAGGATGGCAAACCATAAGTCAGAAGAATTCAGGACCACCACTGGTGTAAGACAAGGTGATATCCTGTCACCTTATCTTTTCCTACTCCTCATGGATGATGTCATCAAGGCATGTAAGGAGAGGATAGGAAAGTATTCAGTGGGGCACTGGAAGATGAGACAGGTCTGTATTTCAGAGCTGGCATTTGCTGATGATGTTGCCCTGATTCAGAGGCACATCTTCAATCCAACCTACAAGTCTGGAAGGAAGAGCTGGAGAAGAGAGGGATGATCATAAGCAGCTCAAAAACAAAAACCATGGTGATATCACGAGAGGAAAGAAGACATCAGATTAGGTTGGGAGAACAGGTTCTGGAGCAAGTGCTCTGCCAACTGGACACTCAAGAGCTAAAGAACACAGCCCATAACAGACATTGGGACATTGACAGAGAACAACTGCAGTCTTATATTCCACAGGGAGCAAAAAGGATTGATAATGAAGACGGTTTCCAAACATATGTTGTACGGGACTCTATGTGCAGTAGTCTAAGCTGTCATGAGTGTTCCAAGGTCAATCAATCAATACATGTCATGTGCCATCAGCTCACGTTCTTTCCATGTCTTCATCATTTTCACTTGTCTCTATGTGTTTTTTTTTTTTCTCTACCTCTACCTCTTTCCCTGGCAATTCCACAACAAGGACTGCCTTGTGTTCCAAAGTGGTGCTACTGAAAATAACCAAAAGTATCCCAAGAGGGTAAAGAATGGTTTGTCTTCATACTTTTGTCATTGCTGTCGACACGAACCTACCGACTCAAACTTGGGTCAGACTGAAGTCCCCACAGTGACGTGATTCAATTCCGATTCAAATTTTTATTAGTAACTCGACATAAGTTGAAACTTGCTAGGAGAGACTTGATGACGACGCTGGCTTTGTCTATGTGTGATTGAGGCTGGTTTTTGGGCTGATTGGCTTTGTCTGTGTGAATGAGACCGGTTTTTTTGTCTGATTGTCTTTGTCTATGTATAAATGAGGCTGGTTTTTTGTGACTAGTTTTGTCTATGTATAAATGAGAATGGTTTTGTGTCTGATTGGTTTTGTCTATGTATGAATCTTCTTCTTCCGTCCTTAGCCAAAGACCGACCAAGCAGTCAGAGGCCATCACGCCTTGTGGCGTCTTAAGGGCAACAGCAGATTGATTTTCTCTGTTGCAGTTTCCCATCACGCCTAGCGGCGTCTTTAGGGCAACAACAACAAATAGATCCATCTGCCGTTGTTTCCGTAATCGGTGTGACAAGCCAACGGGTGATCAGCCCATTGGGCTATGTATGAATGAGACCGATTTTTTTGTCTGATTGGCTTTGTCTATGTATGAATGAGACTGGCCTTTTTGTCTGATTGGTTTTGTCTATGTGTAGATGCATTCGATTTATCTACATGTAAATTAAATTGGTTTGTTCATGTGTGAATGAGATGTTGAGATTTGTTTGACTGTTTGTGAAAGAGAGCAGCTTGTATATATGCATAGGTGCATTTAGGTTGTCTACATTTGAAATAATGGATATCTGCACATGAATGAGAATGGTTTGTCTTTCTGCGAGTGAAGCTACTCTATCTACATGTTGATGCATTTGGTTTGTCTGTATGCAAATGAAATTTGTCTGTGCAAATGTATTTGATCTATGTGTGAATGTATTTGATTTATCTATGTGTAGAAGTATTTGATTTGTCTAACAGTGAATTAAATAGGTTTGTCTATTTGTGAAAGAGATTAGTTTGTCTATGAATTACATTGATTTTTCTATTGTGAATAAGACATGTTTGTCTATGTGTATAGTTGTCTACATGTGAATGAAATTGATTTGGCTGTGTATCAATGAGACTAGTTTGTGTGTGTGTGAACAAAAAGGCTTATCTATGTGTTAACAAGACAGGCTTATCTATGAGTTAGTAAGTTTAGTTTGTCTTAATGTAAAATTAACAACTTTGTCTAACAAAGTCAATTTAGCTTGAAAGGTGAAAAGTAGTCCATAAAAGAAACTGCCATGAGGGAGGGAGTGAAGTGTTAGAGACTTCACTTATTCTAGGTCTCAGCTTTACAGGGCGGGATGGCTGGTTCCCTTCTTCACTAGAATAAAGCTTACCGCTGTGAGTTCCAACATGCAGTCTGTAGTTTGTTGAGCTCCCTTCCACGCGGAAGCCAGCATAATTAGCATCCTTATTCCTACCTGTCCAGTCCTGTGTGAGGATCTGGAGGTTGCTGTTTCCTGTAAGAGATTACAGACAACTAAACAATAACTAGGTGGTAGAAATCTGTGGTAGGCTTCCCCTGAAAGATGCTGATTGACATAAATTAACCAATAATCAATATTAATTACATGCCAGTATAGGCACAGCTAAGCTTCTGAACAACACAACAGTCTGAACTAACTAACTAAAATGTAAAAAGCTATCAAAAATGAAAAATACAGGACAGGGCACAGAATATACACAATCAAGAAAAATATCACACTAAATGAAACATGCCCTGATACAACCAACAGTTCTGTGTTTATAGTAAATGGTTGAAAGTGGCATGCTACCAAAAACAGTATCAAACACGTAATTTTAAAAATCTTTAAAAAATGAAGGTCAAGGTCTTTCCATGTCCTAATCATCATTTTTATTTCTGCCTCAGGATAATATGAGGTAACTCCAGAAGAATATTATTGCATCTGTACCTTATTAATTTACAGAGAAAATAGTCAAAAATAGCATTGGAAATGTGTTAACTGAAGTTACATGTCATGAATATAGCTAAGATAATGGAAGCTCTTCAAACCTTTTGTATTCTTATTGGGACAGACAATGATATCAAAATAAGAATACACAAGGTTAGAGCAGCTTTCATTGCATTAAGAAATATCTTCTTCTTCTTTGATCCTTAGCTGCCGGCCGTCAAAGCAGTCAGTGGCCATCACGCCTAGTGGCATCTTGTAGGGCAACAACAAATTGATTCCACTTTGCTCGGTCAGTAGCCATCCTTTGTACAGTGCCCCAACTCTGGTTCATTCTTTGCATCTCAGCCTCCACAGTCCTCCGCCAGGTTGTTTTTGGTCGGCCTCTCTTGCGTTTTCCTTCAGGGGTCCAAAGCATAGCTGTTCTTGTGATGGCATCGGGGTCTCTTCTGAGGACATGGCCAACCCAGCTCCAGCATCTGCCAGCTATTATGGTGTGCATGTCCTCTTGCTTGCCCCGAGTAAGCAGATCGTGGTTGGTGATGGTATTCGGCAAAAAGATTCAGTGAATTTTTCTTAGGCAGATTGTGTGAACAGAAGACAATTTTGACATTTCCTTCTCTGTAACTCTCCAGCATTCCGCACCATAGAGAAGCACAGAAAGCACACAGCATTAAGAAATATAAGGAGATCAAAAGAAAGTCAAGCCCAACACAAAAATTAGAATCTTCAATTCAAAATTTTTGACATTTATAGTCCTGTTGTATGGCTGTGAAATATGGACAGCAACAAAAACAAAAAAGAAAGCAATTTTCATAAATGGATACTTGCACAGAATAGAATTGGTATGACATGCTCACCAATGTGGAATTGTTGACAAGAAATAGACAAGTGCCAGTGGAACAAGAGATGAGAAGATGATGCTGGAGATGGATAGGACACACATTGACAAAACCTGTTGATAGCATTACAAGGCAATCACTGTTTTGGAATACCCAGAGTAAGAGAGAATAGAGGAAGATCAAAGAACACATGGAAAAGAGAACTGGAGACAGACATGAAAGGGAGGACATGGAAATACCTTCAGCTGATGGCAAGGTCAAGGAAGATTTGGCATGGGTTTGTTGATGGCACGGGACAGGAAGATTTGGCATGGGTTTGTTGATGGCACGGGACAGGAAGATTTGGCATGGGTTTGTTGAATCCCCTATGTTCCTTGGGGAGTTGAAATAAGATGAAGAATGTAGTTACTCACATCAACTATCACATGTTTAGTGGTAGGTAGTTTTATCAACTATCACATGTTTAGTGGTAGGTAGTTTTATCAACTATCACATGTTTAGTGGTAGGTAGTTTTATCAATTATCACATGTTTAGTGGTAGGTAGTTTTATCAACTATCACATGTTTTACATGGAACCTCTTAATTTTTCGCCCTTATCCGAGAAGGCTAGGCATCCAATCTCACTACCCAAGAGATCATGGGAAAGTATGACTTCATTAGGAACCAGTGATTCTGAAAACTTGTCCATCAATTATATTCCCTGTACTGGGAATTAGAGGCAGGCGCCATACCTCTTAGCCACTCCAACCTCCAGTTTGAAATGTAATGAATAATAAATGAACGAAACATGGATAATTAAAATGTTGGCATCAAAGAATACATTTTAATATCGTCTATATTTGTGTCACAAACTGACCTTGCGAAGTAAGTAAGTTAATGTTTGCTAGCCCTGCCCAATGGTTGCTGTCTGGAGTTCCAAAACCATTCTCATACGCGCTCCAAGGCTGTTTAAAAGACAGATCGGAAGTAACTCTTTTCAGAATCACGTTGTAGTCATTTCCATCTTTAAATAAACAAGGAATCTATTGGAAGAAACATGTAAAACCTATACATAATTGGAAGATATACATGAAAAAAAAAATAGATTATTGGGGGATACATATGGAACCTAAAGATAACGGGAAGATATACATGGAACCTACTGATAACCTGAGGATATACATGCAATCTTTAGTTAGCCAGAAGATACATATGAAACCTAAAGATAATCTTTACAGATGCCCTCTTAGTAATAGCAGCACTGAAGAGCCACCATGCTAAAGGATTGAAAGATCTGATAATCTCCCTTGAAAGACTGGCCAAATGCTTCAACAAGTGCACTAACCAGTGGATACCAGCCCATTGCAACATACCAGGAAATGAGGAGGCAGACAAACTTGCTAAGCAAGGAGGTGCCTAACAACAAAATGATATAGAGACAACTTATGCAATGGCAAAGACTACTATAAAGGCTACATTCAAGTCCAAATGGGAAAGAGAGCACCCAGGCCATTTGAAAAATGACGCATATCATCAACTATCCAGGAAAGAACAGGTCATCATTTTTCGGCTACGGACTGGACACAACAGATTGTGGTACCATCTATACCACAAATACAAAATTGGTGCAACAGATCTCTGCACCTGCGGTACCAGCCTGATGACAGTCGAACACCTGCTGCAGTACTGCCCAACCTACAGTAATGAACGGAGTAGCATATGGCAACAACCCACTTCTGTCAACGAAAAACTGTTTGGAGATGTCAGAAACCTTGAGTTGACTACTGCCTTTATTAGAGTTATAAATGTGGAGGTCTGAAGGCCAATGAGGAAGAAGAAGAAACATCAATACTGGAAAATACACAGAAAACCTAAAGATGACTGGAAGATACAAATGGAACCTACAGATAACTGGATGATACACATGAAGTCTATAGATAACTGGAGGATACACACTGAGCCTACAGATAACTAGATGAAGCCAACAGATAAACCAGAGGATACACATGGGGCCTGAGCCTATACACAATTGGAAGATACACTTGGAAACTATAGATAACTGGAGGATACACATGAAGTCTACAGACAACTAAGGATACACAAGGAACATATAGATAAATGGATGATACAATGAAGCCTATAGATAATTGAAGGATACAAATGAAGCCTACAGACAACTGGAGGATACACTTGGAACCTATAGATTACTGGAGGATACAAATGAAGCCTACAGACAACAGGAGGATACACTTGGAACCTATAGATAACTGGATGATGCACGTGAAGCGTATTCTTTCAAAGTGTGTCACATTGGTGATATCAATCTCTCTCACATTAGCCATGACACCGTCTGTCACATTAACAAGGCCACTGTCACATTTACACTGCCACTACCTGTCAAGTAATTAATGTCACTACCTGTCACATTAACAGTCACTACCTGTCATATTAACACTGCCATTGTCCATCACATCGGTAGTACCACTGCATGTCATGTAAGTAACATAATTACTGTCACATTAGTACTATCACAAATTGTTGCATTAGTTTTACCCATAGTACTACCCAGAGCTGTGGAGTCAGAGTCATGGAGTCAATCATTTTTTAGTGCAGTCGGAGTCTATAAATAATGTCAGAACTCTTGAATCCAAATTGTATAACATATGAGAAGTACAAAACCATAGTTGGAATCAAGAGTCTTGAATCGAACTTCTACAATGTCAGGATTCAGTCGGAACATTTTTTGACCAGCTCCACAACCCTGGTACCACAACTCAACAACACATATCTCCTGGTATGTTCGTCATCATCACCTTATGGAACCTGGAATCACCACTGTAGCTAATCACTAACTCTCATTCAAACTTTCACCTTTGTACACAAAATAAGTCACAATGTCCTGAATAGAAGATAACGACCCAATGGTTGTATATACACAGAGTACCTGACTGATCTAATTAGCAGCGAGTAACATCTCAGGCCGACCCCCTAAAGTTTCCCAGTAGTCTCTGAAGAGACAAAGAAAGAACATAACTGCAGTACCCTCAGGCATACCGTACACGGTGACCAATATAAGATAATGCCTGGGGCTGGCAAAATCATGTCAAATAAACTGCCAGAGAAACAACCACTGCAAGAGTATGTGAATGCTTTGGCATCAGCTTCCCATAAGGTGACTAGCTACAGTGGTGATTCCAGGTTCCATAAGGTGATGATGACGAACATACCAGGAGATATGTGTTGTTGAATGTCAGTCTGTAAACACTAGTCACATTGAATATACCAGGAGATCTGTGTTGTTGAGTGTCAGTCTGTAAACACTAGTCACATTGAACATACCAGGAGATCTGTGTTGTTGAGTGTCAGTTTGTAAACACTAGTCACATTTAATATACCAGGAGATCTGTGTTGTTGAGTGTCAGTCTGTAAACACTAGTCACATTGAATATACCAGGAGATCTGTGTTGTTGAGTGTCAGTCTGTAAACACTAGTCACATTTAATATACCAGGAGATCTGTGTTGTTGAGTGTCAGTCTGTAAACACTAGTCACATTTAATATACCAGGAGATCTGTGTTGTTGAGTGTCAGTCTGTAAACACTAGTCACATTGAACATACCAGGAGGTCTGTGATGTTGATTGTCAGTCTGTAAACACCAGACACACTGTATCCACCCTTCCGCACGCTGCTGCAATCTGCAAGATAGATTTTATTTTATTTTAGTTAACATGCCTCATGGATTGAAATGAACAACAGTGGGCTAACAATGCTAACAACAATGGGCCAACTGTTCGCTAAGACCTTAAAATAGAATTCAGAAATGCAGCAACAAGGGGTAAGGGATACGGTTAGGTTCAGGAATCCTAAACTATCCCTAAACATAATCCTAACCTTAAGGATGTGGGCAACTTACTTGGATGACTTCAAAGAGCATGACCCCACTATTCTACATTTTAACCTGCCTCATGAAGTCCCTGGGGGTTTCTGCCCCCCCTCCCCCCACCCAGGTATGTCATAAGAGAAGACTAAGAGTTTCAGGCTGCCCCTTGTAGTTCTCTGAGTGTCTCCCTGTAGTTCCCTGAGGGTCTCCCTGTAGTTCCCTGAGTGTCTCCCTGTAGTTCCCTGAGTGTCTCCCTATAGTTCCCTGAGTGTCTCCCTGTAGTTCCTGAGTGTCTCCCTGTAGTTCCCTGAGTGTCTCCCTGTAGTTCCCTGAGGGTCTCCCTGTAGTTCCCTGAGTGTCTCCCTGTAGTTTCCTGAGGGTCTCCCTGTAGTTCCCTGAGGTTCTCCCTGTAGTTCCCTGAGAGAAAGAAAGAATAGGACTACCGTTGTACAAGGTGACTAATTTGATATCACGTAAAACAAGTTGCTACAGAAACCACATATACAGGTGTACTTGAGTGTCTAGATGTAGGTTTACTTAAGTGTCTAGATGCAGGTTTACTTGAGTGTCTAGATGCAGGTTTACTTGAGTGTCTAGATGCAGGTTTACTTGAGTGTCTAGATGCAGGTTTACTTGAGTGTCTAGATGCAGGTTTACTTGAGTGTCTAGATGCAGGTTTTCCAACAATGGACTACGCTGTAGTAGTGGCTTCATGTTTAAACAGGAAGTGAACATGGAAATGATGATGACGAGCTAACATCTTTTTATCATTGTAGTCATTTTTCTTTACCCTCCTTCTGGAGCACAGAGCCGCCATTGCACCTGGTCCCCCTGCAGGAAGCCTGCCCCATGCAATGCTCTTGCCGAGGTCGTTTTTGTGACACTTAAGTTTTATATAATGAGGAAGTCACTCCCATGCACAACCTCACATTAGTTGCCTTGTACGACATGCAAAAGGATTGAGTAGGCCTATTATTTCTTTATCTGTTCACAGACCCCAGGAACTAACTACACGAGGCAACACATTTGATCCTTATTTGTACCATTAAACAAACTTCTTGGAACACTCTTAGAATTCAACTTGAATATGCCTGGGGATAAAGCAGTGGTTGGCTATAAGTTACAAACATGTCAATCCTGCACTGAAGACGCACACATGTGCTTTTTCTCTTCCTCACATGTCAGGAACTCCTGCAGCTTACACACTATGCAGGAAAACCCAAACGGCAACACCGCCTCATAACTAGGCACCACAAAAATAGTGCTTTGTGGACAGGGGCTATTAGCACGAACCCTCCTCGTAACTCACTGAGGAACGACCTCACTCCCTTAGCGAGCCGGTGTTGCCGTAAGGATAGTCGCGTGTTCGAGTTCCCCCGTAAGCCTTTCACTTCTGTTGTCTAGTTTTCTACTCTTTATTTCCTACAAGCGCCTGCTATTTCCAGTTTATGTGTATTTATTTATTTAATGTTCACATGCCCCGTGGTTCTCTCTTTATTTATTATATGAAGGCATAATACGGGGAGGTGGGGAGTTTGGTGTTGAAAGGTCGTGAACGATTGAAAACAAGCATTGGTCACCGAGATAAACCTGACTTGCAGTTGTTTGACTATATTATGCAGTTCCCTAGGTCTGTCTATTCTTAACACCTCTTCTATATTAAGAATTTAACACAAACAAATGTTAATATAAAGTGGCTGGGAATGTGAAGGTCTGATGCTGTTCTTACAATGCATATGACTTTTAACAGATGAAAGTCAATTAAATATCTGTTAAAGTCAGTTATATAACTAGAACCACCAGTCCTTTACACCCCTCCACTTTAATATTATTCTTGTTTAGAGTTTCTTCTTGATTTTGTTCGTTTTTTTTCTCTATTTATTTAACGTATAAGCATAATTGTGATTGTCTCTATTTACAATGATTTGACAAATGTGATGCCACTTTTTCATGTCGGAGGTTGTTCATATTATTTGGAATTGAAAACAATATATATCCTAATTATAACCCATCATAGGTTGAACGGGATATTTTTTTTTTTGTCATTAATTAAAAAAATAATAATAACTTGCAGTTTTTTTTAATAGTGACAGCGACATTTAGGACGAAACTTACTTGCATATCTGGTTAAATCTCCATGGTTTAACACTTTTGTCTTCTCGTAACTCAGACAGTGAATCTGGGAAATGAGGCAGATAAATGTAAACACAATAAATTCCCATTTGACAAACCGCGCCATGTCTGCAATTTGGAAACCTTCTGCTTATTCTAATGTCGCCTAAATGAATTTCATGTACGGATGTTCACTAAACACATCGGATACCGTAAACAGATATCACGGCCTTAAATACACAACCCTGGGTGAAAATCACATCACAAGATTATCACGTGGTATAAGTTTCAAGCGTTCTTGTTTTACATCCTTGAAAATGTTTTGATGCATGAAAATGCGCCTTACATATTGACTAGGGAACTCCAAGGTCAAGGTCGGTTTGGCACACCAGCGGAATAAACATAACCCTAAAATTAACATACGCTGACCCTGGCGTGACATGCACGTGAATGTGACAAGTCATTACTTCATTTAACACAGTGTTTCTCAACCGTGATAGTAACAATGCCCCCTTTTGACAACTAATATTTTTAAAAGGCCCCCCCCACCCTATTAACACCCCCCGCTCTTTATCGTGTATACACAAACAAACACACACACACCCATACATATATTTCAACATACTTTTAAAAAAGCAATGCAGTTAATAAGTTATCTTTTCTGATAATATAAAGAAAAAGATACAGTACATTTATAAAAGCATAGTTATATTAAATATGTGTTTAAGTACGGAATTATATACATCACAAGTTCATTATCCTTGAATTACAAATTGGCGTAGCAAATGATACAAAATTAGTTCTTACAACTCTATAATTATCATAACCATATCATTTTAAAACGCCTCAATGACTGCTTATATATTCAAATCTGAATATTTAAGCCTCTTCTTATGTAACCACTTTAAACATGAAAAAAATTGGAAAAATTATTAGTTGATAATTATGATATAATTATATAAAAATTCACTTACTAATGAAGCTTAATGAGATCCTTGCGCTTGGTGTGACTCAGGCAGTTTTGAAATATTTGGTTCTGAGTTTGTTAAAATCCTCTGTTACAAATCTGCAGTCGGTTTCGTTGCTTTTGTAGTAGCTACACTACTGCACTGAACCCCTTCTCCACCAAATACGACGTTGGGGATGCTGTAATTAGCAATTTAGTTTTACACCAAAGAACGGGATAAGCAAGCCACTGCTGGATCCAAATGTTTTCGTAATGTGTGTGACTGAATCGTGCTTTTGCCTCGGTCATTTTGTAGCTCAATTAATTCTTCTTGTAAATGTTGACTAACTTGTTCCATGTCTGATTCAAACGGATTGATCGCCCAATCCGGTATTATTAGTTCTTTCAAGTCTTTAAATCTTAATGCTCATATCATTTTTAATAGCGTTCAAATGACTGCAATAAACCTCTAAATCTGAATCTTTAAGCCTGTCACCACCTAACTGTAGTAAACATGGAAAATGAGAAAGTTCTCGGCCACTAGGATTGTTTTTATATAATGTCAATTTGTTGATGAACCCCATGGTAATTCCTTTCACTTTTATCAGACTGATCTCATTTCCTTGTAGCTTAAAAAGAACCTCATTTAACTTTTCAAATATATGTGGAAGATAGGCCACATCGTTTCGCAATACGTCTCTTTCGATGCTAAATTCTTCTTTGATTGAATCAAAAAATTCTACTGTCTCCTGACAATGGTAACATCCCAGTACTAACGTTTTGCGTTTGGAATCCTTGAAACACTCCATGGGACGCAGGGCAAATAAAAAATATCGTGTTACAAGCTATGCGAAGGGGAATATATATTGTAATAGTTTCATAATAATTCTTGTAAAAATGTACACAACGCTCCCCCTGAATGGAAGTAATGACCTCCAATCGCTGCAACCCATCAGAACGCGCCCAGACATCTTGAAAACGCCCCCCAGGGGGCGGTACGGGGGCAATACTACCCCCATTAAAAAACACTGATTTAACACATTACGAAAACAAAAGAAAGAAAAAGAAAGAAAGAAAAGTTATTAGTATGAGAAACATGTTTACTTGGTCTAGTAGTATGTGCATGTCGTTCCTTTATTACTTACTTACTTAGTCGTTCCCCTTCTACCGTGAAGTGTAGAGGTTTGGAAGAGAGAGCGCCAGAGTATCCTATCGGCTGTCTTCCTCCTGGCCTGGTTCCATTCTAGTCCTCGGTCCTTCAGAGATTGTCTAATGTTGTCCTCCCAGCGGACTCTGGGTCGTCCTGGAGGTCTGAATCCCTGGCTCTTTATTTCCCATGCTTGTCGTGGTAGCCGATCTTCTCCCATTCTGCAGACATGGCCAAACCATCTTAGTTGGGACTATTCTAATTGGGTCTACAGCGGGTGGGATTTTAGGCCTTGACGTATCGTCTGGCCGCGAACGATGTCTCCTCTTGCCACCTCAACCACCTTCCTCAGATACCTCATTTCTGAGGTTTGGATCTGGCTTTCGTGGGCCGTAGTCATTGCCCATGACTCGCATCCACATGCCAAGACTGGGACACAGGTGGAGCGGCACACAGCCATCCTCGCTCTCCCACCAACCTCTCTCTTGCTGAGGAATCCTCGATTTATGGCCTGAAAAAGTCTCCCAGCCGCTGCCCTTCGAGTGGCCAACTCTTCCCTGATGCCTCCCCTTCGGTCTATAATAGCTCCGAGATATTTAAAGTGGTCGACCTGCTCCAGGACCTGTTCTCCCAACTTAAACTGATGTCCCCCTTCTTCTCGTGACACCACCATGGACCCTGCTCCAGAGCCGCCCATGACCATCTCTCTCCTCTCCAGCTCCCCCCCCCCCCCTAGACCTGCAGGTTGGACTGGAGATGTGTCTCTGATTTTCGTTCTTTTATGTAACTCTTAATTAAATACTCGTACTTACAGTAACATTTGAATATATATATATATATATATATATATATATATATATATATATATATATATATATATATATATATATATATATATATATATATATATATATATATATATATAAGGGGCGTTCAGAAATTAAGGCACAATATCGTTTTTCTCAGGAGCTGTTTATTCAAAAAGCATGAAAATTGTAAACAATATACATGGATATGTCATGTAAACATCGGTATTATTCAACATAATCCCCATCAACTTGTACGGCTTTATGCCAGCGCGAAACAAGTGCATGTATTCCTAGCTGTACAAGATTTTGTCTTGATCATGTAGCCATTTCTTCGCTGCATGAATCACTCCTTCATCATCTTCAAATCCTGTCCCACGGAGTGCATCTTTAAGTGGACCAAATAGGTGAAAATTAGAGGGTGCCAAATCGGGACTATAGGGTGGATGGGGTAGTACAGTCCAACCCAATTTGCTGATTGCTTCCCGTGTTGCCAGACTTGTGTGAGGGCGCGCATTGTCGTGAAAGAGAAGCAGGTCTACTGGATTCTTGTGCGGCCGAACTCTGCGAAAACGTTGATTAAGTTTTTTCAATGTCTTAATGTAAGCTTGCGAATTGATTGTCTTTCCTCTTGGCATAACGTCCACAAGAATCACACCTTCAATGTCCCAAAAGACAGTGATTATGACCTTTCCAGCTGAAGGAATTGTCTTGAATTTCTTTCTTCGTGATGATTGCGGATGATGCCACTCAATTGACTGTCTTTTTGTCTCAGGTTCAAAATGATGTGCCCAAGTTTCGTCACCTGTAACGATCTTAGCCAAAAAGTTCTCTCCGTCAGCATTGAAACGCTCCAACAATTCAGAAAAAATTGCTTTCCTTTGCAATCGGTGGTCGTTTATGAGACTTCGAGGAACCCATCTTGCGCAAACCTTAGAAAATCCGAGAGTTTTTATAACTGCATTTGCACTACCAATGCTGACTGACAGTTGTAAGGCCAATTGTTGAGTACTGATTCGCCTGTCAGTAAGAATAATGCCCTCAGCGCATTTCAACATTTCTGCGTTGGTGGCTGTGGCAGGACGTCCACAGCACGGCCGATCAAGCAGCTCCGTATCTCCACTTCCTGATTCTTTGATTCTCTGAACCCAGTGGCTGACTGTACTCCTGTCGACTGCAAAACTTCCATACACATCACATAGACGCTTGTGAATGTTCACAACAGTTTCCTTCTCTGCAACGAGAAATTCTATCACAATTCGCTGCTTATAACGCAAGTTGCTAACACGCTCCATTTCAACGGTTTAAGGCAGCCGTATTATTTGGCCGGTTGTGGTGCAATTTGGTGCACACAATTGGCACATGCTATATTTAAAGTTTGCAAAATTTCATGCTTCTATTTTCATTATTAGCTGAGAAAAACGATATGGTGCATTACTTTCTGAACGCCCCTCGTCACGGACGGCGATTTATTCGCCGAAATTTCATGTTGGTCACCCTGTGATTGACAACATTGATATAAAACTTAAAACCCGTTCGGTCAGCCGACGCGTACGGGAAGTGGACAAAAATTTAGGCGCAAAAAGCAGTTGATCTATGACGAGCGACCGGGATAGGTCGTCGGTTGGTTCCCTGTCAGCATTTTGCTGTGAAGTGTTATGCCATGACTGCCTAGTTGTAGTATTTGCCATTTTCTTCATGCGTTGTGGAGTTATTATATTGTTCTAGTGTGAAAATGGATTATTCAGTGGCATTTTCCTAGGCTGTTGTATTTGAGACTCCGACCATGAACTTCTTGCTGCAAACTTCAAGATCAAATTGAAAAAAGTCGTTACAAGCGACAAAGTAATACGTTATGACACAAGCGCCATACCAGAAGAGTACAGTGTCGATATTCAGAACAAATTTGACATTCTTATGGCAGTACAGGAGGAAATGACACCAGATGAACTTGCTAATAACATCAGAGATGTATATATTACAAATGCACAGAGGTTAATTCCTAAAAGAAGTATAAAGAGACGAGAATACATCTCAGACGAAACACTGAAGTTGGTGGTAGAGAGAAGAAAAATGAAGTCCAAAAAAGATACAGAAAATCAGGAGTTGTACAAGGAATACACAAAGCAGATTAAAAAACGAGTCAGACAAGACAAACAACAATACATAAACGACACCTGCAGGAAAATAGAGGAAATGCGCGAACAGGGATTGAGTAAGAATATGTTTTCTGAAGTAAGAACATTGAAAAACAGCAACTTTAAATCATCACCCCGAGCAATAAACGACAAGAAAGGCGACACTCTAACAGAACGTAAAGATATTCTGAACAGATGGAAGGAGTACTGTCAAGAAATGTATACGGAAATAAACAAAGCGGCAGATAACAACGTCATGAATGAAGCGGAACGTGAACCAGAACCTACCATAGAGGAAGTCCGGAATGCAATCAAACACTTAAAAAGTGGAAAATCTCCTGGTTGTGATGAAATAACAGCTGAAATGATACAGGCAGGAGGAGAAGGCAGCGCTCGTATATACCATGCATTATGCTGCAAGATCTGGCAAAGCGGAATTTGGCCCAAGGAATGGAAACGATCAATTTACATACCCTTGCCAAAAAAGGGCAACCTGAAACTGTGCACAAACTACAGAACTATAGCTCTTATAAGCCATGCCAGCAAAAATACTTTTACAAATCATAATGAAAAGGATGCAACAAAAGCTAGAAACAGAAATAAATGAAGTACAGGCGGGTTTTCGACCAGGTAGAGGCACTAGAGATCATATATTCAACATGAGGATCATCATAGAAAAGTGTAGAGAATTCAACGTTGACCTACATACTTGTTTCATTGATTACACCAAAGCTTTCGATTGTGTACAACATCAGCAGTTATGGGCTATTATGAAAAATATGGGATTTCCAAACCACCTTATACAACTCATCGCACTGCTGTACCAAGAACAACAGGCAGCCGTAAGAATAGAGGGGGAAACATCAGAATGGTTTGAAGTACAGAAAGGAGTAAGACAAGGCTGTACCCTTTCCCCTTACCTGTTTAACATTTATGCCGAGAATATCATGAGAAACATAAGAGATGACCAAGAACACACAGAGTTTGACTCATTTAACATCGGCGGGTACCAGATCCCGGAAATCAGATATGCTGACGACACAGTCCTCCTATCGACCAACCCAAAAGGACTTGAACAATTACTTCTGTCCACCAAAAAACACAGCGAGGCCCAGAATCTATACCTAAACACCAAGAAGACCAAAGTATTGACAACAGACAAAGTAAAGACCAAACCAGAAATTGAAATTGATAACGAAGAACTGGAAAGTGTCAATGAATTCGAATACTTAGGATCAATCATTAACAGCTCTGGCGACTGTGCAGTAGAAATTAAAAGAAGACTTGCAATTGCTTCACATAAGCTAATACAGATGAAAAACCTATGGCAAGGCACAAGCAAAGAAACAAAGTTACAACTGATCAGAGCATGTATATTCCAGTAGCAACATACGGCTGCGAGACTTGGACACTCAATAAAACAGTTGCAAAAAAGATTACATCATTCGAAATGAAATGCTACAGAAGGATGTTGAGAATACCCTGGACAGAAAAAAAGACCAACAGAGAAGTACTGCACTCACTAAACGTACAGGAACATTGGCTCCTAAATACCATCGCAATAAGGAAGCTGAAATTTTTCGGTCATATAAAAAGACATAATAGTCTGGAAAAAACAGTGATGGAAGGCATGGTCCCTGGAAAAAGGGGAAGGGGTCGACCTAGACGACGGTGGACCCAGGACATCACAGAGAGTCTGAACTTGTCTTTGGCTGATGCAGGTCGACTTGCCCAGAATCGTGATGCGTTCAGAGCAGCTGTAATGGAGACAACGTTCTGGAAAGAATACGTCACATGATGATGATGATGTTGTATTTGAGGTATTGACGATTAAGTACTTGTATTGCTTCATTGTAGTACAGATTTTTCCGCCAGTGGGCGAAAGTCATTGTTATGTTCAGTGAATAGAGTCATGGCAGTGATTATGAAGCTAATAGTTTGAATTTGTCTAGGAAAGTTTGGCATTCTTATATGTTCATGCGTTTCCTATGTAGTGTTAGCCGTGTGTGGCTACACTGTGTGCAGTGTATTATTAAAAAGGGAACTTACCTGTTAAAGGTGTTATAATTGATTTGTTGTCACCTAGTGTATGCTGTGGTCGTATCCTTAGATGATGAACCTGAGACTGGATATTTGTTAAAGTGTTAAAATCCATAGCATAACTAGTTCCTGACACTGCAGAGCAAGGAGAGGCAACCCGTGACAGTTGCTCCGTTAGGTGTGGTGATGAAGATAGACCACAATCTCCGACTGCGTTCGCAAACAAACATAACCTTTTCGGTAAAAAATATATATATATATTGTGGTTCATCATCATCACCACACCTAACGGAGCAACTGTCACGGGTTGCATCCCCTTGCTCTGCAGTGTTGGTCCAACAATGGCCAAAACCATCTAATATGGATCTTCAAAGGTATCTACCTTCGCACTCTTGGCAGAGACGTAAATAGAAGGGTGATGATGCTTCTACCTTGAGGGAGTCATCACGGGATATTCAGAAGTCAAGATTAATGCTGAATGTGTCTTAGCAAAGTTAACTTAGTATCTGCCCGCCTCCTTCTGTGAAGGGATATATTGTATGATTTATTTATTAGCTCGTTCAATCCCCCAACTGAATTAACAGTAACATTCTTCTTATTAGCTCTATATAGATATATATTAAAGATACTGATTCATACGTGTGCACTTCTCTCTGCAATAACCGAATCAACTAGGGCTTTGTAAAATAACATGAAACAAATTTAATGATCACTTATTTTAACAGAAGTAAAATGAAAATGGGTGATAGATGTGATATAGAAACAAATGTGTCCTCATCGAGGTTAAGGTGAAGTTCATAGAATGCTGACCTTCTACAAGTATGACTTGCCAGATCTCTGAATGCGGCTGCTGCTATTTCGTCAATCCGTTTTCTGTGACAAGGGCACGTCCCGGGCGATGGTGCAGGGGGTAACCTCTCCTGGTGTCAGTGCTAATATTTCCACAGGCCCGTCGAATGTAGCCGTCTAGTCTCAACAACAAGCATCCGAATCACAGATTCGTAGCGTTGAATCGTACCACTAATGTACTTGTGGCACGTACCACGAATGACCTTGCGGACACGTACCACAAACTTTAGAAGAAATCTGTGATAACTGGCTTATATTCTCTTCATTTAATTAATGGGACAGCATTTTTTCCCCCTTCCTCTTCAATGCATCACCGTAGCCGGTAATAATGCGCAGCAAACTCTCCTATCGTTTTTCCATATTCTCGTAGCATCAGGTACTATCTATAGATTAACGACGTCATTCTAAACTTAACCTTAGGGGCTCGGCCAATGAATGAGAGCGAACTACTTTTAGACTCGGCTAAAACCAGTCTAAACCCACTCTAGGAAACCCCTCATGTGACTTTTAACGCTGTTGGTTGGCGCGTCTATAGTACGCCAGATCACGTAACCCAGCGGAATTAACGCAGTAAAAGATAGCACCAAACGATGTGAAATCAATTGCATCCAGGGAGTCGAAGGGGCCAGACCTAATCGAAGACCGTTACTAATTCACGCGTTTAAAAAGCGATGTAAAGCCACCCGTCTAAATCGCTGATTAAAGCCCCAACTCTGAGTAGTTTATGGGGAGGGGGGGGGGGGGCTTGCAGGGCAATCCAATCTCAGATGAAGAATACAGAGTCGAGCACAGGGAAGGCAGATCCAAACCATTAGAGACCGAGTTTCATGACTCACATGATGCAACGTCATACGAGTTGGTATAACGAGACAGGACAACCAACCACGCTTCACTTTCGGCATGGAGCTGAACAGATAAGTTCCCTGTGTAAAAGGGAGCCCACTATATCAATGTATTAGCACAGAGCCATTAGTCATTATGATGATTCAAACTGGAATTGTAAGGTTTATCGCACATACATCATACAACTTTCATAATTACTGCCAAAATCTATTTTCAGTTTCATTTATTAAACCAATTGGGTGTATATAATGTACCCCGTGACTTGTTTACTCAATTATATGTTACATATTGTCTGATGTTTATCTTCTTTTAGAAGAGAAGGGGCTCGTAAAACAATAATATGTAATAATCCCAGTATAATTGAACTAAAGATAACAAAAATAGATAACCGAGAAGGGGACTACGGTAGCGAGAGACCAAATATATCCTAACAAACTTTTCCAGACCCTGTTCTATTTAGGAGAACTTACACTGATGTCTCTCTTCAGCCGGCGGAGGAACCCAACAGGACTTCCTGAGCCAAATCTTTCTCTGGGTGATCCATACAAAACTGTCACTTCATTTATATCTATTATTTCTAAACTACAATAAGTTTCGAATCCTTCCTACGCTATGCGACAAAATAAAAGGAACAAACGCCTCTGCGGAGTCTTAGTTTTTTTTTATTATCTTAATCAGGCATCTTTCCCGCTGTCCGTCCACCAGTTTTTGTCTCTCATAAATTTTATCCTCCCTTACTATGCATCATAACTCAAGGAATACGATGAGAAATCACGAGTCATTTTTAAGTTAATTTAATAAAAAAAATTGTGACTGGACAGCGGCGAGTGCAATGGCTTGTGCCTAGATGAACATGTTTTAAAGTTACATATAAACTTAAAAATGATAATATACAACAATACTCATGCTGATGTAATCATCACTCACTCTCTGCTCCATTCTCTGCATTTGGTTCCCTGTGAAAACTAGCACGAAGCAATCACCATTGCTTGCTGTGGTGGTATATGAATCTACTATTTTCATACGCTGAGGTTGCCAGCCTCGTATAGACTTTTACAGCCACTAGCAAGTACAGACATGTCAAATTAAAATTGTAAAATATATGTTATAGCTTCCCCAATTTGGGAAATACAATATCTGGGCACAGTTTTAGAATAGACACGGCAACTTCCTTAGATGCCTCGAATACGTGGTCTGCGGTTATCTTATAATCCCTCTTTTGATGGGTGCTCCGATTCCTAGGTCTCCGGTCTTTGTGTTTATAAAGTCGGGGTTTCTTCTTGAGTCTTGAAGAAGTTCAAATACTTTGTCCGGTCTTGTAATTCGGAATCCTGTCTTATTCTCTCTGGCTCGGGGAGTTGCTACTTTGATATTGCAATGTAGTGTGTTTTAGCCTCCGAATTTTCTAGGTTATATTTCACTTTTCGCTTCACGCCTACGCATGGCGTTTCCGACAAAACTTCCAGTCAAAACGAATGTACATTTCCTGCTCTCATTTGACCCAATCCACGAGCGAGGAATGAAGTGGGTCGGGGCTTTAGTTATTACCTTCACCCTCGTGTTTCAAAATATCATTTTAAAATTTGAACACATAACCTCCATATATGGCATGGCCCCTTCCGTTACTCTTAGGTAACCTTTCAAATCAGACTTGCAAGATAGTGTCCTCACTAAATTGTCTCCCCAAACGAGGATAATTATTACATAAACTTCTGGATGGAACGTGCTTATGCAATTATCACCCGTACCTAAATTCGTTCACCAGACGAATAATCGCTGACCACAGACGTTTTCTCAGACACCAGTTTGGTCTTCCTTTGTAGTCTGACTCAGTATTGTCGCGATGAGCGATCAACACCAGATGTGTTTATTTTCTATATCTGGGTGGGTTCACTCGCTCGGCTATAAAGTTGATCTGCCGGGTGGGGGTCAATTAGCCACGAAATGACACCATTACAGTATGGGAAAAGGTACCCAAATCTAAGGAGGGGCTGGGCACCATTTCATGTGCGTAAAAAATGAAGAAATAAATAGATAATGTAGGAGAGAATGAAAAAGTTTAAAAGGACGCGACCAAAGGTCGTCACAGTAACAAACTCATGTCAAGTTCCCCGTCCTGTGCCATGAACTCAAAGATATTTCCATGTCTTCTTAATCCCTTTCAAGTGTGTCTCTAGCTCTTTTCACCGTGTTTTTTAGTCACCCTTTATCTCACGCATCATACTGATTCCATAATAAGGACTGCCTTGTAATGCTAACAACAAGTTTTCTCAATATGAGGCTCATCCATCGACGGCGTCTTCTTCTCATCTCCTGCTCTCCTGGCACCTGGCGAGTTCTTGTAATCAATTTCACAATTGTTGACCTTGTCGTACCATTTCAATCCTTCTATTCTTTACTAACATTCATTTATGAAAGCCTGGAACCTCTATGCATTTTTGTTGTTATACATGTTTCAGAGCTATATAATAGGACTGACTTGACAATTCTATCACAGATTCTAATTTTTCTGTTGTAGTCGATTTCTTTTGATTTCTATATTCTTCCCAATGCAATTAAATCCCCTCTTTCTTTCCAATCTTTAATTTGATA
The DNA here is from genome assembly GCA_024509875.1 of Oreohelix idahoensis. Taxonomy (NCBI): domain Eukaryota; kingdom Metazoa; phylum Mollusca; class Gastropoda; order Stylommatophora; family Oreohelicidae; genus Oreohelix; species Oreohelix idahoensis. The sequence continues at coordinate 54,785 of JAMPIV010001881.1, forward strand.
GAATGTGAATTTATGTGTGCTAAAAATACCACTTAGCTTCCAAACTCCTGGAGTGTTGATGTTGTTTTCGCCAATTCGTCCCTGTGGCGTGGGCACGTCTCCTGGTCAAGACAGGTATCTTCACAACCCGTTGAATATAAGTTTCAAGAGTTGATCGCAAGCAGTGAACCCCAGAAGAGTAGTACAGCTGGTATCGTAGAATCGTACCTCAAATGGTCTCGTAAACCAGTACCACACATTTTAGAGGGAAGAAAAGAACAAATTCCGTTGCTTTATTTTCCTGATATTAATCAGGCGCCTTTTCTCTGAATTTTACTCTCCCTGGGCGTGTATCATATAACTCACGAGATATGATGAAGATCACCATTCTTTTAGTTAATTTACTGGGAAAATTTCGACTCGACAGCGACAAGTGTCTTGTGGCTGGTTGGACATGTTTAAATAGACATACACTTATAATAAATGATAGTAAATATATACATAATGGCATCGTCTTCAACTCCCTGCTCCACCCTATTGTCTTGGGTTATTGTTATGACTAAATTCATAACAGTTTCGGTCGCTCTCAACTTGGTTTGTGTACTGACTTCCTAGTTGACAAGCGTTACTAGGACTACCCTAGTAAGTACGTCACATAGTCTGCTAATCTTAAGCAGACGATCTGTTGCTGGCTTCAGATCGAAGATTTGAGCTGGTATTCGGCCTCTTTGGCTGTGTATTCTCCGTGTGAGAAAGTCGTGTTTGAACGAGCTCCAGAAAGTGTACTCTTGTTACAGAGTTTTATATTCTTCATATCAGCTAGGTAGTCCTACAGTTGGAGCCTAAGCTTGATTATATTTGTACGGACTTGTCAGCGCTGAAAGGAGAGGAATGAGTAAATATTATTATATTAAATACTTCAGCAAGATGACTCTGACATTGTTCCTGTAGTCTACATGACGATAGACTTACTTTATGGACTGGCTAGAGATATCCATTGTCAATTTTGTGGGTGCGTTCTTGAGGAGCTACGTTTCGTTTATTAAAATACATATTGTTAAACGTCAATCAGGCATTATGAAGTTTTCCTACTGCTGAAGACTAGCTTTACGTTTTATGAGAACTTTGCAAGTTCGACTGTATTTAAAAATCTACCCTAGACCCCGCCTGGACACCAGGGTCCAGCATCTTGAAATACTCTTAATGGACTCGGAGAGGGAAGAAGTATCTGCACCACCTATCAGATAAAACAATTATTCCATAACAGTTATCTCTGCTTTTGGTTCCCTATGAGAACCGCATGAAGCAATCCCCAGCGCTTTGCTGTGGTGGTTCATTAATATATCCTTTTCAAGTGCTGATGTTGCCAGTCTCATATAGGCCTGTATAACCATCAGCAAGTTCAAACATGTCAAATTCAAAGTATAAAAGTATGTTACGACTTTTCCCAATACTGGGATCATAGACTTCTTGCTCAGTTGAATAGTCTCGGCAACGTGGTGCAGGTGCCTCAATACACGTCTGAATTATTATTTCTATTACAGAATCCCTCTGTGACATTGTGAATAAGTCCCGTAGGAGTCCGGTTTCCGTATTAAACTGTTGAGTTCCCTTGTTGTTGTGTTCAAAAGGTGCTCCAATACGTCAGGTCCTATAAGGTCAGAATTCTTACTTCTATTCTTTCCTGGCTTCAGTCCGAGCTGTCGTGCTTTGACGATTCTGGAATGCAGTGTTGTATGTTGAAAAATCGGCACCTGACTCTGCTCAGAGTTACAGACAGCCAAGACAGCGAGCAAAGGAACAAATCACTCTAGTTCATAAAGTTCAGATCTAGTAATCAATGTTGATACTTTGCCTTTCTGTAAAATCAAATTCTTACACATTTTTTAAATTCCCTCTCACCCAAGTGCTCCATATAGCCACGTCATCTACAAACTGTGCCAGTTTTATTGTCCATAAACTTCTCAGTTAATTAAAATTTTGTTGAAGATATTACAAATTCTCGTAGAATTCCATTTTGTTGCTCACCTAGTTCTGAATGTTCATTGTTTACCTGTACGGTGAAATATCAAACTTGAAAGAAAGTCTCCAGATATGCTCTTTCTAAAACTCTTACGTTTTTCACTTTCTATTTGGCACCTTCTCTTCAGCACTCATCACTATATCTTAGTTACATCTAAATATTAAGCTTTGTTCTTTCGTTTGGATTTGTGTGTGTGTGATTTTGTTTTTCACCAATGTACAGGAAAACTGGTGTTTGTCTTGTGTATAGGATACCCATTCATCACCATGTTGGTTATAATTTGGGTATATACTATATAGCATTATTTATTCTATATAGCATATTGGTTCCAAAAGTTGTTAGAGCCGGGAGCTGTAGTGAGAATAAGCTCTAACTGCAGATAAATGCTTCTATGGCACGCGCCTCAAACAGCCTCTGACAACCAAGTCCAGCTCCCGGCCTTCATGTGTGGCTCAATTTGAGCCCGGCAGAACTGTTTCCACTGAAGGGAAAAGGGGCAAAGGCGAGTCACTGGCGCATTAAAACCAGCAGCTTCGGGCAGACAGGGCTCGTGATCCTTGGTTGGTAGCCTATCTAATAGGTAAACTCTGAATTCAAACCACCGCTGCCTTGTAGGAATACCCATTTATGGGAAAGGCTTCAGGAGAAAAACCCTGAGGATAAATCCAGAGTCAGAATCCATAACGCAATTTAATGTTGATTCGACATTATTCTGGCAACTCCTGCGACGTGGCTGGTACTAAACTGTATAGGCTACTGTCGTTCATTTGGATCTACCGGCTGCGTATAGAACGGGAACATGCTGCATGGGCAATCGCTTGATCTCCATATAACTGTGCTTAAGCTCGCGCCCTGGAGAGGACACTCCAGCTTCACCCTATAGGTACCGGCAAAACACGGGAAGTAGCAGTTACAGGTTATAAGCATTTGGCACAATTGGCGTAGGGTATGGCGCCAGGGGCTACTTCCGACAGTGGGAGAGGTTCTATGATCTTACTTGACGGCTACCGCCCACTTAACAATGAATTCCCGCTGTTTCATTTTTCTCAGATTCCGGTTTTCCTTGTTAAAATAGTAGAGTTTTTCTATTGTCAAGATCCTCAAACAAAGTCCGGTCCTGATAATGGAAATCTGATTCTAGGCGTACTCTGGCAAGGTCTGATTGTCGTCTTGGCAAGCGATTCTCAAAGTGAACTAGACTTGCAAAAATTGTCAGATTATATGGTAGGTTTTCTGCCCCCACTTTTCCAGGCTGTTGGGACAAACGCCCAATCAACGCAATTGTTATTCGTGCCTCAAAGTATCATCGAATCTTATTTGAACGTTTAAATTTATGGCACTTTATGATGAAATATTTTGCATGACTCATCTAGTGCAACATTTCAAACGTTACTTTTCTAAAATTGGGCTGTAAACATCCGATTATTACTTATTCAAGCTACGTCTCTCACAATTCAACATGTCCTCCCAGATTGGGGGATTATCTGACTTGCTTATCCCACGTAATTCAACCGTCGTTATCAGACTATGACTCGGCGCAATTCGGCCGTCTTATCTGGACATTTAGTGGTTTTTCCGCATCTCCAATATGCAAGTCTATTGTTCTGTATAATTGTAAAGGATTACTCACATCTCGTGCAAACACCGTCATTAGCCTTTCACTTGGGATCAAATGTGGGACCGTCCCGTTTTTGTGACTCAATTAGTCCCTCAGGGATGGAACGGCTAATCGAAGTGAATTGAATTGTGAAAGATGTGTAAAGATAGATAGATAGATAGATAGATAGATAGATAGATAGATAGATAGATAGATAGATAGATAGATAGATAGATAGATAGATAGATAGATAGATAGATAGATAGATAGATAGATAGATAGATAGATAGATAGATGGACGGACGGACGGACGGACGGACGGACGGACGGACGGACAGACAGACAGACAGATAGATAGATAGACAGACGGTTTGACGGGCAGACAGACAAGCAGACAGACAGGCAGGCAAGCTGACAGACAGGCAAACAGACTGACAGGCAGGCAGATAGTCAAACAGACAGACAGACAGACAAACAAATAGATAGATAGATAGATAGATAGATAGATAGATAGATAGATAGGTAGATAGATAGATAGATAGATAGATAGATAGATAGATAGATAGATAGATAGATAGATAGATAGATAGATAGATAGATAGATAGATAGATAGATAGATAGATAGATAGATAGATAGATAGATAGATAGATAGATAGATAGATAGATAGATAGATAGATAGATAGATAGAGATAGATAGATAGATAGATAGATAGATAGATAGATAGATAGATAGATAGATAGATAGATAGATAGATAGATAGATAGATAGATAGATAGATAGATAGATAGATAGATAGATAGATAGAGATAGATAGATAGATAGATAGATAGATAGATAGATAGATAGATAGATAGATAGATAGATAGATAGATAGATAGATAGATAGATAGATAGATAGATAGATAGATAGATAGATAGATAGATAGATAGATAGATAGATAGATAGATAGATAGATAGATAGATAAGCCCCAGGTTTCTACATCATGGTTCCGTTGTCTGAAGAAGTTTGAGAAACAGTGGATAGTACGATATCTCGCAGTAACACGTGACAACGTAAAGTACATAATGAAGTGGGGCGCTGTAAAACTAATAACAGAAAAACAAATGTCTTTGGAGTTATTTTTAGAAATAAACAAAACACTAGATATATTTTTGTGCGTTTGTAACTCCAATACAATTTTTTCTTGTCTTTTTTGTTTTTTGTTTTAATTTAAATGCTACTTGACAAGATATTTAATTTTTGTTAATGTATTTTAATTAATAATTTTTTCCCCCTTAAATTTGATTATGTCTGCATGTTACAAATGTATGTTATTATTTTACCTCGATAATGTTGTATGCTTAAATAATGCTAAAAATACATGTGCTATTGAAAGGATACTGTATGAAAGGTGAGCGAAAGGAAGGGCAGAATGTTAGACGGGCCTGCGTGCCCAATTCTCAACCCTTTGAAAATAAAGTTCGTTCGTTCGTTCGTTCGTTCGTTCTCTATCTATCTATCTATCTATCTATCTATCTATCTATCTATCTATCTATCTATCTATCTATCTATCTATCTATCTATCTATCTATCTATCTATCTATCTATCTATCTATCTATCTATCTATCTATCTATCTATTAATGTTTATTTTTATTTATTTTATTTTTACATTCATTATTATTATTATTCTGTTTTAATGTTAAAAACGTACTTTAATTATGATGATTATTGCAAATGTAATATTACTTTTATAATGATAAATGCCTTAATTATGCTTATAGTAAATGTGAGGATGAAAGGATATAGTATATATGATGAGAGAGAGAGGAAGGGCAGAATGTCAGACGGGCCTGCGTGCCCAATTCTTAACCCTTTGAAAATAACGTTCGTTCGTTCGTTCGTTCGTTCGATATTTGTCACGCGATGAAGGTGGCTTGCAATGAATCTGTTATCCGGTGAATGTGGCCTGCAATGAATTTGTTACCCAATGAATGTGGCTAGCAATGAATTTGTTACCCGATGAATGTGGCTTGCAATGAATTTGTTACCCGATGAATGTGGCTTGCAATGAATTTGGTACCCGATGAATGTGGCTTGCAATGAATTTGTTACCTGATGAATGTGGCTTGCAATGAATTTGGTACCCGATAAATGTGGCTTGCAATGAATTTGTTAACCGATGAATGTGGCTTGCAATGAATTTGTTACTCGATGAATGTGGCTTGCAAGGAATTTGTTACCCGATGAATGTGGCTTGCAACGAATTTGTTACCCGATGAATGTGGCTTGCAAGGAATTTGTTACCCGATGAATGTGGCTTGCAACGAATTTGTTACCCGATGAATGTGGCTTGCAAGGAATTTGTTACCCGATGAATGTGGCTTGCAAGGAATTTGTTACCCGATGAACGTTCTTCTTTTCCATATTTAGCTTTCTTATGGAGGTTGGAACCACTTCTGCGACTGGCAGGAACCTGCAATAAGCATTTCCAACCATTTCCTGAGAACCCATTGTTCACTCCAACCGCCGCAATATACTAAAACCAACATTCTTTTCAGGACGTACGCAGCGACCGCAACATAGTCATAATGGTCCGAAATAAACCACGCGCCAAGAAGAGGAAGGTATACACCAGCCACCAGCGCTGAACAACAACCAGGAGAATAACAAAATCAAAAACAACCACCCGGAAAGAACACCGACCCACCTTCGAAGGTGGAAGAGACAGCTCGTCAGCACAGACAGGTACAAGAGGAAGACACAGAAGATATCGGTGATACCATTATAGAAGCACTACGCAGAATTCTCTACAAGAAGCAATATTAGAAGTAGCTCCTGACGTGCAAGCCAACGAAAACACTGAGAAGCAAACGACTAGACTTAGTCCGGACGAAACAAGAGCTGACAACTGTTCAAAAGCTCTGGCTCAAGAAAGGCTCCTTCCGACGGCGAACAGGTGCATGATTCTTGTCCTGACCGGGACCACGGCGAACAGGTGCATGATTCTTGTCCTGACCGGGACCGGAGAAGGGAAGGGAGAACAAAGGCTAGCAAGACATGCGACACAGATGCGATACAGGAGAGGATCGTTAAGATCACTCAGATGTCTGGAGGTGAGGTCTCACTCAGGGCCCTACCAGATGTCTGGAGGTGAGGCCTCACTCAGGGCCCTACCAGATGTCTGGAGGTGAGGCCTCACTCAGGGCCCTACCCGACGATAAAGTGATCAGTATCCTCGAGAAAATAACTGGCAGGAGAGGCATCGTTAAAGTAGGGAGACACGAAATAGGAGTCGTGCTTTCCCTCAACAACATGGAAACAACCGCTTCGCTAATGATCGAACTGTAGTCCGGTCTAAAAGAATTCCAACTGCCTCACCAGATAAAAGTAGTAATGGAAACATCCAAGACAACAAAGAAGTTGGTCATAAGAGGGGGTTGATACCAGAAGGGCCGCAAGCGAGGTTCACAGATACCTTTAAACCGAAAACACAGATATCTTGAAAACCATGAGAAACATACAGCATAAAGTAGCTAAAGATGTGGCTAAATTAGCAGAACTCAAAGAAGAGAATGAAGATTTACTGAAAAGGATTGAGTCAGAAAGACAACTCATAATGAGTGAGCAAAAGCGAACAGATAAAAACCAACAAGACGAAATGTGGAATGAAAAAATGACAGATTGTCAAAAACTCATTCATTCTGAATCAAACATTGTGAAAGCCTTTATGCTGAATCTTCAAAGTGAACTACAAACTCCCTTTAACAGAGAAAACAAAAATCTGGGAGACTTTGTTATTAACAAATAAATAAATATATTATACACTTCTCAGAGTAAAAGAGTACAACACTATTTATAACAAACTTAACAATTAAATAATGGACGTACAGAACATTAGAATAATACAGTGGAATTGCAGAAATGCCAAAAAAAAATATACCAGCATTAACAGGCATGTATAAACAATCTAAAGTAATATTTGCCATTCAAGAGACTAATCTTAATACGAGTCAACGTTTTACCATCTCTGAATATAAAGTCTTTCGAAATGATAGGGCAGAAACTCAAAAAGGAGGAGGTGTGGCATTCCCAGTTAATAAAACATATGTAATAACTGACTGAGAATCATTTAGAACAGAAAATTTTGAAGGAATAATTATAACAGTGTCTACTGAGTTTGAAGAAATAAAAATAGTTAACCTTTACTGTTCAAGTGGAAACATAAACGAAAGAGATATCTCAGACGTGAATAAAAGAATAAATAACAGAACTATCATAGTGGGAGATTTCAATGCTCATCATACAGCTTGGGGAGGCAATGTAATAGACAAAGCAGGAAGATTACTGTTGGACTTCATTGAAAACAATGAACTAATAATACTGAATGATGGATCAGTAACAAGAATTAACCCTTGTGCAAATCAGCAAGACACAGCTATTGATATAAGCATTGTAACACCAAATCTTGCTAATGCAAAATGGGAAGTTATTGGGGATACAAATTCAGATCATTTACCCATTGAAACAACACTACAAGATCATTACAAACCTAACAAACTGGTAGAAAAACCGAAATTTTACTATAATAAAGCTAATTGGGTAGCTTTTCAGGTAGAAATGGAAGAGATAAAAAAGAATAATATAGAAAATGAAAATATAGATGTATTTGCAGATAATCTCACAAAAGAAATATTACTAAAAGCTGTTAAACATATCCCAAATGCATATATGCCAGAACACATAATTCCACACCGCATTAAGGAAGCAAAGAAGAATGAACATTGGTACAAAAACCCAGTACCATGGTGGACAGTTAGATGTACAGAAATTCAAAAACAAAGAAAACAAGCTTTACAAGAATATAGAAAGCATAGATCTGAAGATAATTTAGATATTTATAAGAACATAAGAAATGAATCAAACAGAATAATACTAAAGGCAAAAGAAAATCATTGGAGAAGTTTCTGCCAAACACTGAACCCTACAACTAACTCTACAACAGATGTGTGGAATAAGTTAAAAGCCATTAAAGGCAGAACTAAAAATATGATAATACCTAATATAAAAAGACCTGAAATGGCAGAGACTGACTGGCAGAAAGCAGAGGTGCTGCCCAGGTACTACCATAGAGTTAGTTCTAAGGAAAATCTAGGACAGGCTGAAGTCAACAGAAGAGCAACACTTCTTAAAAAAATTCAGTAAAGATGTACCTTATAATACTGAAAATGTATCGTATTTAAATGCAGATATTACAATGGAAGAAGTTGAAAATACAATAAAGGACAAAACAAATACATCAGCAGGGCATGACATCTTGAGCTATGAAATCTTGAAACACATACCAAAAAGTACCATAGAAATTATAACATCCCTTTTTAACAAAATTTGGAATACAGGAAAAATTCCCAACACATGGGAAACAGCAGTAATTATTCCAATACTAAAACCAGAAAAAGATGCCCATGATGCCTGTTCATACAGGCCAATTTCTTTAACTTCCCACCTAAGGAAAATATTAGAAACCAAAGTAAATAAAAGATTAAAGTTTTATTTGGAAAAGTATAATTTATATAATCAAACGCAGTCAGGATTTAGGAAGAACAGATGCACTATGGATCAGATAATTAAATTGAAACATGAAGTAAAATCAGGATTTCAAAAGAAAGAAAAAACTGTGGTAGTATTTTTAGATATAGCTAGGGCTTATAATGAATGCTGGAGAGAGGGTGCTCTCTTTAAAATGAAGAAGATAGGAGTAACCGGTAAAATATATAATTATTTAGAGAATTTTCTGCAAGATAGATATTTCACTGTTCAGGTAAACAATGATAGATCAGAACTGTATGAACAACAAAATGGAATACCTCAAGGATTAGTAATGTCTCCTTCAATTTTTACAATAATGGTAAAGGATTTAGGTGAGGAATTTAATGAGATAACAAATAAATTGTCACAGTTTGCATATGATGTTGCTATATGGAGGAATGGGAGTCATTTGCCAAAATTATATAAGGATCTACAGAAGCAAATAAATAAAGTATGTAAATGGATGACAAAATGGGGTTTTCAGCTGAATAAAAATAAAACATTGGGAATGATCTTCAGTAAAGGTAGGGTTGTAAAAAATAAAATTATAGACATAAATATCCAAGGGCAAAACATTAATACAGTACAAACCACTCGATATCTAGGAATGATTGGACCAACAGCTTAACTGGAATAAACACATAGATAAACTAGTGGAGTCTTGCAGAGGATTGACTAACTTATTGTGACAGTGTCATAGTCATCTCGCCTGTTTTTCACCGCCATTTTGTCGTTATGTGGCAGCCATCTTGGTTTACACCTAAAGATAGCTACATCAGTATAGCCGCTTACGTATAGCAGCCAATCAGGAAAGAGAAGCGTCCAGGCTAACGCGTCAGTTGAAAATTCTTTATTTATTCTGGTCGTCGGTCGCCGAGAGAGGACAAGCTATTGAGAAATACTGAAGTCTAGTTTAATGCAAGAACCTGCCTAGGACTTGTAAGTAAATATATTATTCTCTAACATTCTAAAGTCTTGATAGTGTTAGAAAGGATATTAGGTTTACCATCTTTGTGCCGTATTATTTAAAATGAGTATCTATTTAATTCTGTGGTGTTGTATTTCGCGTGCGGTTTGATGTTAGATCTAAATCTATTCGAACATGGCGTGGGACATGTTCAGGAAATACAACACGTGGCCGGTACTAGAACTGGCAAATTCAGTTATTACAATTGTGTAGATGAAATTTAATGGTTAAGTATTCCCATATTGTTCGGGGTTAAGGAAACCTTCTATGATCTTGTGTAAATCCGACACGTAGTTAGTTTGAATAATATTTAATTGTGGCGCGATTTAGATTGTTATATTTATTAATTACAGTGCTGATGCCAAAATAGTTTATTTTAGTGTGGCGAGAGCTGCAAGTTAATATGTTACAGCTTACTAGAATAAGTGCAGTGCTTCTTCAGTAATATTAGACTGATAATGTGGTGTAAGTAATAGTAAGATCGGCTATAGCTAATTGGTGTTAGCTTTCTTATTTTTATAGTTTTACAGTGTAAAATCTCTATTGGTTATCTGTACCGCCTTAAATAGATTTGCCGAGTTATTATTTATATAATATTTAGTGTTATAATGTAATGTTACTATAGAATGTACAACCATGCAGCTTAGCTGTGTGTTAGCGTGGCTGTATGCCGTTCTGGCAAGATGGGGTAGCCACAGAGCGCGTGGTATGAATGGGTACCTGTAGCTGATTGATCATGACTGTGGCGGGCGCATGTTTTCTGAATGGTAAGTGTTATTACTTATGCTTTTGATTTTCACTTAGACATTGTTTTTATATATTGTTTTTCAGAAAGTCTACGAACACTGTCTGGGTGTTCGGTAGTATTAAATGTTGATCTGTATAAGGCTCTGTGTTGCTTGAATTGCTAAGTCTGCTGCTGAGAGGGTTGCAAGCAACCTACAATTGCAACCCCTGTCAAACGATCCTTTATAAATTTTCTTAGTGCACGGATTTTGGGTGTGGACACCCAGCTCCTGTCACAAGTGGCGTCGTCGGCAGGATTGACAGACAGCACCCAATAAAGCAACTCTACAGAATCAGAGTAACAACAGCCGAAACAGTAGAACACCCAATTCAGTGGAAGGCAAGGGACGGGATCATCCAGTTTGTCAATATTTCTAGTCAACTCTACTAGCAACAAGATGGCGGCACGCAACAAACGTGCTGCTAGTAGATTGGATAACGAAGATGTGGCTGAGGTGGATGACCCTGTAGTGGGACTAGATCGTCAACCAGAACGAGTACGGTACATCGTGGTACCTACTCACAAGAAAGTGCAGTGCTTTGGGGAGCGCACAGGCCCTACGGCTGAGGAATATGTCAGAGAGGTGAGAGCTGCCTGGAGAGTAGGGATGATGAGTAAAGAGGACCAGGCAGATGTTATTCTTGACAGTGTGACCCCAAGTGTCCGCAGGGAGCTGAGGATTCAGGCTAATGACGATGACCAAGAAGCAATGCTTTATTCCATTCTTAAGGTGTATGGGGAGCATCAAAGCATTCCAGAGCTAATGGCCACGTTTTACTCTACCCGGCAAGGTTCAAAGGAGTCTCTTTGGGAATTTTCTCATCGCATCCACGAGGTGTTTGAAAGTGTTGTAAGAGCACAAAAACAGAACAATGTCACTCCTTTGGAGCCATCCTTCCTTCGGGACCAGTTTGCTGCTTGTCTTAGAGATGATCTACTAAGAAAGCTTGCAAAAATGAAACGATCATCAAAGAGCCTACAGCATCGTTCACGTCGGTGAGGGACTATGCCCTACGGTTTTTAGAGACTGAACCCACTTCTGGGGCTGGTGTTGCCAGTGTCGAAGCAGCTTCTGGGACTGGTGTTGCCAGTGTCGAAGCAGCAAATACGGTGACGGTACCAGATGCACATGTATTAAACGCAGAAGTGGAGCGGTTGAGAGCACAGGTGGCTCAATTAGAGGCTGAAATTGATGCGATGACTCAGGAGCAGGGGAGACGTACCAGGACAGTTCGTTGTTTTAGATGCAGAGAACTAGGTCACGTACAGAATCGATGTCCACAGGCATTAAACTAGACCCCTCTGCGGCTGGGAGTCAGGTTACAGAAGGGGAGCAGAATGACTCAAAGATAAAGATGGTTGGTGGTCGACCGGAGTGTGAGGTACTTATTGCAGGAAAGAAAGTCAAAGGCGGCCAGGAATGTAAGGGTAGCAGGAGGCGACCCAGGGCACAGAGGAAGCCTAGGAAAATAAGATGCTTCAATTGTGGAGACTTTTCAAACCACATGGCAGCCAAGTGTCCCCAGGGCCCGCTTCCTAAGCGATGTTTTCATTGTAAGTCCCCAGGCCATTTGATATCGGTTTGTCCATCAAAGAGCGCTCTCTCTAGGCGTACCAACACCTCTAGATTGCCGTCACAGTGCAAGCCAAGAGATGGCCGTGGCAACTGTCACCTTAAGGGCGCCAAGAAAAGTGGACACGTTTCCATGCTACGAGGGGCGCACGTAAGAGCAGAGGCACCGTTGCAGAATTTTGCAGCAGTCCGGAAAGAGAGATGTGACAAGGTGTCGTGTTCTATTCCACTACAGGTGGGAGAATTGGTCAGGAAAAGAATGCACTACGCTGAAAAGTCCAACATTCGTGACATGTGGTCAGAAGAGGGGTGCATTGTTGTTCGTGCTCCCACAATGACAGGGGTCCATATGTCATCCAACGAACAGATAGAGCGAGTCCGAGCATTAGAGTCGATGGCAACGAACTGAGACGAAGTGAAGGGAAAGATGATTCTCCAGATTTGGTAGATACGGCTGAAGCGCCTAGCTTAGTGCAGTTGTCGGGACGACAACAAAATCAGGCGGGGAATATGTGACAGTGCCATAGTAATCTCGCCTGTTTTTCACTGCCATTTTGTCATGTGGCAGCCATCTTGGTTTACACCTAAAGATAGCTACATCAGTATAGCCGCTTACGTATAGCAGCCAATCAGAGAAGAGAAGCGTCCAGGCTAGCGCGTCAGTAGAAAATTCTTTATTTATTCTGGTCGTCGGTCGCCGAGAGAGGACAAGCTATTGAGAAATACTGAAGTCTAGTTTAATGCAAGAACCTGCCTAGGACTTGTAAGTAAATATATTATTCTCTAACATTCTAAAGTCTTGATAGTGTTAGAAAGGATATTAGGTTTACCATCTTTGTGCCGCATTATTTGAAATGAGTATCTATTTAATTCTGTGGTGTTGTATTTCGCGTGCGGTTTGATGTTAGATCTAAATCTATTCGAACATGGCGTGGGTCCATGTTCAGGAAATATAACACGTAACGAAGGGCCAGAAAGTAATGGTACTAGAACTTTGCAAATTCATGGCATTATTACATTTGTGTAGATGAAATTGAATGGTTAAGTAGAATTCCCATATTGTTTGGGGTTAAGGAAAGTCAGTTGCTGGTTCAGAGAATCTTCTATGATCTTGTGTAAATCCGACACGTAGGCGAATCACTACTCAACAATTGGTTTGAATAATATTTAATTGTGGCGCGATTTAGATTGTTATATTTATTAATTACAGTGCTGATGCCAAAATACGAGTAGTTTATTTTAGTGTGGCGAGAGTTGCAATTTAATATGTTACAGCTCACTAGAATAAGTCCTGTGCTTCTTCAGTAATATTAGACTGATATGTGGTGTAAGTAATATTAAGATCGGCTATAGCTAATTGGTGTTAGCTTTCTTATTTTTACAGTTTTGCATTGTAAAATCTCTATTGGTTATCTGTACCGCCTTAAATAGATTTGCCGAGTCATTATTTATATAATATTTAGTGTTATAATGTAATGTTACTATAGAATGTACAACCACGCAGCTTAGCTGGGTGTTAGCGTAACTGTATGCCGTTCTGGCAAGATGGCGTAGCCATAGAGCGCTTGGTATGAATGGGTACCTGTAGCTGATTGATCATGACTGTAGCGGGCGCATGTTTTCTGAATGGTAAGTGTTATTACTTATGCTTTTGATTTTCACTTAGACATTGTTTTTATATATTGTTTTTCAGAAAGTCTACGAACACTGTCTGGGTGTTCGGTAGTCTTAAATGTTGATCTGTATAAGGCTTTATGTTGCTTGAATTGCTAAGTCTGCTGATGAGAGGGTTGCAAGCAACCAACAATTGCAACCCCTGTCAAACGATCCTTTATAAATTTTCTTAGTGCACGGGTCTTGGGTGTGGACACCCAGCCCCTGTCACATTATTAAAAGCACTAAGACAATGCTCACTTTTTATAAATCTTTTATTCAGAGGAAAAATAAATTATGGAAGTATAATATACTGTTCAAAAAAAGAAACGCATAGCTATCCGAGGGCGTGTTTTTATGAGTTTGTAAGTAAAATTTGGTGTTAGGGTATATAAAAAACCAGCCTCAAATGTCCTTTACAGTGTCAAATGCACGTGTTGACCTGAATTGCGTTCGTTTTTGTAACCGTTACAGCGCAGTGGTCAATAGTGTTTATGACGCAATTTTTGACCACAGCTCATGTTGCGCGCACGTGAAAGCAACAAATTTGGGGTGAACACGATTCACTGACTACGCAACTGAAACCCTATAAAAGGATAACGCTACACACACAAAAATTCAGTTCATTTTCAAGCAGACATTTATGGCGTCTCTATCGATAAATTTAAGGAACATTGCTATTGGCCGACTGCATGCAGGCGAAAGTCAAAGTCAGGTTGCCAGGCATCTAAACGTGCATCAGGGTACCATCAGTCGACTTTGACACCGATTCCAAGCCACTGGCTCAGTTGAAGACCGGCATCGCAGGACGACCCAGAGTGTCAACAGCAGCGGAGGATTGCTTTTTTCGGCTTCGTCACCTCAGAGACAGGTTTACAACAGCTTCCTCAACTGCCCAGTCATTGCCTGCAGGGCGTCATGTGTCTGATCAAACTGTCCGGAATAGACTGCATGACGCTGGACTTTGGGCACAACGACCTCACCGAGGACCTGTCCTTACGCGCCGCCATCGCCAAAATCGACTTCTTTGGGCCAACCAGCATCGTCCCTGGGCAGCTGACAATCAATGGAGACGTGTCTGGTTTAGTGACGAATCTTTCTTTTTGTTGCAGCGTCATGATAGACGGCGTAGGGTCTACCGTAGGCGAAATGAACGTTCTGCCCAAAATTGCGTTGATGACGCTCCGCCGCACGGTGGTAGAGAGGTGCAATGGTGTGGGGAATGATCAGTTACAACGGAAGGAGTCAATTGGTGCACATTGAAGGAGGCTTGAATGCGCAACGATATGACAATGAAATTCTTCGACCCCATGCCCTTCCACTTTTGGCTGCCCAAAGGTCTGTGTTTCAACAGGACAACGCCAGACCCCATTGTGCATGGCTGACCACGCAGTTCCTGACTGCCAACAACATTCTCACCCTTCACTGGCCATCCCTGTCTCCAGACATGAGTCCGATTGAGCACCCGTGGGATGAGCTGCATAGACGTGTTTGTCGCCGAGACGTTGCTCCAGCCAATCGTCGTGATTTCTTCCAGGCACTCCAGGAAGAGTGGACAGCCATCCCAAAGGCCCACATCAGACGTCTGATCGCATCCATGCCCAGGAGATGCCAGTCGCTGATCGATGCAAGAGGAGGCCACACACCATACTAACGGGAAAACCCGTACGCCAAAAAAACTCTCATGACCCAGATGCAAAACAACTGTCAATTGATTGGTTGAACCCTAAGGTATTCTTACTTACTTACTTAGTCGCCAGACTATTCTATCAGCTGTCTTATTCCTGGCCTGGTTCCATTCTAGTCCTCGGTCCTTCAAAGATTGTCTAATGTTGTCCTCCCAGCGGACTCTGGGTCGTCCTGGAGGTCTGGATCCCTGGCTCTTTGTTTCCCATGCTTGTCGTGGTAGCCGATCTTCTCCCATTCTGCAGACATGACTAAACCATCTTAGAGGGACTGTTCTATTTGGGTCTGCAGCGGGTGGGATTTTAGGCCTTGACGTATCGTCTGGTTGCGGACCATGTCTCTTCTTGTTACTTCAACCACCTTCCTCAGATACCTCATTTCTGAGGTTTGGATTTGGCTTTTGTGGGTTGTAGTCATTGCCCATGACTCGCATCCATATGTCAAAACTGGGACATAGGTGGAGCGGTATACAACCTCTTTCTTGCTGAGGAATCCTCGATTTATGGCCTGAAAAAGTCTCCCAGCCGTTGCTTTTTGAGTGGCCAACTCTTCTTTGTTGCCTCCCTTTCGGTCTATAATAGCTCCGAGATATTTAAAGTGGTCGACCTGCTCCAGGACCGGTTCTCCCAACTTAATCTGATGTTTTCTTTCTTCTCGTGATATCACCATGGATTTTGTTTTAGAGCTGCTTATGACCATCCCTCTCTTCTCCAGCTCTTTCTTCCAGACTTGCAGGTTGGATTAGAGATGTGTCTCTGATTTAGCAATCAGGACAACATCATCAGCAAATGCTAGCTCTGAAATACAGACCTGTCTCATCCTCCAGTACCCCACTGAATACTTTCTTGTTCTCTCCTTACATGCCTTGATGACATCGTCCATGAGGAGTATGAAAAGATAAGGTGACAGGATATCGCCTTGTCTTACACCAGTGGTGGTCCTGAACTCTTCTGACTTATAGTTTGCTGTCCTCACATAATTTCTGCAAGACTTGTAGAAGCTCTGTATAGCATGAATCAGAGGTGCTGGAATGTTCTTCCTTGCCGAACAGTCCCAAAGTTTGCTCCAGGGGACCCTGTCAAACGCCTTTTCCAGATCTATGAAACAAAGATGGATCTCACTCTTGTACTCAAGGGCCTTTTCACTCAGCTGCCTGAGTGTGAAGATTAGGTCTTGAGTACTTCGGTTTGCTCGGAATCCGCACTGGGCTTCATCCAATTGTGGCTCAGCTAGGCATCGGAGTCTCTGCTCTAGGATTCTAGAGTAGATTTTACCAGGGACACTGAGAAGGGATATGCCTCTATGATTTCTACACTGTCGATTGTCACCCTTTTTGAAAATCGGTGTTATGATGGCAATCTTCCAGTCCTTTGGTATGGCCTTGTTGCACTACGCTGCCTGTAGGACCCTTAGGAGTAATAGGTCGCCTGATGCTCCCATGCACTTAACCATTTCTGGTGTTATACCATCATGCCATACTGCTTTGCCCATCTTGATTTTCTCCAGTGCTGCCTTCAGTTCTTCCATCTTTATGTCATCTTCACCACCATTGGTTTTCTCTTCTGTGCTAGAGGTTATCATTTCTGATGCTTGACCTTGCTCACCATCAAGGAGTTCTGAGAAATATTCTTTCCATCTTTCCATTACTTCCTTTGGGTCAGTAAACGATTTGCCTTGCTTGTCCTTTATAAATTTGAGAGGGCATTGTTTTTCCTTCCTCATGTTCTTTACGGTCTTATAGAACAATTTCTGGTTTTCTTGCGCAACTTTTTCTAGCTTTTCTGCAAATTCTTCCCAGGACTTTTGTTTTGCTGCTAGCACCTTGTTCTTTGCTTCTGTTCTGAGTGTCACATATTCTCTATATTTCTCTATTTTTCCTGCTGTGTTTTTAGCTCCTAAGTATTGTTTCCATGCCATTTCTTCTCTCTTATTTTCTCTTTGACGTCCTCTGTCCACCAAGGTGTCCTCTTTCTCTTGTTCCCAAGTCGGACTTCACCACATGCTTCTGCAGCAGCTGTCTTCATGATGTCCTTGAATTTGAGCCAGAGGGTTTCCAAGTCATCAGGCTGTTCTTCTGTGTTTCTCACCGCTGTAGCTATAAGCCCCTGATATCTGGTCTTAATTTCTGGCTCTCTCAGCTTGTAGGTCTTAAAGCTCATTTCTCATTTCCGTTTACTTTGTTTCTTGCACGATGTTGGGCAGTTCCTAGGCTATGCAACTCTTTCAGTTGTTCTTTTGATTGTAAGCAAGTAGTGATCACTTCCAATCTCTGGCCCCCTCCAGACTCTAGCATCCCGGACATATTTGAATGAGCTCCTCCTAACTATGGCATAGTCGATCACTGACTTCTCATTCTTTGTTGGTTCACATCTAGTGTATGCATGTATGCGCTTATGGGGGAACTTTGCGTTTGTAATGATCAGATTCTGCTCACTGCAGAATCTAAGGAGTCGCTTTCCATTGTCATTGAAAGTATCTTTTCCATATCTTCCGATTACTCCACCCCATCTAGCATGGTCATTTCCAACTCTGGCATTGAAATCTCCGAGCATGATAATTTCATCTAGGCAGTCATCCACTGTCTTTTGAAGCAGCTCGAAGAATTCCTCCTTGACCTCTGCTCTTTCATCCTCATTTGGCCCATACACTATGACCTGGTTGACTATGGTTTCTCCTTCTTTTAGTTGTACAACCATAATGCGCTCCGAGACAAATTTCCATCCCTTGATACTATCTTTTTGATTTTTGGCCACAATGCAACCCACGCCCCCTTTAGCTCTTTCAGATATGGGTACACCACTGTATAGCAGCGTGTTGCCATCGAGATCCATGACTCCTTGTCCCTTTTTCTTCGTTTCAGTTATAGCCAGGATTTCTAGTTTTGCTTTCCTCATCTCTTCCACCAGCTCCTCTTCTTTCCCATTTATACTTCTTGTGTTCCATAAGTCGTAGTCCGTTCCCGTTCGTCGCCTTTAAAATCCGTCCGTTTTCTCTCTTATATTTCGCTTAATCGAGATTTAAAGCAAACAGGTGATTGGCCTGTTGTGCCTTTGCATGGTGGAGGGGCTGCCTCCTTACGGCCTTCATGCAGGCCGCCGTCCTCCTTTTTCATCCGGGCTTGGGACCGGCAAATGCGGAGTTCCTAAGGTATTCTTGTGTGCAATTTGAACAATTAACTCATTAAATTAAAAAAGTTATTGAATATCAAAATTATGGCTAAGTGTGGGCCTTCAGTAGCTATGCGTTTCTTTTTTTTGAACAGTATATATGACTCTGCTGCACACAGTAACAAGATTAAATTATACAGAATTCAGCATCAGGCTTTATGTACAATAGCAGGTGCAATCAGATCAACATCAATGGGAGCTATAGAGGTGGTTTTAGGAATTATACCCTTAGAATTACGGAGAAAGGAGTTAAGACTAAATTTTATGGACAGAGTTATGTTAGATAAGTCTCACCCAGCACATACAGCTTTTACCAGATGCCAACTAACAACTCAGGCCAAGCCATTAATACCACTAGATACCCTACAGGATGGAAGTGTATGGAGGAAATTGTTCATCTGGGTACATTAATTAATAACAGTCGTGAATACAAGCCAGTGATTCCACCCTGGGAGATCAAGAAACCAGATACGGACTACCACCTAGCAGAAATACTTAAGAAAGCAAATAATATAAAAAATATTAAAAACACCGCCAATAAATATGTACAACAAATATCAAAAGACAGCATTACTGTGTACACAGATGGATCCAAAGGAGAGGATGGCAAATTGCGGATAGGAATATACGAGGAAATTGTCCATCTGGGTACATTAATTACTCGTATATTCCAATATGGAGAATGGCAAAAGAATATAGCATCACGGAAAAAACTCGTACATACATTTTCACTGCAGAGATGGGGCGATACTAAAAGCACTAGAAATATTCTCTAATAACCCTCCCAAAAAATTAACAGTTTTAACAATTAAAGCACTTAGAAACTTACGAGAATGTAGTAGACCTGGTATAGCAGAGGAGATATTTCTGGCTACTACATACTTATATTCCAGTGGATGTTCAGTCTTAATTGCTTGGATACCTTCACATGTTGGCATAGAAGGAAATGAAAAGGCAGATAAAGAAGCCAAGAAAGGAAGATCTGATAAAAATCTAATAAATGTAGAAATGAGTGAATCAGAGATTAAGAGCTTAATTAAAGATTTAATAACAGATGAACGGAAAGCAGAGTGGGATAAAAATCTGAAAGGAAGACATGCATATAAGATGTTCAAGGCTCCAACAAGAAAATGCCAGATATCTAGGGAATTGAAAATTCCCACTAATAAGAAACTTCTCAGAATACAGCTGGGAAAAGGCTATTTCAGAATAGAAGAACCTTACTGTGCAGGATGTCTTCAAGACAATAATATAGAACATTTCTTGTTAAAATGTAAGAGGTATGAACAAATGAGAATACCAATATTAGATTATTTGCAAGCATCCAACTTACCTATAAATATAAAAGAGGTGTTTAGAATAGTCAAACAATATTTAACACGAATAAATGTTAATATATAGTGGCTGGGAATGTGAAGGTCTGATGCTGTTCTTACAATGCATATGACTTTTAACAGATGAAAGTCAATTAAATATCTGTTAAAGTCCGTTATATAACTAGAACCATCAGGCCTTTACACCCCTCCACTTTAATATTATTCTTGTTCAGAGTTTATTATTGATTTTTTTCTTCTATTTACTTAACGTATAAGCACAATTGTGATTGTCCCTATTTACATTGATTTGACAAATGTGATGCCACTTTTTCATATCGCCGGTTGTTCATATTATTTGGAATTGAAAACAATATATACCCTAATTATAACCCATCAGAGGTTGAACGGGATATCTTTTTTTTTTTCATTAATTAAAAATTTTTTTTTTGGCTTGTGTTGGTTATTACTTGAATGTGTTCCATTCCATCCCTAGCTCTCTTGTTTAGTATTTCGAGGACTAAGACATATGTGTGTTTAGTATTTGGAGGACTAAGACATATGTGTGTTTAGTATATTGAGGACTAAGACATATGTGTGTTTAGTATATCGAGGACTAAGACATATGTGTGTTTAGTATTTCGAGGACTAAGAATATGCGTGTTTAGTATATCGAGGACTAAGACATATGTGTGTTTAGTATATCGAGGACTAAGACATATGTGTTTTTAGTATAAAATACTCGGTGTCAGGTGGGGAGCTCGTATTTGGGTCCTCAAGTTTGGTTATCTTGTCCTGTTCTGCTTGAAAATAGGAAGTGTAAATTTGCCACTGTGTTCCCTTCTCTTGATATTAGTTTCGAGGAAGCGCCAGGTCAGAAATCTATTTTGGGTCACGTGTACTTTAGGCCTGTTTTTTGATCAGACATTTTTTGGGGGGGGGGGGGGGGGGGGGGGGGGGGGGGTCCACGTGTACTGTAGGCCTGTTTTTCGGTCAGACATCTATTTTGGGTCACGTGTACTGTAGGCCAGTTTTTCTTCACACAGTTGTCAAGTATTTTGAATAATTAGTCACGGGTCACAGATTAGCGATACGCAGTGAAGTGTTTTATTTTTTGCCACGGGTGATTTTCAGTTCACAAGTTAAATCTGAACAGTGTTGCAAGATTGGAATTTTGAGTTCTCGAGTTAATCTTGAACAGTGTTGCAAGTTTAAAATTTTGTGTTAGAGGAAGGAAGAGCTGGAGAAGAGAGGGATGATCATAAGCAGCTCTAAAACAAAATCCATGGTGATATCACGAGAAGAAAGAAGACATCAGATTAAGCTGGGAGAACAGGTCCTGGAGCAGGTCGACCACTTTAAATACCTCGGAGCTATTATAGACCGAAAGGGAGGCATCAAAGAAGAGTTGGCCACTCGAAAAGCAGCAGCTAGGAGACTTTTTCAGGCCATAAATCGAGGATTCCTCAGCAAGAGAGAGGTTGGTAAGAAAACGAAGATGGCTGTATACCGCTCCACCTATGTCCCAGTCTTGACATATGGATGCGAGTCATGGGCAATGACTACAACCCACAAAAGCCAGATCCAAACCTCAGAAATGAGGTATCTGAGGAAGGTGGTTGAAGCAACTAGAAGAGACATGGTACGCAACCAGACGATACGTCAAGGCCTTAAATCCCACCCCCTGCAGACCCAAGTAGAACAGTCCCAACTAAGATGGTTTGGCCATGTCTGCAGAATGAGAGAAAATCGGCTACCACAACAAGCATGGGAAACAAAGAGCCAGGGATCCAGACCCCCAGGACGACCCAGAGTTCGCTGGGAGGACAACATTAGACAATCTTTGAAGGACCGAGGACTGGAATGGAACCAGGCCAGGAGGAAGACAGCCGATAGGATGGTCTGGCGCTCTCTCTTCCAAACCTCTACACCTCACGGTAGAAGGGGAACGACTAAGTAAGTAAGTGTTAGAGGGTGATAAAGGTGTAATGAGAGCAGAATTACAAGATGGTATTTATAATTTACAGCGCTCTGTCACATTGCCTGTGCAATAGCGTACAAGGACATTTGTGGCTCTTTGTAAGTTGAAGGTGTCTTCAGTTGATAGACAAAAGTTGTCAGTTATAGGTGTGTAGCTTGTAATTCCCTGTTGACGATGAAGATGTCTAGCCAGTTATGAAGAGTTGGTAGGGACCTAGTGTAACTTGGAGGTCCTGGTTGTACGAGAGTGCCAGAGCTAACAAAACGTCAGTGCAACATTGTGGCTCTCCTCTTGTTAAGAAAACGACACCGTTGCCAGCCAACGTCTGCAGTGTGAACCAAATTGTAGAAGGTTCGTTGTCATATTGTTTGCCAAGCTGAGCTGACAAAGATGTTGTTGCTAACACATGTTGTGCGAACCAGTGGATGGCAGCCTTGGTAGCATTCATTTCAGCGTCTGACTGGTTAAGACTACGGGCCGCTGCAGCGCCGTTTGGAAGCCAACAGTGGGACAGTGTTGCCACTACACAGTGTTTACTGGCTCCGGAGATGACGTCCCTGTGGAAATCAAGTGGTCGAGTCTTCTTGTGGAACTGGGTGCATTACAGTATCAAGCTTTTGCACACGGTCGTTACGGAAGTTGCCAGAAGCTGAACAGTACCAGATTTCCGTTATGATCTCTGCCTTATACAAAACGCTGCAGTCCTGTTACGTCGGGGCTTTTGTGCTGCATATGTTTGCGTGCTGATGTGTTAACGAATGCCGTATGGGTTTCAAATCGAACATTCAAATGGTGATAAAGTTGACAATGACTTGCGTGGATTAGGGTCCACAGAAGACGGCATATTTAATTGACGAAAGCATACAACATGCTCATGGCAAAAAGTGGAATTTACGTACATGTAATGAATCTCCTACAGTCAGTGATAAATCGTCTCATACCTGGCCTGTTTACTAGCGATGCCGATTACGGTTATCGTCGAAGTAGTGAAAACCAGAATATGGAGATTAATATTATTGAATGCTCCCATAACCTTCCTCTGCATCAAATATCATCAAACTTAAAATACCTAAGTTCGGCATCCTCTTGAATAACTGTGGCGACCTTCGCAATTCTTAAAGCCATTGTTGCTGTCGTTTTTGACGGAGTCATAATAGGTAAATCTATTTAATACTTTTGTTGTAAAACTTTGTTGGTCAAAGTTGGATAATTGGGTATTAACTTCTATGACAGGTTGTTTAAGGGTTATCTTCTCTTTCTTTCAATCATTGTCGTTGATCTGTCTTAACGATGCTCAGTTTTATGCTGTCTAGGCATGCGCAAGTTCTGGGCGCGAACTGAGGAAACTTCCGTCAGGGAGGTGGTGTTTCTTGGGCTGTCGGACATGATGTCCGTTGTGATTTTCTCTATATCATCATGGGGATTGGAAAGTTTTCGATATGACTGAAATGTCAATGTTTTCCCCAGTGATTCTTTGTTCGTCAAGAGTGACGACATTTATTAAGTGTGTATCCGGAAGATTCTGTAAAAGGTAAATGACATTCTTATTAATATGCCTTTGGTTGCAGAACATTCGAAGTTACCTATCTGCGAGTGAAGCTCACAGATCTTGAGAGACAGAATTCCTTCTTTGCTTCTTGTTCTTGAGACTATGTGTTTTCAATTGAACAGAAGCCTAATGATGATGATAAATTATTGTGGACGCCGCAGGTTGGCGGTATATATATGTTTAGCATGGTTTGATCGTGCCTGCTAACAAAAGATACACAGCTGTCTACATATTGAGGCCCTGTATTACGGCCAATATTTTTCAGCAAGAGGAAATATATCTGGCGGGCTATGCCAGTTGAATAACAGCTACGCAATTTAGGAGCTCGTTTGTTGGACGACAGAGCTAATTAAGCACCTGACGCGCTGAGTCAATGGTAAGGAAGCTACATTGTAAACTGTAACATTAGGACAGATGATGTTTGGGTATGTCCTAGTTGATGTATGATGCAAGCCTTTGATTACCAGACACTTAACAGTCATTCATTATTATGTGGAGTCCTTGATCTTGTCGATTTGACTGTCCTGTTGATGCTACTGTCAGTTTCGTAAATAAATGTTTGAAACGTGCCAGCAGTCTTCAATTCATCATTGACTACTGCATGCGAGTGTATGGGTGCATTTATTGACTTTACTAAGAGCTTCAAGCATTCGCGTTCTCGTCTACACCCATACTCAGCACATCATAATACCAGTACTACACATCTACAACATGTACGCTGTTTTGTGTGAGTGATCATAGTACCCCTGGCAGTGCTTCACGCTGGTGGCCGTTACATTTCTGGCCGTTACATTTCTGGTGACCTACATCAACACCGCAACATTACACAGTCCAGGTGATAAACGACACGTTCACTCTGCCAGCTTTCACATCACGCATAAACAGTACGTTACAGCCATGTAGGAGAACTGTATAAACTTCAATAACTTGGGAGTGATAGTTTCCACGTCTTACTCTGACGGGTTCTTACAAAGAAAAGCCTCGAACTAACGGTCTGCATACATAGTGCAGCACCTATTACGTCATCATCACCTAGTGACGTGAGCCATATATCGCGTTCATTTATTGCGAGATACTATACAACGAACAAGAAAAATTATGCGGCTACAAATAAAGGTATGATAAAATACAATTTTAAAAATTTTGCCGTGTACCCCCCAGGCACGTGTACCACATTTTGAGAAACATCGCTTTAATACGCCGGGCACAGTGACGTCTTAACAGTTGGTCATGCTGTATGGAATAGAGGTGGGCAAATCGACACACTCCGCTGTATCGAGACATTCGGCACAGTGATTTAAACTGTATCGACACACTGTTTCGACACAACGGCACTTTTGCCGGTGTCGGGAGAAGTCTCCAGCAATAGACAGTATACATGAACTGTGTGAGACAATCTCCGCCGTTTTTCTTGCGCGACACTGGCGTGCTGTCTGCTTGGACTGGCGTGTGTGAAAATCTATGGCGTTTCGTGTGACCACAATTCAATATTTTTACACAAGTCTTCATTATGATAAAATAAAACGGAGATATGATGATAGCTGCAGTATATGTGAAAAAACAACAATAATAATAACAGTAATAATAACACATGATATCAAACTAGAGTAAGCTAGTTTGGTAGACAATGATTCAAATCCACACCGAGTACACAGATATCAGCAGAGCTAATAAAGTGTCCATTACATTTATACGAACACACGGACACTTTCAACTTTAACATAGTGCCTAAAACATTGACAACTGCAGCACTGACACAATTTCCAGTGTCTATAACTTCTCAGCAAAAATAATATCACTTGTAAAATCAAGTCATCATAACACATCCCTAAAAAATATGACGTTTGATATTCCATACTATCTTTGAATGTCCAGGAAAATTCTTTTATCTTCTCACTGCAAAGGTAGAGTTGTAAGTAAAAATAACAACAACAAAAAAACTACCTAAACTTATACATGTAAAACATAAAACATAAGCGTTACATTACCATATAAAAGAAATCAATGATCTGAGGCAACCACTTCAATATTAATTTTCACTTTAAATTGATATTTAAAAACATCATTTTTGAAACTTTTCCACTAGAAATGCGAATCCGACGTTCACTTATTAGCTGACCTTGTTTAGAAAAGATGCGTTCACATGGAACAGAAGTTGCCACGATGCACAATCTTTTTTTCATTATTTCAAAAATATGTGGACAGATCACTTCAGTCTTCTTCCACGAAAGACGCGGATCGTCTAGCCTTGGCAGCAGTGGCATTTGAACGTACTTCTCAATTTCTTTAATGCTGTCGGCCCTAGGATTTTCCTCTCTTTGTTTTAACAGGTCTCCGACGGATTTGTCGAACTCGTCCCACACGGAACAAGATGTAGTAGTGGCAACGCTTGACTCTATTATTTGAGGAAGGTTTGCTACTGAGGTTTCTTCTTGGCTCCGTAAGGCACAACACTCGTTAATTAGAATTTCTTTAGTTTCTTTCAATCGCTGCTCATTTCTGAAAAAAACCCATGCTCTTTGAATCGGGGATCGACCAATGTTGCGTCCCAGACAATGGCTAGATCACTATATTTTTTTTTATATAAATTTTGTATTTTAGTTCTTCAGTTAGCATTTCTATTAGAGCAATGACTGTCTGGCTTTTGAGACTGAGGCAGTGGTTCAGCAATCCCTGGCTTAGCAGTGCAACTTTTGACAGTGTTAACGCATTTTTCGCCACTAATTTCCAGGGTGGTATCATAAAAGCACTGCAAGACTTTCTTTGACTGTTCGATTACATACCAGTCTTCTAAAGTCAACTTTGATCCTAAGTTTGCATTCACTATTGCTAGCGTGGACTGGATTGGCTCTTTTATATGGTTTACCCTGTCAAACATCTCGTAGGTTGAGTTCCAGCGGGTCGGGCAGTTTTGTTTCAGCGTCAGATTGGGAAATCCACCTGTTTCTGGATGCTATGAAGCTTTTCGAGAGCTTGTGGGCTTCTTTCAAAAAACTCGACGACAGCATTAACTTTTTCTCGTGTCTGTGAAATTGTCTCCATGCTTGCTTGAACAACAAGGTTGAGACTGTGGGCAAAGCATGGTATGTGCAACCATTGGCACAGTTTTACAGCTCTCACCATGTTAGCTGCATTGTCCGTTGTGTATGCTACAATTTTGTCTTGCAGCCTCCACTGCGACACAATAGTTTTCAGAGCATCTGCAATGTTTTCTGATGTGTGTTTACCGGTAAATTTTACACAAGACAGCAGGTAGGACTTCATATGACAGTTTTTGTCTATAAAGTGTTACTGCAAAATAATTTTCGTTTTTCAAAGATGTCTACCCATCAGTGGTCAGGCTCACGTATGACGCACCACTCACATCATTTTGAACGTCTAACAGCATGATGTCATACAATTTTGATAAGAGGCTGTTAGACAATGTCTTTCGACTTGGTGGCTCGTAGCTTGGGTTTAGAATCGAGATAAATTTCCTAACTGTAAACTCAACACTTTCAACAATACTGAATAGAAGGTGATCCTTCACGATTATTCTTAAAATCTGGTCGTCTAATTTCTCTCGCTTGGCATTCGACATTGGTCTTGAATAAAACCCTGTTACCTTGCATTGATTTGATTTTTTAACTTTTGGAGCTGTGGATAGTGGGGAAGTTTCTATTTCTCCACACCTTGGCTTCAATGTCGAAACTGACGAATTCTCTACCGAAATGATCATCTCTTCATCTAGTACATCTTGCTCGGCCAGACGCGGTGTTTTGATACGACTGCTACATAGATCCACGAGGGAATGTTTAAATTTCATGTGCCTAGTCATACTTGAAGTTGACGAACCCTTGAATGATAAAATACCAGAACACACGTTACATTTTACTTTGTTGTCTTTGATCTTTACAAAATAATCCCAAACAGGGCTTCTCCCCGCCATAAATGAAGATTAAATGAACACAAGTTTTAAACACTATTTTATGTATAAACAAAACACGTTTTCTTACGAGAGCGCCTGAAATCAGGAATCAAGAGTACCGTAACATGCGTATAATGAGCGCTTGGATGAAATAGAACTACGGAACTGTTTCGAAACAGCAGACTACAAGTAAATTAACTGAAACAATGAGACATGAGTCGTGACACCCTAGTATGCAGATTTACTTATTCTCGTTAGTACAAATCTATGATATATCGTGTGACCACTGTTAAGAATTTTACACAGTCGTTTTCATTAAAACATTATTTTACGTTGCGTTTGTTAAGGAGTATGGGGGCCACTACTATAACTGGTCCCCTTGCAGGAAGCCTGCACCATGAGTCATATGCTCCTGCAGGGGTGGTTTCTATGGCAATTTGTTTTACATGATGATGTTGCCAGCCACATATTAGTCCTACTGTACGGCATGCCTGAGGTGCAACAGTCTTATTCTTTCTTTGTCCCTTCTGAGACTCCCGGTAACTACACAGGGTGACCACACCAAACATGCAAAGTCATTTGTCACTGAACTGTCAGAATCTGTAATTAGCTAACGTTCAGTGTTGGTGGATAAAGATAGACAAAGATATTCGTGGATTTCACTCTCAGTGGAGCATTTGGGCACATATTCATCATGGACATGCGGTTATGGATTTTGAGGATAGTTGAAGAAGTCGTTTTGATTTCTCTCCCCCCCCCAATTCTTGGAACTAGATGTTGGAGCTGATAATATGTTGGAGCTAGAACTTTAAAAGTAGACTATTAAGAAATATTATAATTTTTAACATTATATTTTGTATGTATGTGTCGCACCAGACGGTAGTCACTTTTTTAAGGACAAATTAGCAGGTAATGTATGTACATATGTTTTTCTAAATGTATATGCATTGTGAGACAGATATTCAATGTTTGCATGCATCTGTACGTCCCGTATAGTACCTAGGGGTTTCTGAAGAGACAAAGAACAAATAAGCCCACTAGCCATCTCAGACATGTCGTACAAGGCCATTAATATAATGTTGTGCATGCATCTGACAACCTCATTATGGACAACGAATTGCCACAGAAAGCACCTGCTAGAAGAAATGTGAATGCCAGCTTCATACATGGGGATCAGTGGCTTCATACATGGGGATCAGTGGCTTCATACATGGGGATCAGTGGCTTCATACATGGGGATCAGTGGCTTCATACATGGGGATCAGTGTTACTACGGTGCAATAAATGACTACCCCTGCCTTCTTTGTTTCCACTTCTTAAGGAGAACGGTATTGCCAATGTACGAAGCCTGTTCTCAAACAGTTCTGCACTCTTGGTTTCTGTAGCTATGTTTTACATGATGAGGTTGTCATTCCCACACACAAAACTCACATAATTCACCTTTTGTGACATTTCTTGCATGCTTGGTTGGGAGCATTGGTTCTATTTTTACTTCATCTTCTCAGAGACCTCTGGGAGAGATGTGGATTACAATAAATATAGCTCACACGAAAATTGACATATATTTAATGCTATATTATTACTTTCGTTACGTTTTATATACCTATATTTATTAAAGATTGCGTTTCTATATTTGTTGTTTCCTTCCTTACTTTTACTTGTGCCAAGGGAGGGGGGGCTGAAGTTTGAGTTCTTAAGTCAAGTGTTTTGTGTTGTGTTGTCTAACCATTAGTCTCTTGGGGTAATGTTCGCCTTTAGCCCCACCGATGTCCTATTGTAACTTTTCGTTTACTTTGTACATCGACTTTAAGCAAACATTCGTACGATATCCATATCCACTTTTTAATCAAGATGTAATGCGGGAAACGATATGAATTTTGCGTTTCTGTCGCTGCAGCATACTTGTTTGTGCCACGTACTTCTCGTGGCTAAGGTGATGGGTTCGATTCATGGTATCATCGCGCTCCAGTGTACCCAGCTGTAAATGGATACCTGACTTTGCTCTTGAGTTAGGGAAGGAAAAGTATCGAGGAAGGGAACTGGTCACCCCACCTCTTGATGCTGGACCTAGTATAGTGAAGTCTCTAACACTTCATTCTCCTACGGCAGTATCTGCTATGGGACTATCTTTACCTTTATATATATATATATGCTCTTTAATAATTATAATCACAGTGTTTTATACATATATTTATATATATAATCACACTTTGATTATAATTATTAAAGAGAGTCAGAGGTAAACCAAAAAAAAAAATACACACACACACACAGAGACAAGATAACTAGATACAGAACTGAAAAAGAAGAGGAATTCGTGGAAAGACCTCGCGCGAAAGGCATCTGACAGGAGGATTTGGCATGCGTTTGTTGAAGGCCTATGCTCCTTGGGGAGCTAACAGGTATCTTAAAATATTTCTGTATGTTTTAAAGTCAATACATGTCATTATCTTACAAACAAATTAATTATATTTATTTATTAATTTTGTAACGTTGTGATTATAATTAGTTGTGATTATAATTATTTACTGTCGTGACCACCGGAGGAACATCATTTATGCTATTCGTATTTCGTTCGAATGTTTCCTTACTTGTAAACTCCGATTCCAAGTACAAAGTAAATGAAAAGTTACAATAGGACATCGGTGGGGCTAAAGGTGAACATTACCGTCTCTTGGTCTTCCCCGTACTCAGAAACCAGATCTCTGTTGTCGTAGGCGCTTAACATATCGGGCTCCATTCTCATGAGATAGCTAAACCACTCAATTTTCTGCCCATTTACTTGATGCAGGATGTCACACCTAAAATTTGTCTGAAGCCCTCATTTCTCATTCTGTCTCTCATTACATCATTAATGGCTTTTCATAAGCATCTCATCTCACAGGATGTGATATTCCTCATCCGTGCTTTGGTCAGTGACCATGTTTGACGCTGATAACAAAGAGTTGGTAAGAATATACTATTCATCAGCTGTTTAGTTTCCATACTCATATTCGGATGTGTGAGTGGTAGTGACGGTATGTTTCCATACATATGAATTTACTATTTCACCACAACTATGACCACTACTTCTGTCTCTAAAACTGCAACAAATGCCATCAAAACTACAACACATATCACCACAATAACTACGACCACTACTTCTATTCTGAAACCTCAACTACAACTAAAGATCCTTTTTCACACTGGCTTTCTCCAGGACATCCCCTTTGCAAATCTTGTTCTCTCCCTTTCCCTCTTCACTCCATTCAGAGTTCAATAAAGCTGGCCCCTTTAACATCCTTGTACATTTTAAAACAATAACAACAGACCAGCAAAATCAAACAAACAGTTTATTGTAAAAAGATTGCGGAAAAAAACGTGATCTATGTTAGAAAACATGGACTGGTAAATAAACCTATTTAATACCAGTATGATCAACAGCAGTCAATATGAATCATCATCGTACAGTGTGGCAGAGATTTATGATTAATAAATTTCTATATCTTTTCTTTATTCATCACAATATTTTACCTTTCTTTCGCTTTTTCTACCTCTACCGCTTCCTTGTCGCCTACGGCTGGTGGAACTTAACCCTCCAATTTTCAAACCTTTCTCAGTTCCTAAATTTAACTAGCATTTAATTGCATTCCCTTTGATGTAGATCACGAGCAGACCGGATTAGCATATATGAGCCGGCATCATTTAATTATAACACCAGCAATCAGAGAGGAATTAGGATTTTAGTACCTACAGCAGTTAAAAGTGAGAACCAAGGGAGATAAATTTTATTACTCTCCTTGGAAATCTGCTCGCTAGCGAAGAAATTAACACGGTGAAAGAATTTGAGATGTAAGACGTATCTCGCTCGATGGCCACGTCTGAAAGTAATAAAATAATTAAATAGGGTCTGGTAAATTTTGATTTGCCCGAGTTCTGGTGTCGATTTTAGTGGGTAGATTTCTTTTCATCCTGGAATCGGGACAGAGTAATTTACTGTAGGTGTGAGGCCTGGTTTTTCGGGGGATTATTAACTTATTTCTTTGATTTTAGAGAGATATATACCCGAGAAATCTAACTAAAATTCATTCCAGACTGCACAGTCTCGCTAGACAACCTAGCTACGTTTCTAGAAATCACTTTTAACTAAGTAGAATTTCTTAGTTTGCGTTGGAGATTAGTCTTGTAGTAGTTTCTGTGTGAGGTAAATATATTGACTAGCATTGTCAAGAGATATAATTGCTAGTTTGAATTATTATATTTATCTAGATTTTGTGCTGAGTATTTACTAAACTGGTCCATCAATGATATTTCTCTAAGTGTATTGTGTTACAGTGGGTAGCAGAATAAATAAATATAGTCTAGGTAACTCTTCTAGCTATAATGTAAATTTTATTAACTGCCAGTAACCAGTCAGAGAATAGTTAACCATCTAGTAATGCGCTGAATATTGTGAGTACTGACGAAATGTATTTATATATATTTCTAATTCATGATGAATAGTTTATTTATTTTAAATGACTATAATTTATTTCACGGGGAGTTTTAAATGATGAGGCAAGCTCTAAGCTTGCAGTTTATAATTTAAGTTATAACCGAAGTGGATAACTATGTCATTCTATGCGGGTAGGATAGGATTGTGAATATGCTATATGATGTTAAGTGCTGCATTTTTCTCCCTATTCAGTTCTGGGTCAAAAACCCTATAACCTTACCAGCGGCATCCATTCCATATGAACTGAATATATTTTCTACAAAGAAATAACATTCTAAATAACTTACAGGGCTTTCAAGGTGACTGTCCAACCTCATGGTTTACACCCAGATAGAGACATAGCACCGGCCCAAAAGACTTATTAAGAATAAATGATAACTGGACTATTCGAATATCCAGATTTCTTGTTTTTTCTAAAGTTCATATACAGTCAGCCTGTGGTGGCGACTAAATCAAACAGTGACAGTACTTATAATATACCGACCATGTGTTGTGAAGAAGATTGATCCTGAATAGAATTTGTTTACCTGACAATCGATGTATGATTGAAGAATTCCCGCTACTGTACCCTGTGACCAGTTGATTCCATAATTATTTCCTACCTGAACAAAATTTGAAGTGACAGTTAACAGCATCCTGCTTATAATAGTGAATCTAGCGTTTCCCAACATTTGATTAATTAGTCGGTTGGAGAGACTGGGGCTTGATTCGCTCGACAACCAACAGTGGATGGGCTGCATGTTCCTTTAATCAATTTTTCCAGAGGGTGGTAAATGCAACCTGTAGGTAAGGTTGATTGTGTGTGTTTTCTGTGATCACAGTTTGTTTGTCAGAGCGAGCGAATGCAGGAAAAATAATTCTTTCATGTAATAACTCATTTAATAACTCTGTATTTTGTATGCAAGTTTCTTTCTAATGCTGACCCTTTTCTCTTCAGAATAGATTAACGTATAAACTCTGTTCTTGATTTTTGAGGGAAAACACCAGACCATAGCGTATAAATCTGTGACTCTTTCGGGGCTAATAACTTTTTTCTTCTAACGGAATAGTGAGCTCAAACAGAGGGGGAAAGGATTACACCTATGGGTCTATCTTCTTTATGTGTTTGTTTTTAGTAAATTCATTAACGTATGTGTATTTGTATGAGATTTGATATTCTACTCTCTCCACATGTAAGCCTACCTTGCCGTGGTTGGAGAGCTTGAGCGCCTCAATGATCCCGGGAGCTATGCCGGCGGGAGTTTTACTCCTGGCAGGGTCACCCAAGCCGGACAGGTCCTGGGTGAGGGGCCAGACTAAATGGGCTGAGGAGTGGGTGGAACCCTATAGGTGTAGATGCAGAACCCACCGGCGAGTGGTACATGCTCTGGTCTGCACCAATCCACCCCCACTTCATGGGTTAAATGCTTTCTTGCCTCATTCTTCACTGTTTGTCGTCTATCACGCCCATGGCGACCGTTGCCTCAATTGGCTGTGTGTGGTGTACCCGGAAACGGGGCCTCCCAGTACTGAGGCAAAGTTAAGTCCCCGATGTCACTTATCGGTGCAGAATTGAGAGAGATGGCTGAGCATCACAATCCCTCCTGTGTTGCAGCATGATGAGAACCCAGCATTGCACACTGAGCTTGGGGGGATCACTTGGGCACCAGACTTAATACTGGCTCTTGACTGGATGGCCGCATGCAGGAGATTTCTACAATGGAGGGTTGGCAGGTGGTGGGTATCGGGAAGTGGCTCTGTGCAGGACGTGAGGATTCCTTGGGAGAGCCCCGAACCAGAGCACAGCATTGTGCAAGCTCTGCATAGTTGGAGAGCCCCCTGGATGACGGGGAATGCACAGTGTGCTACCCCACCTATCCCCAACTGCTAACTTAGAACCAGAAGTGGGGTCCTCTGTATGCGTGCCAGGCCAGGATAAAATGCCTGGGAAAGAGACTGGAGCTCAGAACTCCCTAACTCAAAGTTGCAGGATGGCAAAAAAGCCACGGGAAAGACAGGGCTATTTTGAAGATAACGCAACCATATTTTCACCATACGAGCTCGGACGCCGCCTCGGTAAACAAGGTCCGCGCAGAGCAGTGACACCCCCAGGCTGCTTGCGAATAGTCTACTACTGGGAACATAAACAGATTAGGGATGAGCCCACTCTCCCGTTGAACAGGTGCTAAAGTCGTAGATACTGGGCCAGAAGGCGCACCGGAAACCACAGTATCATGCAACTCGCTTTTTTTTTTTCTATGGAGAGTACACCGTCAAATAAATCTCGTTCTGGTGCTCGCCCTGTGGAGCTCCACCAGGCAGGTGCAGTGCCGGGCTCTGAGCCTCGACAGAGCCCACCCTCAGCTACTGGAGGACCCTCTAGACCGTCTTGTGGAGTCAACAGACGGCGGAGGAGAACTACTGACCAAAACAAAACAGAAAAAGAGAAACCCAGAGTGCCACTTGTCATGATGCACTGGAATGCAGAGGGAGTGAACAGCAAGCAGGCTGGATACAGCAAAAAGACAGAGCTGGAAAACATCTTGTATGAGAAGCAAGTCAGTGTTTGCTGTATCCAAGAGACTCACTTGAAAGCAGATCAAACCTTTAAAATAAGGGGATATCAATGCTTCAGATCCGACAGACAAGATAGACGAAAAGGAGGAGTACTTACTCTTGTAAGGAATAACATTCCTGCACACGAAAGGAAAACCTTCATGGATGGAGCAGAATATCAGCTGCTGCAGATAAAGGTAGACAAGATGGAAATAGAACTCCTGAACTATTACTGTCCGAACAACAAACCCCTGAGTCTCAGCTCTATACAGGTACCAGCCACCAACTTTATAGCAGTTGGAGACTTTAATAGCCACTCCCAGAGCTGGGGCTATAACCATCTGGATCACAGAGGTGAAGAGGTTGAAACTTGGCAAGATGATCACTCCCTAATCCTAGTCAATAATGCCACAGATACTCCTACCTTCTACTCCAGAGGATGGCACACAACCTCAACACCAGATCTTGCCTTCTCCACACCAGATATAGCTGGATCTATTAGTAGAGAAGTAGGAGACCAACTAGGGGGAAGCGACCATCGCCCAATCTTTCTTACTGTCCAGAGTGCAACTCTCAGTACAGGCCCAGCCATTACAAGATGGAACTACAAAAAAGCCAACTGGGGTTTATTCAGGCATCAGGTGAACACGCTGCTGTCTACCCTCAAGGTACAGAACAGAGACATTAATGAAGTGGTAAAAGACTTCAACAGATGCATACTACAAGCTGCAAAAGAAACCATTCCCAAAGGATGCCGGCGTAACTACATACCATACTGGTCCAGCACACTCCAAGAACGTCAGGAAGCTATGGACAAGGCTAGAAAGGACGCAGAGTCTCAGCCTTCACTTGAAACTCACAACAAATGGAAAAAGGCTGTAGCAGAGTTTCAGAGAACAAAGCTAGAAGAAAAGCGGAAAAGCTGGAGAACTAAAACGGCATCGCTGAACCTTGAGAAAGACGGCAGGAAACTTTGGAGATTAGTCAAGTCTCTAAATGAAGAGCATTCCTCACCAAGGCAGACTATCACATTGGATGAAGGTGGCAAACTTTTCAGAGGAAAACAAGCTGCAGACTTGTTTGCTAGAAGATACAGTTCAGAAAGCAACTTACCCATTAACATAGACCATCAGAGAGAGATAAGAAAAGAAATACTGGCAACCATGGGACAGACAGATACTCCTGCCCCAATGAGGGAACCCATCACACTAGGAGAACTACAGAAGGCTATTTCCAAGCTGAAGTTTCAAAAGTCACCCGGCCCAGACAAAATCAGCAACGAAATGCTAGTAAATCTGAGCTCAGCAGCAAAGACAAAAACTGCTTGAGATATTCAACCACAGCTGGTTGAAAGGAACGGTACCCCAAGTATGGAGAGAAGCCATCACAATACCCATACTAAAGAAAGGGAAATGTAAGACCGAGGCTGCAAGTTACCGGCCAATCAGTCTCACAAGCTGTGTTTGGGAAGACTATGGAGCGAATAGTCAACCACAGATTGAAATGGGTATTTAGAGTCTGAGCAGATCCTGGTGCCGGAACAAGCTGGATTTTAGAGAATGCTACAGTATAGAAGACCAAGTTACTTACTTGTCTCAAGCAATAGAAGATGCCTTCCAGGGAAGAAAAAAGGTCCTAACGATCTGGGTCGACTTCAAGCAGGCCTTTGACAAGGTGTGGAAAGATGGCCTCATTGCAAAACTTAGGAGAAGTGGAATCCAAGGCAACATGATGAAATGGATCCAGTCATACTTGCATAACAGGAGAACTAGAGTCACTCTTGACGGTCTGCAGAGCAGAAAAGTGTTGCTCCATCAGGGGGTACCTCAAGGAGGAGTAATTTCCCAACACTCTTCCTTGTTTACATCAATGACCTGGTGAAAGATCTCCCTGCAGGAGTTAAAGCTGCCTTATATGCAGATGACCTAGTACTCTGGTGCGCTGATGAAAATGTCACCACAGCAAATTATAGAATGCAGCGGGCAGCAGACATGCTAGTGTCATGGGCAGAGAAATGGCTTATCACAATAAACACAGACAAAACCTCCACAACACGGTTCTCCCTCGCCCCCAAGGACAAATCAGCTAACATACACCTAGGGACAACCGTGATCAAGGAAGAAAGCTATCCCCACCTATCTTGGGGTGACATTTGACCAAAGGCTTACATGGAATAAGCATATTGAAAATGCAGAAGGAAAGGCCCGAAGACGACTAGCATACTCAGAAAATTAGCAGGTACCAACTGGGGAGCAAATGAACGAAATCTAAAGAAGATTTATAATGGAGTAATAAGACCACACTTAGAGTTTAGCTCAGCAGCATGATCATCAGCTGCTAACTCACATCTGCAGTCTTTGGACAAGGTGCAAAATCAAGCTCTCAGGCTCATTACAGGAGCCATGAAAACTACACCAATAACAGAGATGCAGAAGGTTGCTGGATTACAGACATTGTCCCATAGAAGAGACACAAAAACCATGATCCAGATGGAAAAGTACAACAGTATGCCAATGAACCCAATGAAGGCAAGACTAGATGATCTGGCATTGGGACGTCTAAAGCGTAGCAGCTTTGTGCATCGGGGGAAAAGACTTATAAGACAGCATCAAGAAGACCTATCCATGAAGACAACACCACTGAAGCCCACCCTATACCCTGTACCATGGGAGCAGGCCAGCAGTGCCCTCCAAATTAATACAACAGTCAGTGGTCTCACAAGTGGATGTGAGTATAATGATCTGCAAAAAACGAACTGCTACATTGAGTATGATCCAAGAAAGCTATCCCGATCAATCATGGATACATGCCTATACAGATGGATCAGCAACTAATGCTGTTAGGAATGGAGGTGCCGGTATCTTTATCTCATATCCTGACAACCACTATGAGACTAGGCACATTCCCACTGGTAAATTCTGCTCCAACTATACAGCTGAGGTTCAAGCTCTAGAGCAAGCTGCAAATATGATTTATAACACCAACTCTGACTGCCACCGGTAGTCATCCTCACAGATGCACTGTCTGTCCTGCAAGCTCTCAAGGGTGGTAAACTCCCGCATCTGAGAAATGAACTAAACAAGGTAGCTGCCAAAAAGAGAACCATACTTCAGTGGGTACCATCTCATTGTGGTGTACCCGGAAATGAAAAGGCAGATAAACTTGCAAAAAAAGGGAGGAGAATGTGAACAAGAAGATAATGAAGTCACATACTTTGAGAAAAAGAGAGCTATCCAGACTATCAGAAGAGAACAGAACCAACCCAAAGACGACTATCACACTCTCGACCGGCAGGGACAGAAACTATTTTTCGACTCAGGACAGGGCATAACAAACTGAATAAACACATGCACAAGCTACGATTGTCTGCTTCACCACTGTGCACATGTGGATTAAACGAACAAACTGCTGAGCATGTTCTACAGGACTGTCCTCTGTATGACCAGTTAAGAAAGATATACTGGCCCAATGACTCAACACTAAACTCAAAGCTATATGGAGTTAAAGAGGAACTTCAAACAACAGTCGAATTCATCATGAGAACTCGTCTGACGGTGTAATCATCAAAGATGCGATCGCAAGAAGAAGAAGAAGAAGATATTCTACTGATTTCTGTTATGAAATTCCTTATGATAAATAAAACTTACATAAACTTATTTAAGTGTGTCGGTCAGCTTGTTCCAAACAAATATTCATATTCCATAGATATAGTTTCACATCTGTACGTCTAAACGTTCATCACTTGTGTGCACGTGTCTGTGAGTGGTTGATATAGAGTATATCTATATATTACTGAGTAATCTGTCTGACATACATTTTTCTGTTGTAGAGAGATAGGCTGAGCGAGAGATTTTCTCGAGTTCAGGGACAGAATTACTTATTTTTCCACCATCTCACTCGTGAAAAACTATTTTCTTATATCTTCTCTCACTGGGGGCCGCGCTAGCGTAGTGGTTATAACATCGCTCTGGCGACCGGTTGATACAGGATCAAACCCGGGCGACGGCATTTGAGGATTTTTCGTTGACCGGGATTTGGACTGGATTAACTCGAGACCTGGCGAGAACATTTGCAGAAGTGTCGTCGACCAGGGACTGGCGGCTCCTGAGCCGACCCAGCTCTAATGGGTACCTCCGAAATCGGAGAGTATTTGCCTGAATGGCGAGGGACACCTGTCTCTGTACAAGAAACAAAGGGATACTCACGTAAAATCAATGTCAGGTTAAAATATTAATAATAACCTGAGATTTCGCCTAGAGTATTAGAGGGCCTACGAAAAAAAAAAAATCTTCTCTCACTGAGTCACTTCATGTTCTAGTCCAGTGTTTCTCAACCCTGATAGTAGCAACGCCCCCTTTTGACAACTAATATTTTAAAAAGCCCCCCACCCTTTTAGCACCCCCTTGCTCTTTATCGTGTATACACAAAAACACACACACACACATATATTCCACCATACTTTTAAAAAAACAATGCAGTTAATGAGTTATCTTTTCTTATAATATAAAGAAAGAGAGAAAGCACATTTATAAAAGCATAGTTAAGAGGGAGCCGCGCTGGTGTAATGGCTTCGGCGTTGTACTGGCGACCAGGTGTTCATGGTTCAAACCCGGGCGTCGGCGTTTGAAGAAATGTTTACGGCCGGAAATTTGACTGAATAGCCTGAACGGCTCCTGTGATAAACCCTCTGTGGATGGGAAGGAGCGAAGCTCCTGACCGGGTTGGAAGGAAAGTCCTCAGGTTCCCCAGCCTCGCAATGACATGTCATTGGGCCGAAGGGCTGAAAGCCCAAGTGCCGCTGGATAAGAAAAAAAAAAAAAAAAATAAAAAAATAAAAGCATAGTTATATTAAATGTGTGTTTAAGTACGGAATTATATACACTGCAAGTTCATTATCCTTGAATTACAAATTGGCGGAGCAAATGATATAAAATTAGTTTTTACAACTCTATAACTATCATAATCATATCATTTTAATAGCGCCTAAATGACTGCATATATATCTTCAAATCTGAATATTTAAGCCTCTCCTTATGTAACCACTTTAAACATGAAAAAATTATTAGTTGATAATAATGATATAATTATATAAAAATTCACTTACTAATGAAGCATAATGAGATCCTTGCGCTTGGTGTGACTCAGTCAGTTTTGTAATAATTGGTTCTAAGTTTGTTAAAATCCTGTTACAAATCTGCAGTCGGTTTCGTTGCTTTTGTAGT
Source organism: Oreohelix idahoensis (assembly GCA_024509875.1). Taxonomy (NCBI): domain Eukaryota; kingdom Metazoa; phylum Mollusca; class Gastropoda; order Stylommatophora; family Oreohelicidae; genus Oreohelix; species Oreohelix idahoensis. The sequence goes on from JAMPIV010001881.1 coordinate 94,771, forward strand.
AGCAACACTACTGCACTGAACTCCTCCACCAAATATGACGTTTGGAATGCTGTAATTAGCAATTTAGTTTCACGCCAAAGAACGGGATACGCAAGCACAATTCTTCGTAATGTGTGTGACTGAATTGTGCTTTTGCTTAGAAGTCATTTTGTAGCTCAATTAATTCTTCTAGTAAATGTTGACTAACTTGTTCCACGTCTGATTCAAACGGATTAATCACCCAATCTGGTATTATTAGTTCTTGCAAGTCTTTAAATCTTATGCTCATATCATTTTTAATAGCGTAAAATGAGTGCAATAAACCTCTAAATCTGAATCTTTAAGCCTGACCCCACCTAACTGCAGTAAACATGGAAAATGAGAAAAAGGTCTCAGCGACTAAGATTATTTTTATATAATGTCAATTTGTTGATGAACCCCATGATAATTCCATTCACTTTAATCAGACTGATCTCATTTCCTTGTAGCTTAAGAAGAACCTCATTTAACTTTTCAAATATATCTGAAAGATAGGCCACGTCATTTCGCAATACTTCTCTTTCGATGCTAAATTTACAGTATAACTCACAAAATGTTTTTTGTTGCCATAAACAAATAGAAGCAACATTTGGCAGTCTCTGTGTGAATTATGTCATACTACAGATCATTCATGACATTAATTCAATTCATGTATCTGGTACTTTGTGTATTTGATCAGGACATTTGTGTATTTCATCAGGGCATTTGTGTATTTGATCTGGACAGTTCATAATTCAAATAAGTTGTTTCTCTCTCTTGTTTGTCAGTTACCAGCATCCATAATAAGAAACAACCATAAAGCTTATGTCAAAATAAACTTCCGTGAGGTCTTGTTTAACCGCTCTATATGAGGAGAGGGGGTTGCAGGTTAAGTTTGAATGGTATGTAATAGAGGGGGTGGGCTCTGCCAAGGATTATTGTCTTATGAATTACTTCTATCACCATGAACCGCCATCTAATATTTGTCACATGGTTATAGAATATAAAAGCATCATAGTGGCTAGAGCTGTTGCCTTTTATGGATAAGTGACCAGGTTTAACACCTGCTTGCATACACACTTCAGTTTACCTGGCTAAGGAACAGCCACCCCACCTCATAAAGCTGAAACCTAGCACAGTGAAATCTCTAAAACTTTACTCCCTTACAGCAGAATCTGCTATAGAACTACCTTCACCTTTATAGCATACAAACATGTGAATAAAACACACATTACAGCAATACACATGATCCTCAATATAATCAATTTCGCTAACACGTGAGAGACCTAATTCTCCCAGCTGCTTGTTTTATATGCCAAAAAATTGTGCTGCCTTGAAATTTTGTGCAGTGAAGCACAAAGTGAATGGGGACTCCCGCAACAATGTGGCACCCATGCTCATTCAAACATGTCCCGCTGTAGTGCTGCCATGTCATGGGAATTTCCCACAAATTGTGTGGGAAATGCAAGGTTATGTGTGAGATGTTGTGGTCTTTAAGTGGGACTGGTTGGTTTAATTGAGGTGTAGATGATCTAGTGAAGGTTAACTGAGGCCAGACTGTTCTAGCAAGTTTAATACTAGTCTCAAGGATAGCAACAATACAAATGCCAATAAATGCATAATTGTCTCCAACAAAATCAAATGTTGCTTCCACAATATGTAATCTATAAACTGTTGGAGACAGGCAAGCAAAATCAGAAGTGTATGAAAGATATACAATGAAATAGGAAAAATAATAAACAAATAACTACACCACAAATTGAACTAAACAGATCACAGCTGAAATTGTATATCAGATAATAATTTCAAAAATAAATTCTACCAACCACAGCATTGAAGCTTAAATAATAAAATGTATACAGATATTTATGAAAGGCTAATAATGTATATAATTAGAAGAAAAAAAAAAGCACATACATATTTTCAATTTTTGTAAACGTGAATAAAGAACATGGAATAATAGTCAGTAAGCAGATCAGGATATGTTGAACGTATAACAATACAGAAATAAGAATCTTCAACGCAAACGTCAAGCCAGTCTTACTGTGAAACGGCTCTGTAAAGTGAAGAACAACAAACAAGAAGCTACAGACTTTATCTAATGGGTATGTACATAGAACAGAAAGACTGAATGGTATGACAAGGTCACCAATGTGGAACTGATGACAAGAACCAGATAAGTACCAGTGGGACAAGCTGAATGGTATGACAAGGTCACCAATGTGGAACTGATGACAAGAACCAGATAAGTACTAGTGGGACAAGCTGAATGGTATGACAAGGTTACCAATGTGGAACTGATGACAAGAACCAGATAAGTACCAGTGGGACAAGCTGAATGGTATGACAAGGTTACCAATGTGGAACTGATGACAAGAACCAGATAAGTACCAGTGGGACAAGCTGAATGGTAAGACAAGGTCACCAATGTGGAACTGATGACAAGAACCAGATAAGTACCAGTGGGACATGCTGAATGGTATGACAAGGTCACCAATGTGGAACTGATGACAAGAACCAGATAAGTACCAGTGGGACAAGCTGAATGGTATGACAAGGTCACCAATGTGGAACTGATGACAAGAACCAGATAAGTACCAGTGGGACAAGCTGAATGGTATGACAAGGTCACCAATGTGGAACTGATGACAAGAACCAGATAAGTACCAGTGGGACAAAAGATAAGATGAAGACACTGGAGATGGATAGAACAAATGCTGAGGAAACCTACAGACAGCATACTAGGCAGTCCTTATTCTGGTACCCCCTGGGTATGAGGAGCAGAGTTAGACCAAAAACACACGGAGAAGAGAACTGGAGACAGAAATGAAAATGATGAGGAAGAAATGGGAAGGCCTTGAGCTGAGGTCACACAACAGGAAGGCTTGTCATATGTTTGTTGAAAGCCTGTACTCCTGGGGGAGCTGACAGTGTATTAATTCATTATGTTAAATAGACCATCTGAAATAACAAACATGACATTTCTGAACACATCTAAGACCATTTTCTCCTTTAAGCAAAAAACAAAACCAAAATAAAATAAAATAAAACATAAAAACTGTTATCTGCAGCAAAGAAATTGAAATAAAGAAAACACATGGAGACTAACTCAAACAAACATCTGGTCTTAGAAGAAAGTCAACATCTGGTGTAAACCTGTCTATGAAGATAAGGTCATTAAAATAAACTTGAGGGAATAGTTGTATCCATACCAGTCTTTCCAGAAAATTCCATCATACATATTCCCAGTTGGTGTGTACCAGCCTCCATTGTAGTAAATGCCGGTGGGTAGTGTGTAAGCACAGTAGTTGTACCACCAACCAGCTTTCATGCCTGCTGCGCAGCCTGAAGAAGGTTGAATAAAACAAACAGTCAATTTAAATGTAACTGTTTTAACCAATAGCCATATCTGCCACATTTTTGCCCCTAGCTGTAGTGAGGAGACACACTGCATGTTTTCCTAAGCAAAAGAAATGGACTTGCTGATTGCCAGGACTGTTGCTCCTCAGTGAGAGAATTACCATGGTCTCCCAGGTGGTAACTGGCATTGATATTGCTATAATAATGTGTGGTTCAGTTGCTAATCCAGAATTACTTGAGTTGTCCTCGAGTTACAACATATATGACTTGTGACTTTAATATATTACAGGGTAAGTCATAAGTTACATACCCTTTCAAAATATGTATGATGAAATGTGTAGCAGATTATCCTAATCAATTTTAGCAAGACAGCCCAAAAATTTCACATACAACATGTCTACTTCTGCTAGTCCTTTTTTTAAGATATTTTTTTCTATAGGCTATTATTCCCTTACTTTATATGACCACCAGCTAAGCACAATGCTACAGTATACAGATGTTTATATGAACCTCTGTCTGTGAGGCTAATTACACCTTCATTGACTCTTGAAGTCATCCACACACTTCCAGGGATTCCCCCTGTGGTGAAACATGTTGAGAACCCAGCATTGCACACTAAGCTTGGAGGAGTCACTTGAGCCCCAGGCGTAACTCTGGCTTTTACTTGGTTGACTGCATGCAGTAGGATCTAACCAGAGGACAATATTTTAGCTCTACTTATTTGAAGAGCACCCTTGCATGGTGGGGAATGCACTTCTTCCTCCTAGCTGGGAACCAGATGTGATGATCTTTTAAATGCAAGCTGAGCTGGAGAAACTGCAGCTCGTTACTTCAACTCAGCACATTTCGGAACGGCAGAAAAGCCACAGGAAAAGCCCACATCTACAGTGTGGATAATACCAAGGACTCTTCAACTTGCAAAAGAGCAAAAAACTTAGCAGCAATAGTTAAACAACAATTTACAGAAATATTCTTGATGAAAAATTCTCTAACTGGCGGATTAGAAGACGGGGTCCAATCAAATGGTCTGTGATTTCTGAAACAATTTGTTTCACATGATAAGGCTGTCAGGCTCGTGCACAACTTCTTAGTCCCATCTTGTGAAATGCCAGAGAGAACGGCAGACTTAATCTTTATGTCTACTCAGACACTCCCTGGGTTATGTTTACTCAGACACCCCCTGGGTTATGTCGTAAGAGGTTGTGCAAGGGGCTGGCAATCTCATCTTGTAAAACATATTGCTACAGAAACCACCAATGTAAAAGTATATAACTGATTTGGTGCAGGCTTCCTGCAAGGGGACCAGCTGTATTGGTGGATCCATGCTCCACAGGGAGCAACAAGGAGAGGCTCCCCCCCCCCCCCCCCCCCCCCCCCCCCCCGGCAACTATATCTGGCTAATTCCTTGTTCTCAACATCAGACATCTTCTTCTTCTTCGTTCACTCTCAGATGTCAACTTGAATAAGTTCAAAGAAAGCAGAGGTCAGCCTGAGGCTGTTGATATCTCCGTAGATTTTCTCCAGGAATGGTACTGGTGATGGCGATATGCGTGTTCTCTGTTCCAACATCAGACATGACAACAAGCCAACAATTTGGCCAGAATATCCAACATTTATGACTTCCTAAAATACAACAAGAGCTTACCGTTAGGATCTGGTTTATCATATGTCGAAAATGGCATGTTATTGTGGTAGGACAAGTCATCCGGCAAAGTTCCTGACAAATTAAAAAAAAAACTGAAAGTAAACATCAGTAAAGCTGGACAAATGTCAGAGAGAAACACAAGTATGCATGTAGGAGACTACCAGATGAGATGGCACAGGACAAGAATGCTAAGAAACAAATTTATTCAAGGTAGGGAGTGTAAGTTTTATGATGATGATTGAGAAGGGACAAACCAGAATTGTTGGTATTGGACTATGTCGTAAATTTATTTTGAGAGAAAAGAGTCTTAGAAATAGTGGTCCGGTTTAGAGTGGAAAATGATCATGGAAAGCTCAGTGATAGAAAATGTAGAGATTAAATAGTTGCTTCACAGCGTGCTGGAGGAGAGTAAAGACAGACTTATTTACGACAAATCGTTTCTCTCAATCTTCTCTTCCGCTCTCCTGGTCAAACAATTATTTGCCAGTTTTCCAGACACACCTCTGCGCACACACCAATTTGGTGTTTTCAAACACACAGATGACGTAGATACAAACTATATTAAACGAATAGGGGAAAAGTTGGGCTTTGGGTATCTCCAACACAGTACTCAATGAGTTTATGTGATTTTATTCACCTTAAACATCAATCACTAACAAATATCAGGTATTACATAAATTATCATAGGTACACAAATGCAAATAACAAGTTTGGGAGGGGTGAAGAAGATTGGTATCGACTAAGCCCTTCCCGCTTATTAGACAAAGCTAAACCCAGTCCAGAGATAGATAATATCAGGAACACGGGTACGTTAACCTAACAGTGAAGTTAATTGCTCTGAAAGAGGTGTTACAAAGTTAGGTATAGGTGATAGAAAAAAAACTGTTCTTCCCAGCTGTTCTTCCTTTTACTAAGCAAATGGAAAGGAGGGGGGTTTAAAACAGAGTTAACCAATTATCACCTCCCCCTTAAAGGAACAATGCAGGGAATACAGAAAAATTATATTACTAGGCAAGAAAGTTAACAACAGGGTTACAAAAGAAAAAGATTAAATTTCCTGTCATTCATGCACACGCGTGAGGATCCACACTCATATATTCACACACTTACCGAATGCAGCCTCATACGATCCATAAAAGTATATAAAACAGCAAGTATTCTCTTGACATGTGAACTGTCTAGTCCTTCGATGTCCCGCCCCAGATGTTTGCAAGGGTTTGCTGGTAACAAATATTCTCACTTATCGCAAGACTTGAAGACTAAGAGTTCTTGTGTTTTTATTATACAAAAAAAGGAGTCTATGGGATGGCACTGACACAGTTCGGCACAGGGGTGAAAATGAAGTGGTCTCTTTTAATCTTCCGCTATGGTAAAATTCCTTCAATGCGTGATGATAGTAACTGACCGGAAAGTTTTATTAAATCCAATTGAGGAAAAACTAGGCTCAGTCACAGTCAGGAAAATATGTACTCTCTCACAGTAAACAGTAAATATAATATCGCTACTGGCGATGATTACCTTCCAGTTTATCTTACAGGTTTGTAATGGTAATTTGATGATTGTTCTTTACAATGTTCTTGGGTGGGCTTTATTTCATTTAATTATGACAGCTAGGTCGCAAAGGACCGCCACAAGATTATATTTAAAAGAAATGTTTCTTCAATATGACTGGAAGTTTATAGGATGATTTCTTTATTTCTTTCTTTATTTAGCTGGGACCGCAGGTTACGATCACTCTGTGTGAAAGAAAAAAAGACATGTAACATACCGAAAAATCAAGCGCGATAAATTTCCCGTTAAGCCTATAATACACTCGAGTATTTAATTATGTATTTAATAAACACTGCGCGAATTCTAGTGGTTAAAAACACACATCTATAAAACTAGGACTTAACTGAATTTATTAATTATAAATTCCTTCGCGACTTTAAAAGTTAATTTAAGCATCTATTATCTTTTGAAATAATATAATAGATAGATCATTATATTTACAACTGGAACTATTGAGATGGTTTAATTTAATAGATTTAAATTAACACAAAATCCATTGAAATAGAATGACTGAACTAGACCACTGATCACTTTACACAATATATTACCGCTTTGCACAGAATAGAAATCACTGCAAATATATATATAAAATCCAGGGGAAAATCTATAACAAGATTTCAATAAAGCTAGTGCTTCTGTAAAGGTCTGGCCAGCGAGTGATAAAGTGTCTATTCTTCATGGTCTATTTATCTAAAATGGAATGAAAGTTGAGTGGGACATGAGGAACTTGACAGTTTTTTTCATCTCAGGGACTTTTGGGGATCTGACCGCCAAATCAAGGGAAGAAGCCGCCCCCTGGTCTTCGTATCTCCGCTCGCTGCTGCCCGTTTCGGCTTTCCCCGCGATCGGTTCTTCGGTTGACACCGAGACGCGAAAATAGCGGCAAGAAACTGCGTCTCGTATCAGGGACCACTACTGTCTTTGATTGCGCCGAGTCTCCCCTGAAATCCCTCAGTCTGTCTCTTTGATCGTGGTCGCATTATCTTCTTTGATTCTGGCAACGCCCCCCACTGGCCAAGTTAGTTAAAATACCTGCCTATGATTGTTCAAGAGATGTTAGTGGGCGTGATTTAATCTGTCCTTAAATCAATGCGATGACCAGAATAAACGATAGGTAAACTCTCCGCATATCAATCAGCAACCGTGTTTGCCCTCTGTGTGGAACAGTTGCATAGCTAATGAATCCACGTGAAAGAAGTCCCGTTTTTACAAGAAGTTACAACAAAGTTCAGGGTCAGCCGAGTTCGTCCATCACAGACTAGAAGGTGAGGGTAATGATGATGATATGGAAGGGACAAGTTAGAATGGCTGGCACAGGTCAGGAAGGTGAGGGTAATGAATATGTTGATAACATGGAAAAGACAACCCAGAATTGATGGTATTGGACTAGAAGGTAAGGGTAATGATGATGATATAGAAGGGACAATTTAGAATGGTTGGCACAGGTCAAGAAGGTGAGGGTAATGACGGTCATATGGAAGGGACAACTTAGACTGGATGGCACAGGTCAAGAAGGTGAGGGTAATGACGGTCATATGGAAGGGACAACTTAGAATGGATGGCACAGCTCAAAGAGGTGAGGGTAATGATGATGATATAGAAGAAACAACTTAGAATGCTTGGCACAGGTCAAGAAGGTGAGGGTAATGAATATGTTGACAACATGGAAAAGACAACCCAGAATTGATGGTATTGGACTAGAAGGTGAGGGTAATGATAATGACATAGAAGGGACAATTTAGAATGGTTGGCACAGGTCATGTAGGTGAGGGTAATGATGATGACATAGAAGGGACAATTTAGAATGGTTGGCACAGGTCATGTAGGTGAGGGTAATGATGATGACATAGAAGGGACAATTTAGAATGGTTGGCACAGGTCAAGAAGGTGAGGGTAATGATGGTGATATAGAAGGGACAACCTAGAATGGATGGCACAGATCAAGAAGGTGAGGGTAATGATGGTGATATAGAAGGGACAACTAAGAATGGATGGTACAGGTCAAGAAGGTGGGGGTAATGATGGTGATATAGAAGGGACAACTTAGAATGGATGGTACAGGTCAAGAAGGTGAGGGTAATGATGGTGATATAGAAGGTACAACTTAGAATGGATGATACAGGTCAAGAAGGTGAGGGTAATGATGGTGATATAGAAGGAACAACTTAGAATGGATGGTACAGGTCAAGAAGGTGAGGGTAATGATGATGATATAGAAGGAACAACTTAGAATGGATGGTACAGGTCAAGAAGGTGAGGGTAATGATGATGACATAGAAGGAAAAACTTAGAATGGATGGTACAGGTCAAGAAGGTGAGGGTAATGATGATGATATAGAAGGAACAACTTAGAATGGATGGTACAGGTCAAGAAGGTGAGGGTAATGATGGTGATATAGAAGGAACAACTTAGAATGGATGGTACAGGTCAAGAAGGTGAGGGTAATGATGATGATATAGAAGGAACAACTTAGAATGGATGGTACAGGTCTAGAAGGTGAGGGTAATGATGATGATATAGAAGGAACAACTTAGAATGGATGGTACAGGTCTAGAAGGTGAGGGTAATGATGGTGATATAGAAGGAACAACTTAGAATGGATGGTACAGGTCAAGAAGGTGGGGGTAATGATGATGATATAGAAGGGACAACTTAGAATGGATGGTACAGGTCTAGAAGGTGTGGCATGAATTTGTTGAAGGTCTTTCTCAGGGAGATGGAAGGTAGTGATGATGATGATGATATGGAAGAGACTGGCGTGTTGAACTACTAGTTTTTGTCATACACATACATGCCACATGCTATGGTTTATCCATAATCTGTACAAGGTGTTTGTGTTTTCAGATGTGTACACTCTGTACATAATTTCTATACAGGTTTTCTAACCCATTCCCCTTATTACTGCGTCTCAGAGTTCTTTTATAAGGTCCTATTGAACACAGGATTTCCCAGTCTGTTAGTGATAATTAAACACAGAAATAGACTAAATGATGACACCATCACATTATGTTTACAGTGTAAAATAAACTCAGACATTTATTGTTTGGGTTTTTAAATAAGTGAAGATCTGGTTTAAAAGGCAAAGTCCCCGTGCCTCATTTATAATGCAGCCCACTGTAATAGAAAATATTTTTACACGAATTAACCCTTTTGATATGTTTTTTTTCAGTCTATGTACAGGTTTTGTGGGTCTTTGTACAGGGTTTTGGATTTTTTGTAAAGGTTTTTCAACTCTGAGGTGTGGCTTGTATGCATTCACTTCAAAGAATCATGGGAATACACTTAAAATGGAATGGAAATCCACAAGCAAATACACGCTTGTGCATACATGTACAATAAGTATGGAGCATACATGACTAAATGTATGTCCCTGTCTTATGATTAAATATATGTCCCTGTCTCATGATTAAATGTATGTCCTTGTCTTCTGATTAAGTGTACGTCTGCGACGTATGAAAATCAAGTATCTCGATCAGTTGCTTTAATTCCACAGTCACCCCTTTCTCTCTTGTCAAACAACTCGATTCCACGTGGTTTTCCCTCGCTTCCTAATTAACATGCAAAGTAAGTTACGTGTAAGCCATGCCTCTCTCGCTATCCGCATCACTTTCAGTTAGCCATGCCTACCTGTCTTCTTTTCACACGCTATCTAAAGTAGATATTTAGATTCATAACTGTCATTCCTTCACGTCTGGCATTTCACCAAGATCTGAAATACCTTTGTTGCTGGTTAACACCTGGTAACAGAACGGGCGGATAACCCCTACATGGGAAAGAAATCTCAGCTGAAGCGGCCATCATGTCGGCAACAGTGTGAAAAAAATCTTTCATTCAGGAATTGACCGTAGATGTAAATTTCCGCATATAGGAGGTAAAATCCAGCATTTCTAAATATACTGTCATGCTAATCAAACTCTGTTATCAGTTGCTACAGGTTCTTGAATGGTCTAGCTCACATTTTTGAGCCTTATTCTCATTTGGATTTCTTATAATACGTGGAGATTATTTCAGTTCCTGAGTGCGTTAAATAATAGTATATTAGCATTTAAGTGTTTTAACGTGTTAAAGTTTCATTATATTTCACTGGGATTGTTGTGTTAATTGAAACGTATTAAATAAACTTATAGCTAATTTCTCCAGCATTAAATTACTAGCTATTCCCCAGGAAATAGATGTTTACTTAATTAATAAGAAGCTAGGTGTCTGATAAACGACGAAGTATAATCATTCCTAATACATCATGGGTAATTTTATAAATTACTAGAGTGTTCTTATCTCGTGTTAAAGCCATTAAGATAAACCAGTCACTCGTGGATTTTTTTAAATATATATAATTAAATACCGGAGTGATTTACAGGTCTTACCAAAATGCGTAGGGTGTTAGAATATGATTTATATTTTTATTACATGTTTATCTATTTTCCTAGGCTGGTCATACCCTTGCGAACTAGCGGTTTTACAGTATTAAGGTCCTATGTTCTTAAACATACAGACATTGTTGTGAAGAATCTGTTGTTGTGACCTTGGGCGGTCCACCTTCTCCATCACTGAGAGTGATCAAAAAACCAGAACAATAACTAGAAACTTTAACGTGTAACTGGACTAGAACTATATATACCAGAAGGTTTATATACGAGGCATGTTCAAATGAAACCCGCCCGTGCTGCGCGAAGTGGACATTTGTAGGAGGGCATGATGACGTCACATCTGACGTAATAAGCACATACGAATGTACAAGTGTGTAAGTGTTCATTCTCCTAGTATTCATTGTTTGTGCGGCAGACCGTTAAAATAATGGCCGGTGTGATACGGAATCCGTCCAAGGTCGATCAGCGAGCGGTGATCCAGTTCCTAACAGCCGACATTCATCGCCGAATGAAAGCAGTGTATGGTGACAAAAGTGTGTCTAAGACTACAGTGAAAGACTGGGCACGAATGTTTCGAGAAGGACGTCAGTTAATGAAAGATCTTCCGCGGCCAGGTCAGATGCATATTGTTGCGACAGAAGAAGCCATCGCCATAAGGAAGAACGCATGGGGTGGAGTTTGAAACACCTGCTGCGTTACGAAGAGGAGGGTGATGCATTTCTGTTGATCATAGTGGCAGGCGATGAGTCGTGGTGCCACCACTTTGAGCCGTGCAGCAAAACAGCGAGCATGCAATGAAAACATCCCAGATCACCAAAACCCAAAAAATTCAAGTCACAGATTTCCGCCGGTAAGGTTATGCTAACCGCATTTTTTGACCATGAAGGGCTTCTATTATTTGACTTTAAAGAGCCTGGCTTGACCATCAATGCCATCCGCTACAAAGACACACTAGACAACCTGCATACAGCCATCAAGAATAAACGACCTGGCATGCTTTCGCGTGGTGTGATTCTGTTGCATGACAATGCTCGTCCACATGTTGCGAACATTGTGCCGGAAGCGTTAGCAAGGAAAAGGTGGGAAGTTCTGCCACACCCAGCCTACAGCCCCGATCTGTCACCAAGTGACTTTCATTTGTTCGGACCCTTAAAGAAATCTCTAAAGGGAAAACGATTCGACTCCGATGCAGACGTCAGGGGCTCGGTGACCAAATGGTTCAATAAGCAACCAAAGTCATTTTTCTCGGACGGCATCCGCCGTCTACCCATGCAGTGGGATGCGTGTCTGAATGCCTATGGTGACTATTTCTAAAGAACCCCAGTGAGTACTTGCTTCATAACAATTGCTGTATTTAATTCTACTACTCCTGCTGATGTACCTTACATATATTTGTTATAAAGCCACTGGGACGGGTTTCATTTGAACACGCCTCGTATATATATATATATATATATATATATATATATATATATATATATATATATATATATATATATATATATATATATATATATATATATATATATATATATATATATATATATACGAGGGGCGTTCAGAAAGTAATGCACCACATCGTTTTTCTCAGCTAATAATGAAGATAGAAGCATGAAATTTTGCACACTTCAAATATGGCATGTGCCAATTGTGTGCACCAAATTGCACCGCAACTGGCCAAATAATACGGCTGCCCTAAACCGTTGAAATGGAGCGCGTTAGCAACTTGCGTTATAAGCAGCGAATTGTGATAGAATTTCTCGTTGCAGAGAAGGAAACTGTTGTGAACATTCACAAGCATCTATGTGATGTGTATGGAAGTTTTGCAGTCAACAGGAGTACAGTCAGTCGCTGGGTTCAGAGAATCAAAGAATCAGGAAGTGGAGATACATAGCTGCTTGATCGGCTGCGCTGTGGACATCCTGCCACAGCCACCAACACAGAAATGTTGAAATGCGCTGAGGGCATTATTCTTACTGATAGGCAAATCACTACTCAACAATTGGCCTTACAGCTGTCTGTCAGCATTGGTAGTGCAAATGCAGTTATAAAAACTCTCGGATTTTCTAAGGTTTGCACAAGATGGGTTCCTCAAAGTCTCACAAATGACCATCGATTGCAAAGGAAAGCAATTTCTTCTGAATTTTTGGAGCGTTTCAATGCTGATGGAGAGAACTCTTTGGCTAAGATCGTTACAGGTAACGAAACCTGGGCACATCATTTTGAACCTGAGACAAAAAGACAGTCAATGGAGTGTCATCATCCGCAATCACCACGAAGAAAGAAATTCAAGACAATTCCTTCAGCTGGAAAGGTCATGATCACTGTCTTTTGGGACATTGATGGTGTGAGTCTTGTGGACGTTATGCCAAGAGGAGAGACAATCAATTCCCAAGCTTGCATTAAGACATTGAAAAAACTCAATCAACGTTTTCGCAGAGTTCGGCCGCACAAGAATCCAGCAGACCTGCTTCTCCTTCACGACAGTGCGCGACCTCACACAAGTCTGGCAACACAGGAAGCAATCACCAAATTGGGTTGGACTGTACTACCCCATCCACCCTATAGTCCCGATCTGGCACCCTCTGATTTTCATATATTTGGTCCACTTAAAGATGCACTCCGTGGGACAAGGTTTGAAGATGATGAAGGAGTGATTCATGCAGCGAAGAAATGGCTACATGACCAAGACAAAATCTGGTACGGACTAGGAATACATGCACTTGTTTCGCGCTGGCATAAAGCCGTACAAGTTGATGGGGATTATGTTGAATAATACCGATGTTTACATGACATATCCATGTATATTATGTATAAATTTCATGCTTTTTGAATAAACAGCTCCTGAGAAAAACGATGTGGTGCATTACTTTCTGAACGCCCATCGTATATATATATATATATATATATATATATCTTCTTCTTCTTCTTCCATCCTTAGCCACCAACTGGCAAAGCAGTATGTGGCCAGTACGCCTAGTGGCGTCTTAGGGCAACAACAAATTGATCAATCTATCGCTGTTTCCACCACGCCTAGTGGCGTCTTTGTGGAACAAAAATAGACCAAACAATCTATCATTGTTTCCGTAATCAGATTGGTTGGCAAGCAGGTGATCAGCCCACTGTGCGAAGTTTTTACGGGATGGGGTAAACAACCCCATGCCCAACCCTCCTTAGTCGCTTTTTACGGCATGCGTGGTAGGGTGCAGTGTTACTATTCTTTGCTCCCCTTTCAGGCCCCGGTAACACACGGGTGATATATATATATATATATATATATATATATATATATATATATATATATATATATATATATATTGCTGGCCTGCTGTGGCAGAATATACATCACCATTTTCAAAATATCTGGCAGTAAATGTTATCAATATGGGATTATCCTCGAGAGAACTCACTGGTCATACTCGGCCATTTCCCTCAGAGAACAGTCGATAAATAACATTCATTTCTTGTTTGAACATTTCATCAAGTCAGAGAGTGTCACAGCCACCTGAGGCTAGACCACACTGAAAGTATATTTCTCTATTAACTCCCACGACGATGCCACCACAATAGAAACACTTATCCAAAGCCAATACCTGCAGTGAAAGGAGTAATATCCAGGAAAAAATACTAACACATCAATTACAGCGACTCCCGAGAAATAGCAGTCAGCAAAACCCGGATAGTCTGGGGCTGCAATTGACAATGAAATATGACTGAACAGTATTAAATACCTGTTAGTGATTAATTCCTTGGAATGTATGCTGCGTCAACATTTGGTAAGCAAATCTGAAAGTGGCCACTGTGTGTGTTTGTTGTGAGCGAACGGATAAAAAGATACTTATTTTCTTAGGTTACTACTAACATACAAATCTTCTTTTAATTATTTCTCACTAATCTGAGTGTCCACGGGATAGGTTAAATTAAAGACTTATTCTTTACCCATCCTGACTATTCCCACTCCCACTGTATTTTTTTATCTCTTTGGGTTAACTACCTCTGTTGGGATTTCTCTTGTTTTTCTTTATAAGAGGGAGGGCCTATTAGATTTTATTTCATTTTTATCTGTACACTAAAGTTCATTGATGTAAATGCTTTTCTTGATGTTGTGATATTTCTAGTGAAAAATAAACATACTAAACCTTAAGCTATAGTGTTGGTCAAACTCTTGCCCTGCCCATATATATATATATATATATATATATATATATATATATATGTTATCCATAGTTTTGTTTTCATGTCTGCGTGTATTTCTGTCACAAAATTGTGTGTACATGAGTGTTGTGTAACTTGTACTTTGTACAAGAAGAGAGAGTGCATCTAAGTTAAATATTGTCGTAAGATAGGCTGGATTAGAGCAATTACTCAATCCAAGACTGTTCTCTCTTTTACACTTTCACCCCTCGTGAAAAAACAAAATAAACCTAATTCTTACACCTTATTCTCCCTACTCCATCAGTGTAACTCTACAATGGATCCCTGGACACAGTGATCTAACTGGAAATGAGATAGCTGATAGACTTGCTAAAACAGGAGCCTCTAAACAACAAAAGGACAGACCCTGCAGCATGAGAACAGTCAAACAGATTCTCAGAAACAACACAAGAGAAACCTGGCTGAACAGATGGGCGAACGGGCCGACTGGCCGAAATGTCTTTAATGAAATGACCTGCCCAAAAGACAACGACAACATAAACAGACTCAGCAGGAGAAATCAAAGTCTTATCTTTCAGTTCCGAACAGGACACACCAGAGTCAATAGCCATCTAAACCGTATCAACCCTCAGCACCTACCCATGTGCAGACACTGCTCTCATCCCTATGAAACAACCAGACACCTCCTCATGGAGTGTCCGTCACTCACAAAAGCCAGGAAAAAACTTTTACAGACACCTCTGACAGTCACCAACTCACTATATGGAACATTAAAACAACTGCAGAAAACCTGCACTTTTTTAAGAATGGCATTGGGCTGCCAAGAGTAGATATGCTCAGCAGCATGGGATATCGACAACAACAACAACAACACCTTATTCTCACATAGCTATCACTATCACCTCTGCTCGGATGGGACCCTAATATCTGAGACCTATCTTATAAAAAATTACGACAACGTCTCTGTCCCATGATTGAATGAATGTCCCTGTCCCACAACTGAATGTATGTCCCTGTCCCATGACTGAATGCATGTCTGTGTCCCATGACTGAATGTATGTCTGTGTACCATGACCGAATGTATGTCCCTGTCTTCTGATTAAGTGTACATCCCTGTTTCCTGACTGAATGTATGTCCCTTTCCCATGACTGAATATATGTCCATGTCCCATGACCGAATTTATGTCCCAGTTTCAACCGTGAATGAGGTCATTGCTGCAGCTGACCTGCATGCAGGAATCCAAGCCAAAGAACATCACATGCTCCTCCAGTAGTGGTTTCTTTAGCAACTTATTTTAAACAATGGCGCTACCAGTCTTTGAACAACCTCATATTAGCCACTTCTTACAAGGTACTACAAGGAGCAAGATAAATCTTCAGCTGGGTATTGATGAAAGTATAGATGGACAGCACATACTGTTATGGTATAGTCAATCAGTATAGCCAGATGTGCTGTTGGCTGGAACCCACAGAGGATGAGAAAAAAAGAGAAGACCAAAAGAACCTTGAGAAGAACAGAAGAGGAAACCAAAACAACCAGACCCACAAACCAAAACAACCAGACCCACAAACCAAAACAACCAGACCCACAAACCAAAACAACCAGACCCACAAACCAAAACAACCAGACCCACAAACCAAAACAACCAGACCCACAAACCAAAACAACCAGACCCACAAACCAAAACAACCAGACCCACAAACCAAAACAACCAGACCCACAAACCAAAACAACCAGACCCACAAACCAAAACAACCAGACCCACATGGTTAAAGTTTAAGGGGAAAAAGTAAGGGTAGCCCCATACCCCCCCCCCCATCAGTTTTCTACCCACCCCTCCCCCCCCATCCCTGAGAATTCCCCCCCCTAATTCAACCCCAAGGACCTTCATAAGAGCCCTGCCCCCCATCCCCCGTGTGGTGATAGGTTGACTTGGGACATAGATCAAGAGCCCCCTATCCCTCCCCCCAAAGATGATTTTCAGAGAAAATATACCCAAAGAGAAAAAGGGCATGGCCTAACAATTACTCTAGGTAGCTAAAAATACTTGCCAGACCACATCTTAACCCCATTCACAACACACTAAAGAATTTATCATGATACCTCCAGTAACCCCTCCCAGAAGATCAAACGCGGTCCCCCATCCTATATTTCACTAACAGAATTTCCCTGGGACCCCCCCTCATTACTACCACCTTGGAGAAAGGCTAACACAAATCGGCCTGTTACCGACATCTTTAATTACCAGATATTGTTCTATACTATACTACTTAAAAGATATATATACCCCCCACGGACAGGAAAAACTGTGCGTGAGTAAATTTTATAAAGTGGACAAGCAAGGCCAAATAGCATACTTGCCCCAAAAGTAAGGATATGGCAAGGATAGCGAAAAGAAGTATATTTGTTTCAGAAACCTCCTAGGATGGATGGTAGGCCGCTACATGTGTTCAAATCAGAAATCAGAAGAGGTACTAACCACTGGCACAGAAAGAAGCGGAAACAACCGTATGGTGAGATGGACGAATACTACGAGTTGTAAGAACAGTATGGATAGGATACTGGCTATAGAGGGACGCGGGTGGCGCTGAGACTATGCGAGAGGACAATTCAAGAAGCTGGGAGCAAAGCTTGCTCAGGGATCGAACTGCATTGGTCAGTTGAGTCTGTAACGCACTGATCGAGAGTAATGTGTTAGAGGTTCGAATTTGTGGAGAGCAGGCAAGGCACGTCGACCATATCTTGTTAGCTCACTCTAGAGGGTTCTTTTACCGCACGGCAGCTCAAGCACTTGGTTTGCTATATCCAAGGCGTAACAGCATACCGTGTCGCTCTCTGAGAAGGTGGCATGGGGAGATGATGTGCGCGCGCTCAATAAGAGGTGTGCAGAACGACGCGCGGATTTTGTTAAAGAGAAGTTGGTTGGAAGAGTCAGAACGCGGGTGACATATGTGGATAGAAAGCCATACAGAGGGCATGATTCGGACCTTTGTCCCAGGGTTTGATACGCTTGCATGTTGGTGTGTAGAAAGAAATGTCTTACTCTACCGTGACAATGCGTGAGTCGCAGTGGTACGCGAATGACAGCTTGAGCCACAAACCATAGGATTGAGGCTCAGTCAGCGCGGATTTCGACGAGCTAGGTAGTGGTCCGAGAGGTAACAAGAGGATTGACCACGTAAGATTGTGGCGGGTGTGTCAGAGCGACGAGAACTTTCGCAGCGAGAATCGCTGGGGAGAGGTGTGAAGTGACATAAGGCGCTGTTGTGTGAGTCATAAAGAGGCGGTGGTGATCCTATGTCTTTGCTTCTTAGGAATCTGGAAAAGGCTATTTGACAAAGCCTCCCCTGGAAAGACAGAACTCTTTCTGCGACCCGAAACTGTTTGGCAAGTAGGCTAGAGAACATATCGCCAGCAGACGCTTACTCTGAATTTCATATCGCCTATAGACAGTAGCTGTCTATATAATTTCCTGTTGCTCGAGAAATTATATGAGGAGATAGGCAGAACACATATAGTCTAGGAAGGAATTCAGGACCACGACCAGACTGCCTGGTGAAGGACAGAGGTGATACATGGTATGCAAAGCAGTTTACGGATAATATAAGCATCGTCCTAGACCACTAGTAATGCCAACTAGATTTATGCCATAGTCAATGTAAAAACTTTGCTGTGACAGAATCGTGTGGTTTATTTTTAGAATGTTCGGTGTTTGGAGTTCAATAAGACCGAACTTCGTAACGTCGCTAGATATGAATCTTTATTAATGTCTCCGCTATATGTGTCTTTGTGTCTACCTTTGACGAACTTTCTCTCCTATCAGTAGTCCTGTCTCCATTTTTTATATCTTTTCCGTATCTCCTCTACTGGAACGATGTTCCAATCAAAGGCCATGTAATCGGTCGAAAGACTAGTAAAGTATTCTTTACCAGTGTCTCGGGCACTTTCGGAAGATGAGAGGATAGCCGCTGGTGGAGGTAGCCAAAGTGGTGGTTAGTTCATGCGATCTGGCAGTTCGGCTAGCTCACGGTGGCGTCTATGCGTTCTCGATTCCGCAGATGTGATGTTAGATATTTATCTAGGCCCTAAAAGAGCTCGGCTCTCCTTGGATATCGAGACCAAGGCGACCCGCAATTAGCGTATCAGAGCGCAATCTTCTGGTAACGGTTGTAAGTGGCGGCCGGCGCGGCGTGATGCTAACTAACTTCTTACCCCCTAGATGTAGCAGCAATGGTCAACGATCAAATCATGTGGGCCAGCGGTAACCACTCTCCTCATATTGTCCCAATATTGCCCCCTCAAGATGGGCGTGCCATAACGGAGTAGTGCGACATTGTTACCTCTTTTTAATTACTGTGGTAAGATGTAGACAGTGTCTGCATATGTATTTCAGAGAAGCTCGGTCACGTTTGTGCTGATGGATGTTGCCCTGAGTGCGTAGAGGATATCATATACCTCAGAATCCAGACCTACAAGCTCTGGGATCAGGAAAGCAGGTGGGAGAGAGAAGAGAGGGATGATCGATAGAAGCTTAGCTCAAGCTAAGCTCAAAATAACCATGGTGGAGTATCCACGAAGAGTGAAAGAAAGCACAGATCAGAGATTAGGTTGCGATAGTGGAACATGGTTCCTGGCGAGCCAAGTGCCTCTGCGCAAATGTGGACACTCACTAAGTGTGCGCTAAACGAAACACATGCCACCATAACAGACATTTGCGCGGACATTGACAGCGAACAATACTGCAGCTCTTATATTCCACAGAGAGGAGCCAAAAGAGGGATTGCTAATGAAAGACGGTTTCACAAAAACATATAGTATGGTAGTGAGGACTGGTCTAGTTGTGCGATTAGTCTAAGCTTGTCCGCATGAGTGTTGCTAGGTCAATGTTCAGTCATCAAACTACCATGTCTCGATGTAGCTCCTAATCTGGTGACGGGTTCCGCTCCGGTACTTGGGTGGTAGTGTGTGTGTTGCCTGTATTTCCTGTGGGTGGTCATTCTTTATGTATGTTTATTGAGAATAGTATAGTCACTCTGTCGTTAGAAACGTGTTCTGTAATGGTTAGTCGGTTATTAAGTGGTTTAGGCTATATCTGACCATCAGGAAACATCCCTTCTCGACGTTTCCTGATATTGCAGCTATAGTATATAGTATTTGAATTTCCTTGTGTGAGGAGAGTTATCGTCGCCTGGACAAAAGGTAAAACAACCAAACATGAACTGCCTAGAAACACTGAACCCTGAAACGTAAATATAAAGGATCAAGCGCACTTTCACTGCTCTGAGGTACACATGTGATTTGAGGGGTTTCATACAACAAACGGTTAATCAGAAACATTCAGACAAAATTCAAACTCAACAGCTTTAGCATTGGTACCAATGAATTCCAGCAATAATATCAGTAAGCATTCCAGGAATCCGTGTCCAAATACATATGTCAGTATGAAGCAATCCCCCGTCCGTCCGCCCCCCCCCCCCAAAAACATACCCCCCCCCCCCCCCCCCAGTCAAGATCACTCGTGGCTTATATACTGTCGCGCTGTCGTGTAATCAACAAGCCAGAAATGAGCCACTATGAGATTATTGAACAGCTACGCTATGTTGAATCATAATGCTGATTCTCCTTGTCCATCATATTTAATTTCAGTATTTAATTAAATTCTCATTACTTAGATATAAGTCATCTGAACTGAACATGAGTTCTACATCGATTCATCTTTAGAGTATAATAATAGGCTATTGATACTCATGTTGCATTGGGTAATATACATGGAGAGATCAAAGAGGATATCGGCATTCCAACACGAGAGAAATAACAGAATCTTCTAAAGACTCAAATGTGAAGTCAGTCCTATTGATATAGCGCTCCGTGAGGACATTGTTTGAGAAACAAAACCAAAAGACCAACAACCAAGAAAGCTTACAGAGCTTTGCATCACAATGCGACAGTGCTATGCGTGAGATAGAGGGATAATTAAGGATAAGAAATGGTTGTATGACGCCAGGGTTAACCGCAGAACGTGTGGAACTGATTGGACAAGAAATCGTAGACCAAGTGCCAGTGGCTAACGCAAGAGATGGAGATAGAATGACAAGAATGGCGATGTGGATAGGAGAACACAGTGATGTGATAACCTGTGTTGGATAGCATTACAAGGCTGTCCTTGTTCGTGGAACCCCCAGCGTGCAAGAGAAAGGCAGATGGGCTAAGACCAAGAAGTACATGGAAGAATAGAAGACGTTGGAAACAGAGTGTCGAAAATCGAATGAGCGAGACAAACATGGAAAGAACTATGATGATGATGGCACGGGACAAAGCGAGAATCCGGCACCTTCGGCAGTCGTGTTGTTTTTTGAGAGGGCTCTTATGCTCTCACATTTTGGGTGATGGAGAGGTCTGATGATGTAATGCATGACTTTGAATGAATGATATACTCAGCCGTGGTTTTTCCTTGGAAGAAACTACAGATAGGACACTGACCTTCTTGCTTGACGCGTATAGCGTAAACAAAAGGGTCCCATAGGTAAAACCAAGTCAACCGCGCATAGTCGTGTCCTTCCCAGAATCCTCCGAATGCGTCGATAATCTCCCGCATATAATATATCGCGTTTCACGTATACCGTTAAAAATTTCGACATATTCTAATAAATAGTTAAGAATGACCACTTAAAAACGTTTGCGCTTATTGGCTTACACACCCCAGCAGAACGCCGTCAATTTTTAAAGATTCAATCACCGCTAACTGAGTTTCACTGTGTTCAAGCACGTGGGGAAAAAAAAAAATCTGATATAGATAGATTTTTTGTTTGGAATACAGTAGTTAATGCGCTCAACATTATCAAAAGTTTATACAAAACCGGATCGCTATCGTTTGACTCTACGAATCGTGTCTATCCTAGGAAAGTTGTCTGTGGTCATGTTCAGCTAAATATGCTTATAGATTAATAATGTTCAACGTTCATTGCTAGTATAACATATTAACTCTTTTATATTAAACAAGGAGAAAATCGCTCTCTGTCTACTAACTAGGATTAACTAGTGGTGGTGTAAAGTAATCGGAGGCTCTAAAACTAAATAACTGTGAGGTGTGTTATTCTAAATAATATTCCTAAACGTATAACTAAAATTAAAATAAGATCTAGATTAATTCGTATGTCAGGTATGTGTAACTTAAAACACTAATTAAATAATCTAATCTGAGAGAAATATGAGAACATAGAGTTGTAGAGAGGAGTAAAGAAATAGAGAACATTGAAGAATGCTGTATCACGCGACAATTTAAAACTCAAATATTTAAAGGTACTACCATTGTAGATTTAGATTGACGTCTGTGATAGTCTATTGAAATGTGTAAGGATAGACATACCTTAATTAAATAATACGCAAGCAAGACAGAAAGAACAAACAAAACAATTACATACATTTTTAACTATAAATAATGAAATGTCATAATGTAATATCTATTACCTTGATAATTACCGCACTAAATTAAAAATATTAATTGGTGTGATATTATTTTGGTTTCATCCTTTTCTTTGTGATATTTTATTTTTTTTTTTTTATTTCATCACACTTTAACTTTATTTTATTATTATATATTAATTTAATAACTAGAAAATTTAAACATTATCGGACATGAAGATCCAATCCCCCGTTGTTATATCCTGTTTGACTTGTATGAAAAGTTCATTAAGACACAAGGTTCATATTATCAAATTATGAATATGATTATCCAATCATCGTTAGTTCCTTTATTAAACTTTGAAAGTAAATTGAATAAGTCATCAACGTATCTGTCCCTTCTACATCAGAGATTGTTCCATTTTTTAACAGTTTTCAATCGAAATGAGTGATACCAAAGTGGCAATTGAAGTCCAAAAATTTTCAAACGCGATCCGCCTCTTAACTAAAAACTTGATTATTTTTGATCACAATAGTTTTATTTCGAATGTCGTCCTTATATTTAAGTAGGAAGTCCAAATGAAGTGTTGTATATTCTGACGTGGAATTAATACCGTTAATTGCAAATGTAATGCTTGATCAGTCAGAACATTTTTCTTGAAATTGTAATATTCATTCAGAATCCGTAGGATGTCTGGACAAAGGGCCGGTATCGGCTATTATGACGTTCTCAGTCTTCCTGGTAATCGACTGTATTTCGAAACTCATGTGGTTGCAACGATTAATAGCAAATCGTGCAAGTTTAGCACTTTTATGGCGTTTTGAACGACGTAATGCTGCTATTAGATTTCTGATGATCAGTCTGGATCAGAAATGGATGATTCCCAGCAAAAATTTTTCGAACTTGGTAATTGCCCAGATTACGGCAGAGCAATTCTCGGTACTACAGTCTAATTATTTAGGTCTCACGGAGGTTTCAGCTTTGCGTGAGATATAAAGTACAGGGTGAAGGACATCATCATGATATTGGAGTAGACAAGCCCCGAGTCCGTAATTTACTCGCATCTGTACGTTAAGAACACAAACTTTTTAGAAGCATCTGGTAATCTTAAAACAGGTGGGCATGAAAAAATTTTTAAGATAGTGCGAAAAGTTTTGTCACATTCGTCTGTCCAATTTATCCTTAAAGGCATGTTCTTCTTTAGTAACGATGACAGGACAGCCGTGATGGATGATAGGTGAGGTACAAATCTGCTATAGTATTGGATCAAACCTAACAGACTCCTAACCTGTTTCTTCGTTTGAGGAACAGATAAATTTAATATTTTAGAAACCGTACTGGGAATTGTTTGGATACGTCCTGATCCAATAATGTGTCCCAGGAATGTTATCTCAGCATTCATTAGCCCAAAAGGCATCACGTCCCACTGGTAAAGACCTTGTGGAGTTGAGAATGCTGTGTAGTATTTGGCTCTTTCGGTTAGCGGAATCTGCCAATAACCTTTGGTTAAGTCAATTTTAGTGAAAAGTGTAGCATTGGATAGACGAGGAAGTAAATCGTCAAGGATAGGATGTGGTTCGCTATCCGGTACTGTCTGTGCATTAAGTTTCCTATAGTCAACACATAAACGTATGTTGTTGTCCTTTTTCCGGACAATGACTAAAGGAGAAGAAAATGGAGATGTACTAGTCTCAATAATACCTAATGATATCATCTGTTCGAGTTCCTGAGATGTCTTACTCAGAAAATGTAGAGGTACAGAATAAGGATGAACACGAATTGGTGTATCATCGTTAAGAATAATATCGTGACTAATTACAGATGTGCAACCCGGTACATCCGTTAACACATCTGGGAAAGTTTGTAGAAGATCAGCAACGCGTTGATGCTGTTGCGGTGTAACCGTAGAAGAAATGGTCACATCACGCCAAGATTCAGTAGATTGGACAATAAGTACAGGTAAAGGCATCTGCACTTCAGGAAAAGAAGATTCTTCCTCCTGTATAACAGATAGATTAGAATAATGACAAGTAGATACAGTATTGTCATCTAATTCATGAAAAATTGACTGTAAGTGTATAGGACGTGTATGAAATTGCTTGAGCATATTAATATGGAATATCTTTCTGTGTCCCTTGATATCTAAGACGTAATCAACGTCTGAAATTTTATCAGTAACCTTATAAGGACCAGTCCATGAGATCAATAACTTATTGTTATTGTGAGGGAGTAATACATAAGCTTCATCGCCTGGGAATAATTGGTGTAATCGTCTAGATCGATTTTGTATAGATCGAGCCTTAGCTTTTGCAGCCTCAGAAGAAGCTGTTGCCAATTGGCAAGACTCAATAATATTATTCCGAAGATTAATCACATACTCATAAGATGACTGAGTGTCCTGAGTCATCTCTGCATCAATTAATAAATCTTTTTATCAGTCCCATAGGACCTCTCGGAGGGGCACCAAAAACTAACTCAAAGGGAGAGAAGCCAGTTTGTTCATGTGGCACCTCTCGGTAAGCAAAACAGGACAGCTGGGAGTGCTCTGTCCCAGTCCTGAGGGTGTTTAACAGTAACCTTATGTAAAAGTTGCTTTAAGCGTACGGTTAAGTCTTTCAACTGCACCGTTTACTCATGGGATGATAAATGCTACTCAAATTCCTATCAATGTTCCAGGTTTTCATTACCTCCTTCATGGTATCGGATATAAACTGCGACCCATGGTCAGATAATAATTTTCTAGGAAACCCTATTCTAGAAAAAATTAGATGTAATGCATCAGCTACATCTGTGGTAGTGGTTGTCTTCAATGGAATGGCTTCTGGCCATCGTGTGCATAAATCAATGCACGTGAGAACAAATCTATGTCCTCTCGCAGATGGTAGAAGTGGACCAATTATATCTATGGCCATCTTGTCAAAAGGTCGTACTGAGATATCGCAAGCCTGAATAGGCACCGTGTGAAAAGCTCCACGTGCTTTCACTTCCTGGCATGTAGTACAAGAACGTACATACTGCGAAATATCCCGTGATACTCCTGGCCAAAAGAATGAAGACAATACTCGAGATCGTGTTCGAGTATATCCCATATGTCCTGCACACTGCGAGTCATGCGCGTGTTGAAGAATGTACCGTTTAAAAGCAGCCGGTACCATCACTTGTTGTTTTACCTGTGATTTATCACTAAAGCATCTAATCAGTATATCATTTTTAACAATAAACCAATGTTTGTTATTATTCCCTGATGTTAAATTATCAACCTTATTAACTAGGTTAAAAAATTTATTTAGAGATTTGTCATTTTTTTGTTTGTTTGCAAATGATTCCCTGTCAATAGGTGAATTGACCACAATATCCTCCTGTTTCTCTGCATCCATCTTATTATCATTGACACTCTCCATGAGCATAGTCTGAGCTCTAGTTGTCACGGCGTTTCCAGTGCATAGATTGTGTCTCTCCCATTCAATAATATCTTCTGGTGAACAATCCTTGCTGCCGTGTATGCGACCCACCATAAGGTCTGCAATCGGCTTTTTCAGCATGCATACTTTCACGTTACCTGTGAAAAAAGGTGTTTTAACATGGATAATAGCTGTGGGGTAAAACTCAATAGTTCCCCCAAAAGTCATGCAACGGACATATTCCCCCGTTGCACAGCTAGGATGTACAAGCGACTGTCGCACTCCAATGGTTGTGGACCCTGAGTCTCTCAATACAGAAACTATAGAACCGTTAACTATCCCTCTGTTAAAAATCAGAGAGCCTGTTCCATCATTGGCTGCAAGACCTACTTCTGGTAGAATGTGTCCGCAGTTTAGCACTGTCTCCTTTGCCTTCTGAAAAATAAGATTGCATTGTGGGCAACTATTCACCACGTTATAATTAATAGCAAAGCATGCAGCAGAAGAATGCATTGTATTATCGTTAGGTGGAACCTGAACCTTAGGGGTGATATCATTTGTAACTGCTGCCCCGGTATTATGGTTATAATGTGAAGATCCACGAGAATGAGAACGATTACGAGAATAATTAGTTGAATTATCCCGTTGTCGTCTATTGTAATTGTTATCTCGATTTATAATTATCGCTATTCTTCCAATTGTTACCATTATTATATTGATATGACCGATTATAACTTGAGTTACGTGGATTACTGTTGTATCTTGACTGAGGTGAATAATTTCTGTTTTGTTGTCTTCCTCTATTAAAGTTATTGTTAAAGTTATTCTGTCCCTTATGAAAATTAATGTCATAGTTTCCTTTGAACCTACCTCTGTCTACACTGTGTGTTCTTGGTTTGTTATTACTATGATATGCCATATTGGAGGCTACAGGAAGTGGTTCTCTTATTAACGAGCCAGAAATGTTAGCATTCGGATGAGCGTTGCAGTAATTTAAAGAAATTTTTTCTAACTCATCAATAGTTTCTGGTTTCCGTTCTTGCAGATAAGCAAAGAATGGTGGGCTGACAGAAGATAACACTTTATCCCTCAATAACAAATCGACTAACTTGTCGTAAGATTTGTTGACACCTGCCAGTTCAACCCATCTGTTAAAAGTATTGCGTATGTTAGCAATAAAACCTGTGAAATCTTTATTGTTATCTGGCAACAAACTTTTGAAACGTAATCTACATGCCTCTTCGTTCAAATGGAAACGACGTAATAACAAAGTCTTAATGGCCTCATAGTCTGTGGCTAATGTAGGATCAATATTTTGTGCTGCACTTGCAGGTTCGCCATCCAGAAATTCCTTAAGTTTAAGTGCCCATGCAGTTTTGTCAAGGTTATTGACCTTACATATATCCTCAAAGCGCGCCAGCCATGATGATAGGTCATCCACATGTAATTTGAACAGTGGTAGTTTAAAGTAATAATTGCCCTTAAGTCGGTTGGAAGAAGATCCCGATTGAGCATTATCATTTTGGCTTGCTGCAGCACCCTGCGAATTAAGTTTTGCTGTTTCCAATTTAAGCCGTTGCAATTCCATTTCTTGCTGCAGTATGATTTCCTGTCGTTTCAATTTATTCTCTTCTTCAATCCGTAGGATTTCATCTCTTGCCACCTTTCTTTCTTCCTCTTCCTTAGCAATAGCTTTCTTTTCAGCCTCTTTTCTTTCAAGTTCTTCCATCTCTGCCTTAGCAATAGCTTTCTTTTCAGCCTCTTTTCTTTCGAGTTCTTCCATATCTGCCTTATATTTTGCAAGTTGTTGTTCTGCAAATTCCAGGAGTGCATCTCCCTTTTTGTTACAATCTTTTCCAATTTTAATGAAATGATCCAAAGTAAGCATTCTTGAAGTTGATTTATTTAAGTATTCAATTACTTATGTCTAGTAATCACCACTGGAATATATGTCGATAATTCTAATTACTCGACGAGTGAACAATCAATATAAGAAATTGCAATATTCCTGTATTGTTATGTATAAGTTCCACAAATCTATAATATTTTGTAAAAATATTATATATACCCACTAATATCTATCATAAATAGTTATGATAGTTAATTATATAAGGTGCTGAAATTATATCATGCACTTAATATTAATATTCAATAATTATGGGTATTATTCCTAAATAATTAGGTTATTTAATCTTAATTGTCACTAAGTTCCCAATGTAGTACTGAGAAAGTGTACTAATTTATATTTAATATGTCTTAATATGTTATAAAGTTGTAATAATTAATCATTATATATTATGCCATAATCATGAGCTAGAAAGTGCATTGCCCATTTCTAGGACCACCACTGCAAATTGGTGCAAAGTCCCTAATTCCTCCTTAAACTCAAAAAAAAATTTAATAATATTCATCTACACTATTATTAATGAAGAAATTATAGCATTAATATTAAATTATAAAAGGATGAAATGAATACAAACAATACAATGGGTTAACCAAGGATTACAGAACATTATTAACATACACACAGACATTTTCACAGTAAAAATGCATTTACAACTAAGTTGACTAGACCGGAAGTGAGAATTAAAGAATGAACTGAATAGATAATTAACCTGCGTACACAAAAATTAGTGACGTATACATGGACTCATTAACGGTCGTACAACAAAAATATAAACTGAAAGATAGTAAGGTCAGAAAAAACACGATAGATTACCAACATTGTTAAAGAACTGAATAAAAATTAGAACCAAATACACTAGAATACCACAGTTATAACACGACTATACACCTAACATGCAAGGTGAATTAATGCAAGTCCGAACGACACGATCACCGATAATGTATTCGACGCCTTCTTCGCGAAATGCTATTAATTCACGGTCTTAAGAACGATTACAATCAATTCGTAGCATCCAAAGAGCTATAGAAATGATTATAATTCACCGCCCATCCAAACCCGCTACATGTAAAAGGACAGAAACAATATTTAACATGGCTACAAAAAAAAAAAAGAACATGTCGTTATCGGACAAACAGGACGACATATGGTAACGTTTAAAATCAGTTACTTATCTTTTATAAGCAGTAATACAGTACATTATCTGCTTCGCCAACAGACTCGAGATCTTGTTTGAAACATTGAATACGTTAGCAATACGTTTCATTTGCTGTTTGAGAGCTGCAAATAAATTTTTTGAAGGACATTGACTGCTGCTGGCTTTTTCAACCGTTCATAGTGTCGTCAAGGGCATGACGTCACCGGTGTTTTTGCAAATAATGTCCATTTCGGCTCGAAAGGAAAAATGTCTTATTTTTTTGTGGTTCGCTCTTTTGAAAAGTTTCAAGACCACTAATGGCCACCAGTTGTGACGGGTTCCGTGGTGGTGGTGTGTTGTGTTGCGATTCCTTGGTTATTCTATTATTTATTGAATAGTAAAGTCACTCTCTAGACGTAGTAATGTTGGTTATAAGTGGTTAGCTCTGACCATCAGAACATCCCTTCGACGTTCTGATTTGCATAGTATATAGTATTTGATTTCCCTTGTGGGAGAGTTATCGTGCTGACAAAGGTAAACACCAACAGCTGTAGAACCGAACCCGAAACGTAAATAAAGGATCAAGCCTTCTGCTCTGAGTCCACATGTATTGAGGTTCATACAAAAATGATAATCGACATTCACAAAACTTCATGTACAGTTCAGCATAACAATGAATTCCAAATAATATCAGTAAGTATCCGTCCGTGTCAAAACAATATGTCAGATGAACATCGTGGCTATATACGTGCGCTGTTGTAATCAACAGCCAGAAATGAGCACATGAGTTCTTGACAGCTACAATTTGAATCATAATGCGATTCTCCTTCCATCATTTAATTTGATTTAATTAATCTCATACTTAGATTAATATCCAAACTGACCCTGAGTTCTACATCGATTCATCTATATAATATAGGCTATATACTCAGCCTTTTTTCCTTGGAAGATTCTATAAATGTTAATGACCCCTAAACGTTGCGCATGGCTAAACCCCAGCAGACGCCGTCATTTAAAATAACACCGTAACAGCCATCAGCTCAAGTTCTTTCCATGTCTTCATCATTTTCACTTGTCTCTATGTTTTTTTTTTTCTCTACCTCTACCCCTGGCGATTCCAGAACAAGGTCTGAATGGCTTTGTCTATATGTGAATGAGGCTGGTTTTTTTGTCTGATTTTCTTTGTCTATGTATAAATGAGGCTGGTTTTTTGTCTGACTAGTTTTGTCTATGTATGAATGAGGCTGGTTTTTTTGTCTGACTGGCTTTGTCTACTTATGAATGAGAATGGTTTTGTGTCTGATTGGCTTTGTCTATGTATGAATGAGAATTGTTTTGTGTCTGATTGGTTTTGTCTATGTATGAATGAGACTGATTTTTTGTTGTTGTCTGATTGGCTTTGTCAATGTATGAAAATGGTTTTTTCTATGTGTGGATGCATTCGATTTATCTACATGTAAATTAAATTGGTTTGTTCATGTGTGAATGAGATGTTGAGATTTGTTTGACTGTTTGTGAAAGGGAGCAGCTTGTATATATGCATAGGTGCATTTAGGTTGTCTACATTTGAAATAATGGATATCTGCACATGAATGAGAATGGTTTGTCTTTCTGCGAAAGAAGCTACTCTATCTACATGTTGATGCATTTGGTTTGTCTGTATGCAAATGAAATGTGTCTGTGTGAATGTATTTGATCTATGTGTGGAAGTATTTTATTTATCTATGTGTAGAAGTATTTTATTTGTCTACCAGTGAATTAAATAGTTTTGTCTATTTGTAAAAGAGATTAGTTTGTCTATTTGTGAAAGAGATTAGTTTGTCTATGAATTACATTGATTTGTCTATTGTGAATAAGACATGTTTGTCCATGTTTATAGTTGTCTACATGTGAATGAAATTGATTTGGCTGTGTGTCAATGAGACTAGTTTGTGTGTGTGTGAACAAAAAGGCTTATCTATATGTGAACAAATTGAGCTTATCTATGTGTTAACAAGACAGGCTTATCTATGAGTTAGTAAGTTTAATTTGTCTTAAATTAAAATTAACAACTTTGTCTAACAAGCCAATTTAGCTTGAAAGGTGAAAAGTAGTCCATAAAAGAAACTGCCATGAGGGAGTGAAGTGTTAGAGACTTCACTTATTCTAGGTCTCAGCTTTACAGGGCGGGATGGCTGGTTCCCTTCTTCGCTAGAATAAAGCTTACCGCTGTGAGTTCCAACATGCAGCTTGTACCCTGTTGATGCCTGCTCCAGGTAGAAGCCAGAATAATAAGCATCTTTATTCCTACCTGACCAGTCCTGCGTTAAGATCTGGAGTTTGGTGTTTCCTGTAAGAGATTACAGACAACAAAACAATAACCACGGTCGTCGACTAAGCGTCAAAGAAGAAGAAGAAACAATAACCAGGTGGTAGAAATGAAAGTAGAAAATCTTAGAGGCATTAAAACCCCAGCAGAAATACGCAAGTTAATAAAAGATCATATTACAAAAGCTAAAATTTAGGCTGGTCCCCAAACTGTACAGACTCACCCGCTTGACTAGCTAGTAGCTCTTCTGTGGTAGGATCCCGTTGCACGCCCATTGAGGTATATTGTTAGGCCCATATTTTCTTGACCATTGGCACACTAGGGGTGATGTGGTCAGCATCACGCCGGCCGCTTTAACTTTCCCAGAGTTGCTCTAGTACCCAATTTTTGAGGCTGTGTCGACTCCTGAGCCATTTGCAGTCTAAAAAATCCCCCCTCAACTGAGCATCGAACCATGGACCTCGAGTTAGGAAGTCAATGCACTAACAATGGCGCTACCATGGCTCCTTCTTCTGTGGTAGGCTTCCCCTGAAAGATGCTGATTGACATAAATTAACTAATAATCAATATTAAATACATGCCAGTATAGGCACAGCCAAGCTTCTGAACAACACAACAGTCTGAACTATAACTAACTAAAATGTAAAAAGCTATCAAGAATGAAAAATACAGCACAGGGCACAGAATATACACAATCAAGAAAAATATCACACTAAATGAAACATGCCCTGATATAACCAACAGTTCTGTGTTTATAGTAAATGGTTGAAAAGGGCATGCTACCAAAAACAGTACCAAACACGTAATTTTAAAAAAAGACACTTCGATTACGGAAACAATGGCAAATGGGTTGATTTGCCATTGCCCTAAAGACGCCACTAGGCGTGATGGGAAACAATGGCAAAGAAAACCTATCTCCTGTTGCCCTAAGACGCCACTAGGCGTAATGGCCACTGACTGCTTTGACGGTCGGTGGCTAAGGACAGAAGAAGAAGACTCACCAATGTGGAATTGTTGACAAGAAATAGACAAGTGCCAGTGGAACAAGAGATAAGAAGATGATGCTGGAGATGGATAGGACACACACTGACAAAACCTGTCGATAGCATTACAATGCAATCACTGTTTTGGAATACCCAGAGTAAGAGAGAATAGAGGAAGATCAAAGAACACATGGAAAAGAGAACTGGAGACAGACATGAAAGGGAGGACATGGAAATACCTTCAGCTGATGGCAAGGTCAAGGAAGATTTGGCATGGGTTTGTTGATGGCACGGAGAGTTGAAATAAAATAAAGAATGTAGTTACTCACATCAACTATCATATGTTTAGTGGTAGGTAGTTTATCAACTATCACGTGTTTCGTGGTAGGTAGTTTTATCAACTATCACATGTTTAGTGGTAGGTAGTTTTATCAACTATCACATGTTTAGTGGTAGGTAGTTTTATCAACTATCACATGTTTAGTGGTAGGTAGTTTTATCAACTATCACATGTTTAGTGGTAGGTAGTTTTATCAACTATTACATGATTAGTGGTAGGTAGTTTTATCAACTATCAAATGTTTCATGGTAGGTAGTTTTATCAACTATCACATGTTTAGTGGTAGGTAGTTTTATCAACTATCACATGTTTCGTGGTAATTAGTTTTATCAACTATCACATGTTTAGTGGTAGGTAGTTTTATCAACTTTCACATGTTTATTGGTAGGTATTTTTATCAACTATCACATGTTTAGTGGTAGGTAGTTTTATCAACTATCACATGTTTAGTGGTAGGTAGTTTTATCAATTATCACATGTTTAGTGGTAGGTAGTTTTATCAACTATCACATGTTTAGTGGTAGGTAGTTTTATCAACTATCACATGTTTAGTGGAAGGTAGTTTTATCAATTATCACATATGTTTAGTGGTAGGTAGTTCAATCAATTATCACATGTTTAGTGGTAGGAAGTTTTATCAACTATCACATATTTAGTGGTAGGTAGTTTTGGAATATGAAAAAAAAAACAACCTAGTTATGCAACATTTTTTTTTCCGAACGCCCGCTATTACTTGAGGTGAAATCTCCGGTTAGTTTGTCTAACCTGAGACTGATTTTACATGAGTATCCCTTGTCTATGAGGATCATCATAGAAAAGTGTAAAGAATTCAACGTTGACCTACATACTTGTTTCATTGATTACACCAAAGCTTTCGATTGTGTACAACATCAGCAGTTATGGGCTATTATGAAAAATATGGGATTTCCAAACCACCTTATACAACTCATCGCACTGCTGTACCAAGAACAACAGGCAGCCGTAAGAATAGAGGGGGAAACATCAGAATGGTTTGAAGTACAGAAAGGAGTAAGACAAGGCTGTACCCTTTCCCCTTATCTGTTTAACATTTATGCCGAGAATATCATGAGAAACGTAAGAGATGACCAAGAACACACAGAGTTTGACTCATTTAACATCGGCGGGTACCAGATCCCGGAAATCAGATATGCTGACGATACAGTCCTCCTATCGACCAACCCAGAAGGACTTGAACAATTAATTCTGTCCACCAAAAAACACAGCGAGGCCCAGAATCTATACCTAAACACCAAGAAGACCAAAGTATTGACAACAGACAAAGTAAAGACCAAACCAGAAATTGAAATTGATAACGAAGAACTGGAAAGTGTTAATGAATTCGAATACTTAGGATCAATCATCAACAGCTCTGGCGACTGTGCAGTAGAAATTAAAAGAAGACTTGCAATTGCTTCACATAAACTAATACAGATGAAAAACCTATGGCAAGGCACAAGCAAAGAAACAAAGTTACAACTGATCAGAGCATGTATATTCCCAGTAGCAACATACGGCTGCGAGACTTGGACACTCAATAAAACAGTTGCAAAAAAGATTACATCATTCGAAATGAAATGCTACAGAAGGATGTTGAGAATACCCTGGACAGAAAAAAAGACCAACAGAGAAGTACTGCACTCACTAAACGTACAGGAACATTGGCTCCTAAATACCATCGCAATAAGGAAGCTGAAATTTTTCGGTCACATAAAAAGACATAATAGTCTGGAAAAAACAGTGATGGAAGGCATGGTCCCTGGAAAAAGGGGAAGGGGTCGACCTAGACGACGGTGGACCCAGGACATCACAGAGAGTCTGAACTTGTCTTTGGCTCATGCAGGTCGACTTGCCCAGAATCATGATGCGTTCAGAGCAGCTGTAATGGAGACAACGTTCTGGAAAGAATACGTCACATGATGATCCCTTGTCTGACAGGTGTCAGGTTATTCCTGATTGCCAGCGCAGTGTGGTAACCACTACACTTGCGCGGCTCCCATGCAACATTTTTAAAACAAGCCTCATCTGATTAGATAATGATGCACTACTTTGAAACTTTAATAAACATTACAAAAGTTGTTTTACTACAATAAAATGTGAATTTGGTTAATTATTCTTTTCACACTTATTTTTCCCCTATTATGTGATTTTGTTATTTTTTTTAATATATTTTTTTCTCTTGATTTTCCTTCAAAACACTGCCAAGGGATTTTTAACATGCGCAACTTTACATGGAACCTCTTAATTTTTCGCCCTTATCCGAGAAGGCTAGGCATCCAATCTCACTACCCAAGAGATCATGGGAAAGTATGACTTCATTAGGAACCACTGATTCTGAAAACATGTCCATCAATTATATTCCCTGTACTGGGAATTAGAGGCAGACACCATACCTTTTAGCCACTCCAACTCCCAGTTTGAAATGTAATGAATAATAAATGAACGAAACATGGATAATTAAAATGTTGGCATCAAAGAATACATTTTAATATCGTCTATATTTGTGTCACAAACTGACCTTGCGAAGTAAGTAAGTAAATGTTTGCTAGCCCTGCCCAATAGTTGCTGTCTGGAGTTCCAAAACCATTCTCATATGAGCTCCAAGGCTGTATAAAAGACATAGAGGAAGTAACTCTTTTCAGAATCACGGTCATTTCCACCTTTTAAATTCACAAGGAATCTATTGGAAGAAACATGTAAAACCTATACATAATTGGAGGATATACAAGATAAAAAAATAGATTATTGGAGGATACATATGGAACCTAAAGATAACGGGAAGATATACATGGAATCTACTGATAACCTGAGGATATACATGCAATCTTTAGTTAGCCAGAAGATACATATGAAACCTAAAGATAATCTTTACAGATGCCCTCTCAGTAGTAGCAGCGCTGAAGAGCCACCATGCTAAAGGATTGAAAGAACTGATAATCTCCCTTGAACGACTGGCCAAATGCTTCAACAAGTGCACAATCCAGTGGATACCAGCCCATTGCAACATACCAGGAAATGAGGAGGCAGACAAACTTGCTAAGGAAGGAGGTGCCTTACAACAAAATGATATAGAGACAACTTACGCAATGGCAAAGACTACTATAAAGGCTACATTCAAGTCCAAATGGGAAAAAGAGCAAACGGGCCATTTGAAAAATACACTTACTTACTTACTTACTTACTTAGTCGTTCCCCTTCTACCGTGAGGTGTAGAGGTTTGGAAGAGAGAGCGCCAGACTATTCTATCGGCTGTCTTCCTCCTGGCCTGGTTCCATTCTAGTCCTCGGTCCTTCAAAGATTGTCTAATGTTGTCCTCCCAGCGGACTCTGGGTCGTCCTCGGGGTCTGGATCCTTGGCTCTTTGTTTCCCATGCTTGTCGTGGTAGCCGATCTTCTCCCATTCCGCAGACATGGCCAAACCATCTTAGTTGGGACTGTTCTACTTGGGTCTGTAGGGGGTGGCATTTTAGGCCTTGACGTATCGTCTGGTTGCGTACCATGTCTCTTCTTGTTACTTCAACCACCTTCCTCAGATGTCTCATTTCTGAGGTTTGGATCTGGCTTTTATGGGTTGTAGTCATTGCCCGTGACTCGCATCCATATGTCAAGACTGGGACATAGGTGGAGCGGTATACAGCCATCTTCGTTTTCTTACCAACCTCTCTCTTGCTGAGGAATCCTCGATTTATGGCCTGAAAAAGTCTCCCAGCTGCTGCTTTTTCGAGTGGCCAACTCTTCTTTGATGCCTCCCTTTCGGTCTATAATAGCTCCGAGGTATTTAAAGTGGTCGACCTGCTCCAGGACCTGTTCTCCCAGCTTAATCTGATGTCTTCTTTCTTCTCGTGATATCACCATGGATTTTGTTTTAGAGCTGCTTATGACCATCCCTCTCTTCTCCAGCTCTTCCTTCCATACTTGCAGGTTGGATTGGAGATGTGCCTCTGATTTAGCAATCAGGGCAACATCATCAGCAAATGCCAGCTCTGAAATATAGACCTGTCTCATCCTTCAGTACCCCACTGAATACTTTCTTGTTCTCTCCTTACATGCCTTGATGACATCGTCCATAAGGAGTATGAAGAGGTAAGGTGATAGGATATCACCTTGTCTTACACCAGTGGTGGTCCTGAACTCTTCTGACTTATGGTTTGCTGTCCTCACATAATTTCTGCAAGACTTGTAGAAGCTCTGTATAGCATGAATCAGAGGTGCTGGAATATTCTTCCTTGCCAAACAGTCCCAAAGTTTGCTCCAAGGGACTCTGTCAAACGCCTTTTCCAGATCTATGAAACAAAGATGGATCTCACTCTTATACTCAAGGGCCTTTTCTATCAGCTGTCTGAGTGTGAAGATTAGGTCTTGAGTACTTCGGTTTGCTCGGAATCCGCATGTAGTGGGTTTGATGGTATTGTATGATGGTGATATTACTAAATGTAATGTATGAGGCCAGCTGTGAAGGCTCCTGAGATAAAATGTAGTTGTGAATTGACAGAAGGCCTTTCTTGCTACCACTACGACCTCACACTTATTTTTTTTCTTTCTAATGAATGTATCTATGTAAAATGTCTAGGGTAATGATATGTAATGTGGTGTGATAATTATAGATACACCCACAGATATTTAAGCAGACTAATAATATTAACAAATGTTAAAATACACTGAACTAACTCAAGAGTGTAAAATTTTTGATAGAATTATATTACATTTATTTGTTCTGGATCAAGTTTTATGTTGACCAGAACTTTTTTTAAAAAAAGGATTTAAAATTTATGAAAGAAATGCATGTAATGTTACATAATAAATGCAAGAGTGTACATATATAAGTACTAGACTAGTTAGTTTTATTAAAATGTTCTAGTAGTCATCTACTTGGGAGGATAGTTAATGCTTGTGCTGTTGGGGTGGCCTCATCACACCTGTCTATATTGACTACACAGTGTCCAGTAAATTGCAGGAATTTTATGGGGTATTAGTAACTAAAAGGCGTTGGTGAACTTCCAGCAGACCAGAGGCTCACTCATCTTGCATATGTAGCTCTGGTGCTGAAATCTGGTGGTCCCACCTCTCCGTGCTGGCGGGCAATAATAGTGGTCTCTGTCACAACGTACTGCACAGATACACTCGAGTAAGATCACCAACTGAATGGACACCGCCTTGTTGACAGCTGAAACTCACAGCTCTGCAATCAAAGTATTGGCTATGTGTCAAAATTCTATTCTCTACCCACGTCTGGACACAACACGGACACAACAACCACATCATACAGACAGGTCAGATCTCTCTGACCAAACAGCACATTTACCATGGTGGTTTTACATCAGATAGGTCCTCCCAGACTATAGATTCTGAAAAATATTTATTAGTTTCCTTCCCTAAAAGTGGATAGGTAATATGTTTCATTATTCTCAACACTTGATCTGTCTTTCCTAACCCTTGTTGGAGTTTATGTATATTGTTGGTCCCTAGACCCTGACTTGGGCGGGGGGTCTAGAGCAAATCCCTACTTGTTTGTAAGGCTAGATTTCGATATGGCAGTATCAAATCACTCGAACATTAAACAATATTCAAAATATACAAAAAAATAATTTCAATCTTACCAGATTATGAATAAAGAACACAGAAATGCTAGCAAAACTCAGCTGAGCTGCTGGCTATAGTATGGCGTCCCTGAACTTATTTCACTTTCTTTCATTTGGAAATCACCACACTTTAAAATACTGTGTCTATCATCGAACAACTATTGAGGAATGGCCCCACTTGCACGTCTGAGCGCCGATAAAATGATTGTCTGTGGCCAATCACTGCCTAGGTTTATTTGAAATTCAAATTTCCTACCCTAAAGTCATTTCAGTCATGCTTCAGTCAAGTATGGATGTTTATCTGTTAGTCTGTCCGTCTCTACTTGTTTTTTTTTCTTCAAAATGTACTTGATTTTTGAACCAACCTTTCTCTCCCCTCCAAAATTTTGTCGTTAAAAGTTATATTTAGACACAGCTCCCACCAATGTCCCTTCGCTTCCCTACTAAGTAGATTTGAACACCTGCGTCTCGAGGTCGTGTTTTTTTTTGTGCAAATAGCGACACTTTTTATTCCATACAGTCTGTCGTTGATGTGAAAAACACTGTCTTTTGTCATTATCTTCAATATTATCTATCCGTCTGTAAAATTAAGAACATATTAGTTCACTGCTCAGAATGGGCCATCCGGCCAGCTAATTTTTATATTCCTAACATTAATATTACGAAAAAGTTACTTTTTAATTTTTGTAATATTCCAAACATCCGCGTTCTGCCGCTGAATTCAAATCAAAGGCTTGGTATCGCAAAAGCGACCAATAAATGACTGTGGCGTAACATATCCAAGGTCCCTTCTGTCGAGTTCCTTGCTTTATGTCAACTTGGGAAACGTGACTTTTCTCCGTTTCCCCCCCAATTGCGTCTCCTTAGCCTTTCTAGTCTCACGCAATCTTTCCAGTCATATTTTTTTCCTTTTATCCGCCGTTCCCCTCCTGTCTAGCAAGTCAATTTTTATGGAGGGTGATGACCCGCGGTCTGGGCGATCATGTACTATCAGCAGCCTACGCATTATGTTTTTATCCTTACATGTTATCTTTGGAGGTATTTTACCGTTGTATCTCTGTCAATTTCACTACACCGCACTGGACCTCATCCAATTGTGGCTCAGCTAGGCGTCGGAGACTCTGCTCTAGGATTCTAGAGTAGATTTTTCCAGGGACACTGAGAAGGGATATGCCTCTATGGTTTCCACACTGTCGATTGTCACCCTTTTTGAAAATTGGTGTTATTATGGCGATCTCCCAATCCTTTGGTATGGTCTTGTTGCACCATGCTGCCTGTAGGACCCTTAAGAGTAACAGGTCGCCTGATGCTCCCATGTACTTAACCATTTCTGGTGTTATACCATCATGCCCTGCTGCTTTGCCCATCTTGATTTTCTCCAGTGCTGCCTTCAGTTCTTCCATCTTTATGTCATCTTCATCACCATTGGTTTCCTCTTCTGTGCTAGTGGTTATCATTTCTGATGTTTGACTTGCTCACCATCAAGGAGTTCTGAGAAATATTCTTTCCATCTTTCCATTACTTCCTTCGGGGCAGTAAGCAATTTGCCTTGCTTGTCCTTTATAAATTTGAGAGGGCATTGTTTTTCCTTC
This sequence comes from Oreohelix idahoensis, assembly GCA_024509875.1. NCBI lineage: Eukaryota > Metazoa > Mollusca > Gastropoda > Stylommatophora > Oreohelicidae > Oreohelix > Oreohelix idahoensis. The sequence goes on from JAMPIV010001881.1 coordinate 134,511, forward strand.
CTCATGTTCTTTAGGGTCTTATAGAACAATTTCTGGTTTTCTTGTGCATCTTTTTCTAGCTTTTCTCCAAATTCTTCCCAGGACTTCTGTTTTGCTGCTAGCACTTTTTGAAAAATACACAATTGGAAGATACATTTGGAACCTATAGATAACTGGAGGATACACATGAAATCTACAGACAACTAAGGATACAGATGGAACATATAGATAAATGGATGATACAATGAAAAAAAAGTTAGTTGCTTATCCTTTACAGGACGTGGCAATCAACCCCAGCTTTTATTGGCTGTTTTGTGATTTTTCTAGGCAATTTTTACGTTCAGTAGTTTGCCATTGCTTTCTGAACGGTACGGCGCTGATACCATTGTTAAAAATCCACACAAAGCGATCTGCTACCAAACCGCCAGCAGCAGGTTTCGAACCTGGTATATCTGGATTATGAAACTGCGTTCATATCCATTAGGCCACAGACGCCGACAATGAAGCCTATAGATAGTTGGAGGATACAAATGAAGCCTACAGGATACACTTGGAACCTATAGATAACTGGATGATGCACATGAAGTGTATTCTTTCAAAGTGTGTCACATTGGTGATATCAATATCTCTCACATTAGCCATGACACCGTCTGTCACATTAACAATGCCACTGTCACATTTACATTGCCACTACCTGTCAAGTAATTAGTGTCACTACCTGTCACATTAACACTGCCACTACCTGTCACATTAACACTGCCACTACCTGTCACATTAATACTGCAATTGTCCATCACATTGTTAGTACCACTGCATGTCATGTTAAGGAAGTTGAGGTGAACTGCTGTAAGACGTGGAGTACAATGGATGGGTGTGAAAAAAAATCGGAAAAAGGTAATTCGTCTTACGAGGACAAAAGACAAAGAAAATAGCCTACGTTACGGCCACAAGGCCTTCGTCAGGGAAAGGAAATAAAGTGAAGGCTAGATAGGACACATAAGAACTTAAATAGGCCTAAATATAAAAATAAAACCTAGGTAGGCCTACTTCCCTGAAGGCAAGACATCGCCACTCACGTCTTGTTGAGTGCGCATCATGGGGCATAGCGATTATGTTAAAGTGGAGCTGGAGAGATCGCTATGCACCATGTTGTACACTCACCAAACACAAAATAAATGCGATCATTAACTATGACTACGAAGTAGCGTAAAATGACGTAGGAGATATAGTGAGAGGATTCCACAGCGTTGGCTTGTGTGGCAAGGTCCACTTATAGCAGTTTAGTTGATTCTACTTTCAAAGTGTTTATATTAGATGTAGATTTCAAGCAGAAATCTAGTGTGATTCTAATTCAATTGGGGATAAACCCATCTCGTCAGGAGTTATGAGATCAGGAGTTATGAGATTCGGGTAAGATTTAGGCTAGTATAGCCACCATAGATATTTGAACAGTTCAAGGGTATCGTAACCGTCATGGAAGGGTATGGTTGCCCAAAGAAAATATGTATGATTGCCGACTAAAAGAAGATGTGCAGGAAGGCACCGAAGTGAACTATTATGTAGCCTAGGCCTACATGGAAGGAGGACAAAATATGTCCAGTGGAATTCCTAAGAATAAAATATATGAAGGAAATAATAATTATGCTATGGAAGCACTAAAAGAAAGATAAGTCTTGATAGCCTAAAGAATTTGGAAGTAGCATGGACTTATGCAGAAATAATTTACGAAATGCCAGAATCGATGATTTAAATGAAACTGTCAAATTGTATTAAGAGCAATGTGTCGCTCATATAAGTTCCTGTGTTGAATAAAGTGAAAGTCGTTTAAACACAGAAGTTTTCGAGAAATGATTTCCAGTTGGAAGCATGAGTTTGTAGAGATATAACCAGTAGATATTTGATGACAGTTAGTCAGATGAAAAGACTTAGAACACAAAGAACAGTTCGATTACGAATAGAAAAACTGTGGCCAGAATTTTGGTGACTACATTTCAGAGAAGTTAGTTGCTTATCCTTTACAGGACGTGGCAATCAACCCCAGCTTTTATTGGCTGTTTGTGATTTTTCTAGGCAATTTTTACGTTCAGTAGTTTTCAGAACATTAATATAATATCCCTAGACATCATTCAACATACTGGAGCCAGAAGGAAAAGTTCCTTAACACGTCTGTTGTCTAGTGTTCTACTTCTTTATTTCTTACGAGTGCCTGAAAACATACCTTTATGTTTGTCTAATATTTATTTACTGTTTACAGGCCTCGGGTTTCCCTACCTTATGTATCGAAATCCTACCACTATTGGCCGAAGAGGAAGTGACTTCCGCCACTGTACACAATACATACTAAGAAACTAAAAAAAAAAAAAAACTAAAAAACGAAACTGAACAATAAACTACCCAAACGTAATAAAAGTGGGGACTGGAAATAGAAGAGGACAGAATGAGTGGGAGATAAATAAATATGAAATGAAAAATCAAAGCATATTAAAAACAGTGTATTATATATTCATACATATTATGGAGGACGGCATAAAAATAGAAGAATAGGATAAGAGTGGAAAGAGTCAAAATAGAGCAAGAGAGGAAAGGGTGACCTCAGACAAAGGTATGTAAAGTGTTAAGACCAGCTGGTTTTAGACACCCCATGCAGTGGATAAGACGGTTCTCAAGCTGTTCTCGGCTAGCAGTGTCAGAGGAGCAGGATCGGATCGCTGTGGCCTGGATGTCAATGGGACCATGGTGGTCAGGACCATTAAAGTGTATGGCAACTGGTGTGGACTTTTGCTGAGATATGTCATTTAAGTGCTGGCTGAATCTGTCCCCAAGTCTTTGCCTGTTTGGCCAATATAGGTTATGCAGCAACGTTCCCTGATGGGCTCCCTGTAGTTCCCTGAGGGTCTCCCTGTAGTTCCTTGAGGGTCTCCATGTAGTTCCTTGAAATTCTTCCTGTAGTTCCCTGAGGGTCTCCCTGATGGGCTCCCTGTAGTTCCCTGAGGGTCTCCCTGTAGTTTCTTGAGGGTCTTCCTGTAGTTCCTTGAGGGTCTCCCCGTAGTTCCCTGAGGGTCTCCCTGATGGACTCCCTGTAGTTCCCTGAGGGTCTCCCTGTAGTTCCTTGAGGGTCTCCCTGATGGGCTCCCTGTAGTTCCCTGAGGGTATCCATGTAGTTCCCTGATGGGATTCCTGTAGTTCCCTGATGGGCTTCCTGTAGTTCCCTGAGAGTCTCTCTATAGTTCCTTGAAGGTCTCACTGTAGTTCCCTGATTGGCTCCATGTAGTTCCCCGAGGGTCTCCCTGTAGTTCCTTGAGGGTCTCCCTGTAGTTGCCTGAAGGTCTCCCTGTAGTTCCCTGATGGGCTCCCTGTAGTTCCCTGAGGGTCTCCCTGTAGTTCCCTGAGAGTCTCCCTGTAGTTCCTTGAGGGTATCCCTGTAGTTCATTGAGGGTCTCCCTGTAGTTCCCTGAGGGTCTCCCTGTAGTTCCCTGAGGGTCTCACTGTAGTTCCCTGAGACAAAGAAAGAATAGGACTACTGTTGTACAAGGTGACTAATTTGATGTCATCACGTAAAACAAGTTGTTACAGAAACCACTTATACTGGTGTACTTGAGTGTCTAGATGTAGGTTTTCTTGAAAGTCTAGATGTGGGTTTTCTTGAGTGTCTAGATACAGGTTTACTTGAGTGTCTAGATGCAGGTTTTCCAACAATGGCCCACGCTGTAGTAGTGGCTTCATGTTTAAACAGGAAGTGAACATGGAAATGATGATGACGAGCTAACATCTTTTTATCATCGTAGTCATTTTTCTTTACCCTCCTTCTAGAGCACAGAGCCGCCATTGCAGCTGGTTCCCCTGCAGGAAGCCTGCCCCATGCAATGCTCTTGCCGAGGTCGTTTTTGTGGCACTTAAGTTTTATATGATGAGGAAGTCACTCCCATGCACAACTTCACATTAGTTGCCTTGTACGACATGCAAAAGGATTGAGTAGGCCTATTATTTCTTTATCTCTTCACAGACCTCCCATGAACTACATGAGGCAACACATTTGATCCTTATTTGTACCACTAAACAAACTTCTTGGAACACTCTTATAATTCAACTTTAATATGCCTGGGGAAAAAGCAGTGGCTGGCTATAGGTTACAAACATGTCAAAAGCTTGTCATGCACTGAAGATGCACACATGTGCTTTTTCTCTTCCTCACATGTCAGGAACTCCCGCAGTAGCTTACACACTACTCAGGAAAACCCGAACCGCAACACCGCCTCATAATTAGGCACCACAAAAATAGTGCGTTGTGGACAGGGGCTATTAGCACGAACCCTCCTCGTAACTCACCGAGGAACGATCTCACTCCCTTAGCGAGTCAGTGTTGCCGTTAGGATAGTCCTGTGTTCGAGTCCCCCGTAAGCCTTTCACTTCTGTTGTCTAGTTTTCTACTCTGTATTTCCTACAAGCGCCTGCTATTTCCATTTTATGTGTATTTATTTATTTAATGTTCACATGCCCCGTGGTTCTCTCTTTATTTATTATACGAAGGCATAATACGGGGAGGTGGGGAGTTTGGTGTTGAAAGGTCGTGAACAATGGAAAACAAACATTGATCACTGAGATAAACTTGACTTGCAGTTTTTTTTAAATAGTGACAGCGACATTTAGGACGAAACTTACTTGCAGATCTGGTTAAATCTGCATGGTTTAACACTTTCGTCTTCTCGTAACTCAGACAGTGAATCTGGGAAATGAGGCACGCAAATATAAACACTGTTGTCTAGTTTTCTACTCTGTATTTGACTACAAGCGCCTGCCTATTTCCATTTTTGTGAACCTTATTTATTCAAATGTCGGCATGCCCCGTGGTTACTTTTATTCACTAATACTAACGGCATAATACGGGGAGGTGGGGATTTGGTGTTGCCATAAATAATAGCCCTGGGAAAATAAAACAAACATTGATCACTGAGTATTAAACTTGACTTTTTTTTTTAAATAGTGACACGACATTTAGGACGAAACTTACTTGCAATGATCTGGTCATCTGCATGGTTTAACACTTTCGTCTTCTCGTAACTCAGACAGTGAATCTGGGAAATGAGGCACGCAAATATAAACACAATAAATTCACATTTGACAAACGCTGCCATGTCTGCAATTTGGAAACCTTCGACTTATTCAAATGTCGGCTAAAAGAATTTCATGTACTTTTATTCACTAACCACAACGGATACCGTAAACAGATATCGCGGCCATAAATATATAGCCCTGGGTCAAAATAACACAACAAGATTATCACGTGGTATAAGTTTCAATTGTTCTTATTTTACATCCTTGAATACGTTTTGTTAACATGAAAAAAGCGCCTTACATAGGCTATTGAATAGGGAACTCTAAGGTCGGTTAGGCACACCAACGGAATAAACATAAGCCTAAAATTAACATACTAGCTGAACCTGGCGTGACAGTGTTGCCGTCATTTTTGACGGTGGAAAAAAAACGCCAACCTAATGTATGTTTGGTTTAATGTGATCAAAGAGAGATAAATGTTTATTATCTTTCTGTGACAGGTTTGACTGGTGATTATCTTCTCCTGTCTTATGTTGTCCTGTCTCAGGCAATGTCTTATAGTTGACATGTCTTAAGTCTATTTATAGGATCATATACGGAGTATCTTTATCACCCGTTTGGTCGGAAACGCCTGGTCTGAGTTTGCCTCGATCTGGTCCATGCTCTTTGGGCATGCGCGGGTCTTGGCGGCAAAAGCCGGGAGACTGATTCAGAGAGAGTGTACCTGAGGCTTAGAACGGATGTACCGATCCGTAGATTTCTCTCTGCCAAGTTTTCGATAGGGATTGGAAATTCTGGGAATGACTGTTTGTCATTCTTCCGTCCCTGAGTGTTTCTTTATGCCAGTATTGGCTGTGTTGTGTTACCTTAGAGTGTAAGGATTCTTTGAGAAGGTAACTGAAACATTATTCAATCTTTCGTCTCGTTTAGATCTTAAAGGTACATTTATCGCTGATGGCGACATAGTGAGCGAAGCTCACAAGGAGTTATTATACTGTACTCCAGTATGGCTTCATATTTGAAAGACTAGGTCTAAGTTGACCCGTTACATATATAAGCCTAAGAATCATCTTTATGGATCCGCAATGCAGGCGGAATATAATTTGGCAGAAAGTATATTTAATCTCAGAAGCTTGTGTAAACTGAGAGTGACCTGATTATCGAGGCCCGCGACCTGCGGCCTGATTTCGTTGTCATCATATTGGTTCGTGTTTACGGCCAATATTCTTCACCAGAATGAAGTATCTGGCATGTGAGGCCAGTCTGAAGTCTTCTGCTAATTGTAGGACAATGGCATTGACTTTGTTTAAATAACTGATATCGTCCGTACTACGCTATATATTTGCTAGGGCTTACCTGACGGGGCTCAGTAAGGGATTAGAGCTATTGCATAAACAGTAAACATTGGTCAAGAGATTGTTACATGTCTGGGATCTGTGCTGCCTGAAGCTGACCTTTGTAACTACACACATTATGTACTCGATCTTATACTATTGACTGTTTCGTCCATCATCATCGTATTATTGTACGTCATGAATAAATATTGTAAACGTCAGCAGCATTCCCTACTTCACTGACTTCTACTTGTGGTTGTGTGAGTTATGTGAAGACGTCCAAGAGCCTATACGGCCTCCGTGTTATCAGCACTGTTATCTACACACTTACACAATCAACCACATTGTAATACAAGTACTACACGTCTGAATCTACATGAATACTGACATGATGTGTGTGTCTACTATACCCTGGCGGCACCTCACGCTAGTGACCTAAATTCTCGCTAGAACTTGGTACTGTCCAGGACAACACGACACGCTCAAAGTACTAACATTCATAACACACGAAAACAGTACGTTACATCTGGGCATTTACACTGAACAACTGTTTACATCTAAAAGACAACCTTTACATCTCCAGTCAAACAGACTTTTACAGACAGGCACGTGAATGTCACGAGTCTATACTTCATCACGTTATAAAAAAAAAGGAAGAAAAATTAGTTAGTAGTATGAGAAACATGTTTACTTGGTCTAGTAGTATGTGCATGTCGTTCCTTTATGTAAGTCTTAATTAAATACTCGTACTTTCTATGCAGACCTACTTTACACACACACACACACGCACGCACGCACGCACGCACGCACGCACGCACGCACGCACGCACGCACGCACGCACACACACACACACACACACACACACACTATTATATATACTGATGCCGGGAAGCTGAAAAAAAAGTGTGGGAATGGATTTTCCCCGTGTTTGTCATGAGGTAGAGAGCAAATGGCTGCTGGAATGGAAAGTGCATGATTCAACCCAAGGGTCTGTGTGCAGACTACATGAAAACAATGAAAGTGACACGTGCAACACGATTCCCAACAGCTATGACCCTGAAAATGTGTACGCGTTGTGGCAGTATACTCGGTATAAAAAGGCCGTTGAGACAAAACACCCAGTACATGTGCTTGAAATACCACGACTATCTGAAAACGAATGCCAAAGAGCCATTGGTATGTTGGAGACCGGAATGAGCTCGCGGGCCATTGCCAGAAGGATGAATTGCCATCACAGCACTATTGTATGTCTCAATGAACGTTACGGAACCACTGGCAGTGCCCGGGATAGAATTCGGAGTGGCCAACCACGAGTTACTACCCCTGTGCAAGATCGTCATATTGTGCTGAGTCACCTAAGGAATCGTTCTCTCCCGGCAAGTCAAACAGCAAGAGCAATAGTGGGTAGACGTGGGCAAGTCTCTCGAATGACAGTCATACGACGACTCAGAGATACAGGCCTTCCTGCAAGACGACTTTATGTTGGGCCAAACTTGACTCACAGACATCGTCAGCAGCACCTGCAATGGGCTTCTTTGGGAGATCCATGCAAAACTTTCACTTCATTTATATCTATTATTTCTAAACTACTATAAGTTTCTTATCCTTCCGACGCTACGCGACTAAATAAAAGGAACAAATGCCTCTGCTGAGTCTTTGATTTTTTAAAAATTATATTAATCAGGCGTCTTTCCTGCTGTCCGTCAACCAGTTTTTATCTCTCATGAATTTTATCCTCACTGACAATGCATCATCGTAACTCATGGAATACGATGAGAAATCACGATTAATTTTTAAGTTAATTTAATCAAAAATTTTGACTGGACAGCGGCGAGTTCATTGGCTTGTGCCTGGATGAACATGTTTTAAAGTTACATATAAACTTAAAAATGATAATATACAACATCACTCACTCTCTGTTCCATTCTCTGCTTTTGGTTCCCTGCGAGAACTAGCACAAAGCAATCACCATTGCTTGCTGTGGTGGTTTATGAATCTACTATTTTCATATGCTGAGGTCGCCAGCCTCGTATGGACTTTTACAGCCACTAGCAAGTACAGGCATCACATTCAAATTGTAAAATATATGTTATAGCTTCCCCAATTTGGGAAATACAATATCCGGGCACAGTTTTAGTATAGACACCACAACTTGCTTAGATGCCTCGAATACTTGGTCTGGGGTAACTTTATAATCCCTCTTTTGATGGGTGTTCCGATTCCTAGGTATCCAGTCTTTGTGTTTATAAAGTCGGGGTTTCTTCTTGAGTCTTGAAGATGTTCAAATACTTTGTCCGGCCTTGTAATTCGGAATCCTGTCTTATTCTCTCTGGCTCGGGGAGTTGCTACTTTGACATTGCAATGTAGTGTGTTTTAGCTAGGTTATATTTCATTTTTCGCTTCAAGCCTTCACATGGCGTTTCCGACAAAAGTTCCAGTCAGAACGAATGTACATTTCTTGTTCTCATTTGATCCAATCCACGAGCGAGGAAAAAAGTGGGTCGGGGCTTTAGTTATTACCGTCACCCTTGTGTTTCAAAATATCATTTTAAAATTTGAACACATGACCTCCTCCATATATGGTATGGCCCCTTCCGTTACTCTTAGGTAACCTTTCAAATCAGACTTGCAAGATAGTGTCCTCGCTAATTTATCTCCCCAGACGGGTTTCTCTGTAATAATTATTACAGAAACTTCTAAACGGAAGTGCTTATGCATTTATCACCCGTACTTGAATTCGTTCCCCAGACGGATAATCGCTGACATTCGCTGACCACAGACGTTTTCTCAGACAGCAGTTTGATCTTTCTTTGTAGTCTGACTCAGCATTGTCGCAATAGCGATCAACACCAGATGTGTTTATTTTCTATGTCTGGGTGAGTTCACTCGCCAGGCGATAAAGTTGATCTGCCGGGCTGGGGTCAATTAGCCACGAAATGACACGACTACAGTATGGGAAAAGGTACCCAAATCTAAAGGGTGGCTGGGCACAATTTTATGTGCGTAAAAAAATAAAGAAATAAATAGATAATGTAGGAGAGAAAGAAGAAGTTTAAAAGGACGCGACCAAAGGTCGTCACAGTAACAAACTCATGTCAAGTTCCCCGTCCTGTGCCATGAACTCAAAGATATTTCCATGTCTTCTTAATCCCTTTCAAGTGTGTCTCCAGCTCTTTTCACCGTATTGTTCAGTCTCCCTTAATCTCACGCATCATATGATTCCATAATAAGGACTGCCTTGTAATGCTAACAACAAGTTTTCTCAATGTGAGCCATATCCATCGACGGCATCTTCTTCTCACCTTCTGCTCTCCTGGCACCTGGCGAGTTCTTTTATTCAATGTCAAAATTGGTGACCTTGTAGTACCATTTCAATCATTCTATTCTATACAAACATCCATTTATGAAAGCCTGGAACCTCTATGTTATTTTTGTCATTATACATGTCTCAGAGCTATATAATAGGACTGAGTTGACATTTCTGTCACAGATTCTAATTTTTCTGATGTAGTCGATTTCTTTTGATTTCCAAATTCTTCTCAATCACCCCTAGCTTTCATATCTTTAATTTGATAGAATGAGAATTTATGTGTGCTAAAGATACCACTTAGCTTCCAAACTGCTGGAGTGTTGATGCTGCTGTTTCCGCCAATTCATCCCTTTTGCGAGGGCACGTCTCCTGGTCAAGACAGGTATCTTCACAACCCGTTAAATGTAGGTTTCAAGCGTCGATTGTAAGCTGTGAACCCCAGAAGAGTAGGACAGATGGTATCGTAGAATCGTACCTCAGCCTCGTAAACCCGTACCACAACCTTTAGAGGGAATAAAAGAACAAATTCCGCTGCTTTGTTTTCCTGAGAATAATCAGGCGCCTTTTCTCTGAATTTTTATCTCCCTGAGCGTATATCATATAACTCAAGGTAATATGATGAAAATCACCATTCTTTTAGTTAATTTACTGGGAAAATTTCGACTGGACAGTTTGTGGTGGGATTATGATTAAGTGATTTCATATATCTTTTTCTTTATCTTCATTTTTCTCTTCTACCTTCTCGGTCACCGACGCCTGATGGAACTTAGCCCTCCCTTATTCAAACCTCTGTCTTTCTTTGTCGAATTTAGCAAGCATTTTATTGCTGTTAGCTAAGATTCTTTGATGAGACCGAATCGTGTTAATTCGTTCTCGACAGGGATAAGAAGTAAGACTATCGTCTATTATTTTTCTCTGATCCGTCCGCCTATAGTTAATTATTCTCGGTGAAAGATTTGAGATGAAATACATTGATCGCTGGAAACGGCCATATGAAGCGGAACGCGTAAAACGCACACTGTGAGTTTTATTGCCGATGTCTGATCAGATCGAGAGAATGTACTGTAGGTGTTAAGTCTGGTTTCGGTAAGGGTGTGTAGGAATTCGTTTCATTCGTATAATGCATAAGGAAATATGTAAATTTGGACGTAGGTGCCGAGATCTGGCCGCCGAGTCTGTGGCGGGTAAGAGGCGTAATATTTTCCTTTGATTGCAGAGAGATATATACTCTAGAAATCTAACTTTATTCATTCAGTACTGCCACAGCTTTAGAGAGACATCTAGCTCGTAGTTCTAGAACTAGAATTTATTTCACGGAAGTTTTAAACGATAAGACAAGCTCTGATGTTTGCGGGTTATAATTTAAGTTAAATGACCGAAGTGAACATATTCTAGTTACGCGTAGGATTGTGTATAATATTATGATTAAGTTTATGTATGTTTCTTTTTTTCTTTATACAGTATTTGGGTCACCCAAAAACATACCAGCGGTTTCAGTACCTATGAGAATAACTTAGAAGGAACATTTTTGTACTTTAATACGTGGGTGTACAAGTTAAAACCTGTCTGGCATTGTGTTTGCATCCAGAAAAGAGACAGAGTACCCATCTCACGAACGTTAAGACTAAATAATGTAACTGGGCCTTTAGAGCCTGATTCTATTCCTTCCCTAAATCTCATGTACATTCAGCCCTGTGGCGATATTACAAACAGTAACATTTCCGACATTTGACAAATTGTGGTGTGAACAATAATTTTATATTGAGAGAAGTTACCAACCTGCCATTTCCGAAGTACTGGAAATCTCAAGAATTCTGACACTGTGAGCCCTGTGGCATCTCTTACCTGAACTGATTTCTAGCGACATAACAGTCATCCTAAAATATCACCAGTGAAGATAACGCTCCCCGGAGTCCTGGAATTAACCGGTCACTGTAGAGCTGGGGTTGTTTTTGCTAACAGAACACTGGATGTGCTGTGAGTGTGTGTCCTAAAGTTTGCGCCAGAAGGCGAAACAACATCAAGATTGTAGGTACAAAAGTACGACAGGGGCCCCTGCTGAATGAACAGAGAGGAAGCAGAACGAGTGATTCTTTCATGTTTTTTTTTTTTTACCCACTTTGTAATTTCATTATGCAAGTTTGTGTGGTGAATGAGGTTACTGATGTTATTAATTAGGGGTTAAACAGATTGAGGTCAAGCTGTGTAAGTTCCCTGAGTCTAATTGTTGATGCTAAGTCTCAGAGTCCCTATCCGCAACCTCTCAGATCTCAATCTGTGTGAAATAAGTTCTGTGATGTTGTGTGGCTGAGTGTGTCTAGGGTAATGTATTTAATATAAAGATGTAATAACATGTAAACAGAACTGTAACTCAATAATAGTAAAGTGAGTAAGACTTTGGGTAAAATTTAGATAATTATCTTTACAATTTAATCTCCCTGTACCTCAATTTCTTTTGGACAGGGATTGTCAAACTCAATAAATTTATATATATATATATATATATATATATATATATATATATATATATATATATATATATATATATATATATATATATATATATATATATATATATATATATATATATATATATATATATATATATATATATATATATATATATATATATATATATACACTATTCAAAATAAATAACTGGAACTCTGTCCAAGTATCATGTTTCTATGACTAAAGTTCACTGTAATACTTTCACTCACTGCTCTGTCTATAGGCCTGTACTTATCACTGTTCATATGTTGGACAGATTATCTTATTCATCACTTCACGGTGAGTTTAATCTTTATTATTATTATTATTATGGTTGTGGTGGAATATGTGATGGTATACTATCAGTGAATGCGTAACGGACTTATCTGAAAATATGGTGACAACTGTTTGCCCTTTGGTTCACAAAGACATTCACTTGACTTCAGCTGAAGAAAAGGGGTAGCCGCGGCAATAAGGCTGAGCGTTCCTCCCAACTTCTTCCCTCACTAGGCTTCCTGCCACCAATAGTATGCTGGTAGATAGGACCTGTAAATGAGAGGAAAATGCCCTCCCCATTTAGATCTCATCTAATATCAAATTCCACACACAAACACGGTAACAACTCACCCTGATCAGCTATGTGTGCTGATCATTGCACTAATCTGTATTCTCCATTGTTTAACACCACTGCTGTGTAAACATTCTTCTACAGTGATAGTACAAAGCTCTTGTTTCCTCCTCCAATAGGTCTCTTCCATACAATAGATAGGGGTGTACACTACATGGCTTGGGATCCCTTAATATCTCTTACAACATCTTATACAGGGCTTTTCGTTCATACAATAGATAGGGTGTGCTTACTCTAGCACTGAACCTGTGGATAAATTCTTTCTAACATTCTCTACATGATTTTACATAATAATTAAACATGTATGGCACTGCAAAAACGAATATCCCTTCTGGGTTACTGCATTGGCATGCGCAAAATTTGTAAGCCACTAGCAAATATTTTATGCCTTTCGTTCACTCCGAAAGACTGCATTCCTATTTGGCTATCATAACACAAATTGTGGCCTGCATGTTAATTAAAGCAAAACAAATATTTATTGTGCCTTACCCTCAAACAAGAATATCACATATCATAAGCTTGACTTTGGCAGTTAATGGGTTCTAACACTGCTTACAATGTCCATACGGTGAAAGCCTTGGTCATACAGACTCTCACGCTGATGTCAGCTTTTGATAAGTTTTTCTATCAAGTGGCGGATTTTGCCAACGAAAGGTTAATTTTATTTCCCCAAGCTACTCTACGTCTTGACCAATCAGAACGCGGGTCAAGAAATTTCAAGTTGTCTCACGCAACCAAATTGAGCAATTTCACAAGTGTGTTTGTTAGTCTGTCTCAATTTTTATTTCTACCATATCTTTCTTTGTTATTAATGAGTCGATTTTTTTATATTAAAGGTGATTATTAAAGGGACCATTGTCCTCTATCTTCCTATATAGGTTTCCTTTACCCATTTATTCCCGTCTTCGTCTTAGAAATATGTTTCTACTTTATAGTGCTCTGTTCACTGAACTAAAATGTTAATAAAATAATTTTCTAAGTCCAGATAATTTATTATAAGGGAAAATTTTATAATATATATTAACCAATATTATTGCTCCCCTTCAATACATCCCTGTTATTTATAAAGAAATAAATTATCTAAGCTTCTTTTCTCAAACGCATAAGTTAGGTTTTATTGCCATTATAATCCACCTTCTCTCTCTCCCCTCTAAAACGAAGCAAAAAATTGGTTCGCTGCCAACGTACGGCTTTTGTCATAAATATTGGGACGGGATGGAGCGTGTGCGTGTGTGTTTGGGGAAAAGGGGGGGGGGGGGGGGTATTTTTTTTTAACGCTTGGCGTTAGCAAATTCAAACTCTTTAGTTTAAATATTAGTGGTTTGATTTGAAGCTGTCCTTGAGACCGAGGTCAAATATGGAATTTATTTATAGATTTTTAACTGTAATAGTAAGGTGGCCATATTTTCAAAACCCTAATCCGGGACAAAATAGTAGATTTGACCTATTTCAATGCAAAATATCGGGACAAAGGGTAAAGAAAAGGTCAAAAGTCGGGACATGTCCCGGAAAAATCAAGTTGATGTCAATTTAAAATAATATACATTTTATATATACATATGAATAACATACATTTTACTGTATAAGTTTAACTACTTAAACTAATAAGAGAGAAAAACATCAATAATCCTTACTTAAGGTGAAGCTGAGTTACTGTACTTTTCAGATGAGTGAATTTTTATCAATAGGTCCTTCTTTGCAAGCAGCATCTTAAAAAACTCGACACATGTTTCCTCACAGTTCACTTTGGTTGTCAACATAGCTTTCAAAGTTTCAACACCTAGCTGTGTTTTATCACTTGCCCATAAGCTGTTCATCAAAGAAAACACTCTTTCTGTGGCAGCATTTGTTTCAGGTAGAAAGAAAAAAAACTCTGCCAACTTCAAAATATTTGAAAATGTCACATTATTGTTTTTGAAGTGGGAAACCATTTCACTCCAACGTTGTGGTGGCAATGTTTTTTTGGCACTCCATTCACTAATTTTCTGAGAAGTAACAAACTGCTTTATATAGACATATTCGTCATAAATTTGAGTTTCTGTAAAGTGGGCTGAAGGTAATGTTTGAATCACTAGTGATGATGATATCTCAATATCTGCCCAAATTGGTATTCTGTTCAGCGTTACCCAGCTGTAGGATTCTAGGTCTTGAAAATTTTTTGCATCCCATTTATTCAAATAATTGAAAGCTGTTTCATAGAACGAAGAAACGCTAGCATGAAACTTTTTCACATCCTCCTTTGGAAGTCCTTCCATTTCCAGCTTTTCAAGGATTAGCTTAACTCTTGATGGCAAGAAACAGTCTTCCAGTTTGGACTTCAAAATAGTTTCAACCTGTTGATGCTGTCAATGATTTCAAACACAGTGACCGCTTGTCCCTCTATTTTTTGCACTGCTTCTTGGAATGGAGAGGCCTGACTGTGAACAAAAACAAGCCATGCCTCAGATAGAGGATTTTCAAAGAATGTCTGTATAAAAACTGGGCATCTGTCTTGAGATTGAAAATATGATTTTAGAGGCAGGAACATCTGAAGAACCCTTTCAACAGCAGGCAGCAGAACAAGCCACCTAGTCTGAGCATAACCTAAGATCATCTGGAAGTCTGTTTCCACAAACTGGCAAAACTCCTTGAGTCTTTCAACTCGTACTGTGTATGATTTGAAGAGTAGATAAATTTTAGCAATAATCAGCTCGACATCAACAGGCAGTACATCTGCAGCTGTTCGAACAGTGTTGTGGAAAATATGACCTGCACACCCAACTCCTATAAGACCATGTCCAAGGTTTTCTTGCAGTTTTTTGAAAACATTGTTTTGTCTTTTCCTTTCAGCACATCCAAAATTGGAATTTGTGTTGTCTGCGCATAATCCAACTACTTTCCTGTCTAAACCATTTTCAGTTATGCAGTCATTAAGAAAACTACTTATAATATCAGATGTTTCACCTGGCAATGACTTTAACTCTAATATTTTAATTTTCACTCCATTACTGTGATCAAAGTATCTGACAAGCAAAGGAAAAATCTTGAATTCTTTGTGGTTGGATGCATCTGTCAGTACAGAAATAAATGTAGACTTTTCTAGGTTACACCTTAACTCATTTAGAATATGGGGTGCCAAGACATTTCGAATAATGGCTTCTGTTTTCGTACGTGCACATGCAAATTTTGGCTCTAAAGTAACCTGAAGTAATTTTTATGTGCCATCCATAGACCTGAAAGTATGATTGTGTAGCACTGTATGGTATGCAAAGGCGCCTTCTATAGCAGCTAATTGCTCTTCTTGGTCACCAATTTTATCAGCTCAGAAGAAAGTGGTTAACGACGAGCTTGATGCAGCTGAAACTACGGCTCTCTTATGTTTCTCACTGCTTATGTGGTTCTTAATATCACCACGTCCACTACGGCTTATCGAAAACCCGGAGGCACATATATTGCATTGTACATTGAAGTTTGATGTACTCTTTTTAATATACGGATATTCCTTTTGTACATCTTCATTGAAACTGCATTTACGCTTTGGTACCATTTTCTTACAACAATAACAAAATATGCACAAATAGTTCACCGTTTAAATTAAATAAACGTATACCGTACGCAAAATCTTGGTACTTTATCACTACCTAAAATTTCAAATAACTGCGAATATCACATTGGAACTACAAAACTAATTCGTGGTCCTGACAACCTCTTGTGCTGTTTCGGCACCAGTTCACTAATAATTAAAAATTCCCTCAAGTCAGCCACGGAATAATAATTTTTTTTTTTAATCAGTGAAATTTATGCCAAATTGGCAAATTCGTCCAAAACCGGGACAAATTGGCGTCCCGGATTGCATCGAAAAAAAGTCGGGACAAATTATCAAAAATGGTCGAAAACCGGGACTGTCCCGGAAAAACCGGGACGTCTGGTCACCTTAGTAATAGTGGAAAATTCAAACTATTTTGTCCAAGTTTTAGCAGTACGTTTTGACCTTGTCCTTGACAATTTTTCAAATATAGTAGTAGAGTTATAGGTTGGAAATTTACGTTACAAGATTTTTGAATCGGGGAAATTTGAGCGGGGTGTCACACGGAGTACTTTACTAGTTTGTTGCTAAGGATGTTTTCCTCTTAGAGTAGATTAGTGTGTCAACTCTGTTCTTAACTCTAGAGGGAAATTTTAGACTACAGCGTATAAATCTGTGACTCTTTGGGGGCTATAACTTTTTCTGCTAACGGGATCGTGGCCTAAACAGAGGGGGAAAGGATTACACCTGTGGGTCTATTCTTCTTTTAGTAATTCTTTAACCTATGTGTATTTATATGTGATTGATATTCAAATTTATGATTGGTGTGAAATTCTTATGATAAATAAAACTTACATAAACTTATACCAGTGTGTCAGTCAGCTCGTCCCAAAATTATGTATATTTCATTGTTATAGTTTTTTCACGGTTTTTGTACGTTTAACTTTCGTCACTTATGTGGGTGTGTCTGTGAGTGGTTGATATAGAGTATATCTATATAACTGAGTATCTGTCTCACTAATAATTTCTGTTGTAGAGATAGGCTGAGCGAGAGGATTTCATCGAGTGTCAGGGACAGACTTACCTTGTTTCCACAATCTCACTCCTGAAAATCTATTTAATATTATCTCCCACTGAGCTATCACCTGTTCTATTTCTATTCAGAAGGGACCAATCTATGTCTTAATTCCCCTAACAAAAATCTACGACACAGCGGCATACACTTATTACAAATGATAGTAAACATATACATATGATGGCATCATCTTCCACTCCCTGCTCCACTTGGAATCTAGGATTACCTCTGCTTTTGGTTCCCTGTGAGAGCTCGCATGAAGCAATCACCAGCGCTCTACTGTGGTGGTTCATTAATATATTATTTTCACGTGCTGAGGTTGCCAGCTTCTTAGGGCCTGTATAACCATCCGCAAGTTCAAACATGTCAAATTCAAAGTATAAAAATATGTTACAACTTTTCCCAATACTGGGATCATAGACTTCTTGCTCAGTTGAATAGTCTCGGCAACTCGATGCCCCAACACACGTCTGGGTTATTATTTCTATAACAGAATCCCTCTGTGACTTTGTGAGTAGGTTTGTAGGAGTCCAGTTTCCGTATTAAATTGTTGAGATTCATTGTTGTAGTGGTCAAAATGTGCTCCAATACGTCCAGTCCTATAAGGTCAGAATTCTTACTTCTTTTCTTTCCTGGCTTCAGTCCGAGCTGTCTGCTTTGACGATTTTGGAATGCATTTTTTAATGTCTATAATGTTCTACGTTATATTGCAGTTTTCCTGCCCACTTTCACACCTGGCGTTTCCTTTAAAACTTCCAATCAACGTGAATGTATATTAGCCTCTAAACTGCTCCGCCAATAACATTCGAAAGTGCATGTTATGGTAACTTTCCTCATGGGCTTTTCTGCATGACTCATGCGTTAGTAAAATTCTAACGGTCCTTATCCGTATATGGATTTGGTATTTTCGTCAATTCTCGGTAATGATTACCACTACATCTTCTTACATTTATATTATACACGCCTGTCCGGAAGTTTATTACCGCATCTCCGACGTCTCAGGTGTGTCTGTAATATGCCACCAGATCAATAATTGATCAGCACTCCATATGCAAACAAACACCGGGCATCATTACTCGAAAATGATTGGTCGCCAATCTGGGTTTACCTGTAACTCATCTCCACGAGGATGGGCAGGCAAACATGACACTATGAATGGAAGAAGTGTAAACATTGAAACGAAAATACCAAATACGGTCGGATAGAAATAGAATGTACCAACAATCGAATGGCCCACATAATTAGTACGCACAATACAAGTAGATCAATACTGCCGGAGAGGAAAAGAGAGCGAACAAAATTATGTGACACACACGAACCGCTTTTTTTTATTCTTTTGCAAGTTTAAAGTAAAGACATGTAAGTGAATTTATAAAAAGAAAAAAAGCTGAAATACCTCAACCTGGAATGGAAACATAATAGATTGCTTAGAAGGCAGTCGTGTAGCCCTTAAAGCACTGATACTCCTCATATCACACTGATCAAAGCTTTCTTCTAAACCAAAATAATGAACGACTTCATCTGACTATTGCTTTGTTCCGACACGTGTAAGTTTATGTCTAAGATGTTTAAATAACAATTACAACATTGACACTGAATTCTGGTGGCTCTCACTTCTTAACTGCCATGCATCTTTATTTATGTCTGTGATGGGGTTTTATTTATTTAGATTTTCGTTTTTGGGGTAGCCTGTGGAGTTATCAGGTTTGGCGAAAAAGAGGCTGAAATTACAATGGTAAATTGGCATCAATACCAACATTGTTTAACGCCCATTCCATTTTTTTTATTATTTTTTTTTTTTTAGAAATTGGTGCTCGATTAAATATCAGCCAATCAGCGTGCAGTTTATATCAAAGCTGGCAAAAGTACTTTAACGAAAGGTGGCGATGAGGACCAGTGTGCGTTTCAATCGCTTTTCATGTCCAAGAAAATTCCATTATAATACATTTACCAGATCTCATATATTTATTTTTAGTTCTAGTTATAAAATGCTTTTCTGTATTATGTCTTTCATTAGATATGTCTATTATGAATACATGATCGTCCTTACTGCACTTGCTTCTTGAGGCAAAGAGACATGATTTAAAACCAGATCGCGTCACGTTTCAGTAAATCCAGATGTACAAAAATCGGCACCTGACTCTACTCAGTTACAAACAGCCAAGACAGCGAGCAAAGGAATAGATCACTCTAGTTCATAAAGCTGAGATCTAGAAATCAATATCGATACTTTTCCTTTCTGTAAAATCAAATCCTTACATATTTTTATATTCCCTCTCCTCCAAGTGCTCCACATAGCTACGTCATCTGCAAACTGTAACAGTTTTATTGTCAATAAATTTTTCAGTTAATTTAAATATTGTTGAAGATATTACAGATTCTCGCAGAATTCCATTTTGTTGCTCACCTAGTTCTAAATGTTCATTGATTACCTGTACGGTGAAATATCGGACCTGAAAGAAAGTCTCCAGATATGATCTGTTTAAAACTCTTACATTTTTCACTTTCTATAGGGCACCTTCTCTTCAGCACTCATCATTAGATCTTAGTTACATCCAAACATTAAGCTACTGTTCTCTTGTTGTTCTGAATTTTTTTTTTTTTTTTTGGGTGTGATTTTGTTTTTCACCAATGTACGGGAAAACGGTGTTTATCTTGTGTATAGGATACCCAGTTCATCACCATGTCGGTATAATTTGGGTATATACTAAATAGCATTATTTATTCTATATAGCATATTGGTTACTGTCACAGCGTGATTAACACAGCTGTGGACTGGCGGTGGACGAGGTTTTTGGGGGTGATGGTGGACTTGAATTGTCGAGTGCGAGAAGATATTTATTTGTGTGAATATAATGCATTTTGTGATCTGGGATTTTCAGGAATGTGTTACACTTCGCTGACTATATATATTGTTATAATTTTGTGGTCAAAGTTATTTGAATACATTGGACAGAGTTGGGAATATGGCTTGTGTTGGTTATGTGCCCGTGTCAGTTAAATGCGCAAGTAGTCATATTGATTTTTTCTTGACTGGTAATATGTCATTTAAGTGGCTACATGCCTTCTGCCTGAGATGGACATTCTTGATGTTTGCTAATTTTCCTTTCCAGGACGAAGATGTTGCTGCTAACACATGTTGTGCGAACCAGTAGATGGCAGCCTTAGTAGCATTCATTTCAGCGTCTGACTGGTAAAGACTGCAGGCCACTGCAGCGCCGTTTGGAAGCCAAGAGTGGGACAGTGTTGCCACTACACAGTGTTTGCTGGCTCAGGAGACGACGTACCTGTGGAAACCAAGTGGTTGAGTCTTCTTGTGGAACTGGGTGCATGCCGAGCACTGGAGCTGGTGCATTACAGTATCAAGCTTTTGCACACTTCCGTTACGGAAGTTGCCAGAAGCTGAACAGTACCAGATTCACGGAAGACAGGTGATATCGTTTCATTTTAACGATGGTAGATTTGTGCACCAGGTGGCCGGAGGCGGTGCCAATGAAGAATATTACTTAAAACACATGCTAGCAAAAGTGACCGCGGAATCTCCGAAAGAATGGGATAGGTTACTCCCAGCGTCCTTTTTGTCTATAGGGACGAACCCCAAGAGAGTACAGGATTTTTCCCTTTCGAATTACTGTATGGGCCAAGCCAAGGGGGCCGATGCATATATTGAAGGATTTATTGACTGGAAAGTGTGCAAATAACACCTCAGTTACGGGTTATGAGTATGTCGTGAGTCTCCGAGAACGGATTGTCAAATCTTGTTTGGTGGAACGTGATTGCTTGGCGGGGTCGTTGGCACGGTATGTGTTCACCTCTGTTTCGATTCTCTGTCTCATGCACATTCGTATTCGCGCATCCCCTTTTTCTACTCTATCTAGACTTTCCTATATCTGATTCTCATTATTCGTTCGCTTACCTGCCACATCTATCTCATTATCCCTCCAAAATAAATTATTTATCCATAGGAGAAAAAATTTATTTCCATGGTTGTACCAACACTATTGTATTTTGCTTATATACAAAAATCCTTAGCAATGTGCTGTTACAACCCTTGTTCAACACATAACTAATTTCGATCTCTCCAATGGACAATTTTTTTTTTTTTTACACAACATAATTATTATTGTCCCGCCCTTTTAGCAATAAATACATTCATCCACATCTCCTTCCCATTCATACTCCTAATGAAGAACAATTTATATTTCTCCATTTCTTTCATTCACAATCGACCAAATTTATTTCCTGACAGTCACTCTTTCACTTCTGCTATCTCACATGCACATCATTTTGCTAACAATTTTAATGTATCACACACCTGGTGTGGTTTTCTTTTGTCATTTCTTTACTATACCCAGAACCTGCTCTGTGTCCTGCCTTATTATGAACACTTTACATGTCTACCTGAGCCATTCAGTCATCGACATGTCTGCGTAAACCATTCAGTCGTCGTAGTCTCATTCTAATGCCGTCCCCCTGTCTATCCCTGGGAGAAATGTTTACCTCCCATTTACGAACACTTATCTTCCCTTTTTCCTATATGCTCATGTTACATGATTTTTTTTTAAAGTACATGCGTTTGACACGTGATTACATTTCCACTTCTTTAGTGGTCTTCATTTTTCCATATCAGTCACATATCATCATTTTCTAATGTTACAACATATTGTCATACCAAAACTGGGGAATTTCTCTTTTCCCGTCACTTTCCTTACGTGACCTTTAATTTCTCTTTACATTTCTGACTGTCCTTACCCTTGTCATTCGCACTCACATTCTGCTCACTCTGTACATATCCATACAAAGTTTATTTCCTTTTACTCATCCAGTCACTCCTATTGTCATACATGTAAACCCATTATTTTTTTTATTGTCTGTCACCACACACCTGGTGTGAATTGTTTGGCCTCTTTCTTCTCTCGTTTAAAGCCTAAACATGTCTTCTGTCGTGTCTTTCTATATACACAGTTCATGATGGCGTGAGCCTATTACCTATTACTTAATTGCCATCCTCCTGTCCACACTTTTCTAACTAGACCTCTGTCCATGATCTCCTACGCAGAAATATTTGAAACTTCTTGGGTCTACTTATCTTAAACCATTTTGTCGCTTTTACCTACTTGCGTGTTTTTCTGCTGCTGACCTGTCACTTGACTTCCTCTTCTACTTATGTCTATCTCTCCTTACTCTATTTTTACGTCCTTCACTCAATACTCTATTTTTACGTCCTTCCCTCATCACTTTGTTTCAAGGTTTCTCCATATTTCTTCTTTTCTCACTGTCATTTTTCAGTACTCCTTGTCTGTATCATGTTTCTGCGTCTTCTCACTTCTCTTTTCTTCTTTGCCCCTTTCTTTTGGCTTCTCAATGTCCGTTCTCTCTCTGGAACCTCTCTTTGTGCTACCTCATTTTCTTTCCTTCTCCACAACACTCTGTCTCCCCGTGTCTGAATTTTTTTGGGTATTTGTTCGGTGAGGGTTACCCTCAGTAGACTCTCATTTGTAGTCTGGCAAACGCCGCACTTAACGTTTTAAATGTTTTTCGTTCCCTCCCTGGAACGTTCTAAACACATTTTTCTTCTCTTCGTGTATTTTGGAGAAGAAAAAAAATATGATTTCTCCCCACATTCTTCACAAGACTCCGGCCACTGCCTCAACAATCTCTCTCCTCACTTCTACATGCGTTCCTTCTAGAACTATCTCTTCTATATGTCTGTGCCATCCTTTCTGTGGCTTCTCAATACTCCCGTCATTTCTCCATGGCTCTCATCACTTATCCATTTCCCTGTGGTTCTCTGCTATGTTCGGTGGAGAATGACTCCATCAAAAGTCTCCTCACGACTTAGCTAACGCCGCCATTTTCATACCTCTCCTTCCATCGCTTATCCGCCTCTGACAATTCCCTCTGTTTAGTCTGACTCGTTATCTCCGCACAACGTCTCCACCTTTCTGCCATGTTCGCAAGTATTTCATCATGGTTGTATACTGGGTACTCACGTTCTCTACTCCTACTTCTATATTTTCTCCCTTCCTTCTTGACTCTTCTACTATTCTCTCGTCCTCTGTAACTCCTTCTGTGTCTGTGATTACCGTCACTCTCCTCAGACACTACGCTGTCTGAGTCGGTCGACACCGATTCTGAAGACTATCTCCGATTCTGCTATGTTCTGCTTCATTAACCGTCTGTCGACTTTTCCTCCTGGTCGATCTATCCTCTTCTTTATTTCCTTTCTTCCATGTGTCCTCACCTTACTCGTCTTCATTCAACATTTCGATCACAAGTTTGCGAACTTCTTTTTCCCTTTTTGATATGTCTGTAAGGGACCTCAAGACGCAGCAATAGAGACCGCAGTCAGCGACTCATAGCTTGACTGCCTGCGTCAGGACCAGCGAACCAGAGCTGGTCAAGACCGCACTCCACCTCCACGTGGTGGTCCTGGAAACAGTCTGCAGCTGTGCAGGCTGGCTGAGCGAGTGTGGATCGAAATGGGAAGGCAAACCCGGTCCTAAAAAATGCCGTGCAGAAGTCGGATGTGTCGACCGAAAGGTGCAGATATCACAGCTACGTTGTAAACAGACACAACGCAACCACCGTCCTTTTCAGGGCAAACGAAGAAGAAGAAGATATGTCTGTATCAAACTTTCCTTCCAGCAATTTCCGCACCTTCTTTGTTGACAAGATGTTCCTCTTAAGGTGCTTTTTATAGCTTTCTTTAACTCATTTACGCTTGGTTCAGCCATTTTGATCATTTTCTTCGTCTTTATCTGATTTATGCATCCACGATCACTGTTCTCATTTCTCGATCAATAACTTCTATTGCCTTCGTCGTCTTCTGTATATTCGAGTTCGTCCGACCTGTAACCTTGGGCATATTCGTCGGAATCCATAACTCTATCTTCCCCACTTGACGAATCGGATTCTTATTCTATGTCAAGCTGGTACTTTTCGTGTACTGTATATACTCCTTCCTGTCTCGTCTTCTCTACTCCTCTTGTACGCCTATAAGATGTGTCCATGTCCTTTATTTCTTGTGAACCTGTTTTCTAAGGATTCCTTCTTACTGTTGTTCTTATACGCCTGTACGATGCGTCAGTGTCCTGCGTTTGTTCTATCCTATCTTTTCTATTGTCCGCCTTCACTGATCGTTCTTTCTCTTGCAGTAACATCTGCATCGGTTCATCCGTCTTATTCTTTACCTCGATGTTATCTCTATGCTGTGGTACTACTACTTCTTTAGCCGTTTGTCGGGTCGTCCCTTTTATAATGAGTGGTATCTTAGATTTTCTCGTATTGTCTAATACATGTGACCATGTTTCCTTTGCTCTCATGACGTCTTTATCATTTTGTGCTGGCCCCAAGTGTGACGCTACAGTATATATCTCTGTTTGTGTTCCGGCACTAATCATCTTTGTTTTATTCGCTTCTGGTTCTTGTGTTATTGTCCTAGGTTGATTATTATTCATAGGGGTCAATTGCGTCCTACTTGTTTTTACATTACTGACCTGTTCATGTCTGTTAAAGGCTTTTCTCCATTGTTTTACTGGCTGTATATGTGCTCTTAGTCCATCTTCTGTTGTTATCATACATCTTTGTTGGTCACTCGTAACATCATTTATTTCCCATATATTTCCTTGTTTTATTCCATTCATAAAATTTCTCACTGCAATGCGACAGTGTCTTCTATTGAGACTGTTCCAGTGTCTGTCTACAGTGGCCACGTGACACGTTTTGTTGCTGTTGTCTCTACTCCACTGTCTAATGTATGGAGTCCAATGGTGTCTCTTGGTTTCCGCCACTCTTTCATGTATTTTATCTTGTTGTATTGTCCTTTGTTGTACTCTGTCCCTTTGCTGCACGAATCTGTTGTTGTATATATATATATATATATATATATATATATATATATATATATATATATATATATATATATATATATATATATATATATATATATATATATATATATATATATATATATATATATATATATATATATATATATATAGGAGGCGTGTTCAAATGAAACCCGACCGTGCTGCGCCAAGTGGACATTCGTAGGAGGAGCATGATGACGTCACATCTGACGTAATAAGCACATACGAATGTACAAGTGTGTAAGAGTTCATTCTCCTAGTATTCATTGGTTGTGCTGCAGACCGTTAAAATAATGGCCGGTGTGATACGGAATCCGTCCAAGGTCGATCTGCGAGCGGTGATTCAGTTCCTAACAGCCGAAGGATGTCGACCAGTCGACATTCATCGCCGAATGAAAGCAGTGTATGGTGACAAAAGTGTGTCTAAGACTACAGTGAAATACTGGGCACGAATGTTTCGAGAAGGACGTCAGTTAACGAAAGATCTTCCGTGGCCAGGTCAGATGCATATTGTTGCGACAGAAGAAGCCATCGCCGAGATTGATGCAGCAATACGGGTGGACCGTCGTCGGAGCTTACGTTCGCTAGCAGAGGAACCCGCTGTGTCTCTTGGGACAGTTCAAATGGTGGTTAGGAAGAAACTGAAGTATCGAAAGGTGTGTTCACAATGGGTCCCACGGATGATGACCGATCACCATAAGGAAGAACGCAGGGGGTGGAGTTTGAACCACCTGCTGCGTTACGAAGAGGAGGGTGATGCATTTCTGTTGCGCATAGTGGCAGGCGATGAGTCGTGGTGCCACCACTTTGAGCCGTGTAGCAAATCAGCGAGCATGCAATGGAAAAATCCCGGATCACCAAAACCCCAAAAAATTCAAGTCACAGATTTCCGCCGGTAAGGTTATGATGACCGCATTTTTTGACCACGAAGGGCTTCTATTGGTAGACTTTAAAGAGCCTGGCGTGAACATCAATGCCATCCGCTACAAAGACACACTAGACAGCCTGCATACAGCCATCAAGAATAAACGACCCGGCATGCTTTCGCGTGGTGTGATTCTGTTGCACGACAATGCTCGTCCACATGTTGCGAACATTGTGCAAGAAGCGTTAGCAAGGAAAAGGTGGGAAGTTCTGCCACACCCAGCCTACAGCCCCAATCTGTCACCATGTGACTTTCATTTGTTCGGACCCTTCATATTCTTCTGTGACCTATTTGTCACCCTACTCCTGTCAGTCTCCCTCATGTGAGTAAGTCTGTCTTTTCCCCGGTACAGCCTCCTGTGACCATAGTTCTGTGCGTGTCTACTAATGTCGTAGACTATAGGGTGGTGCACTCCTTTGGCATTGTGTGTAAATGCTCTGGTGTTACCATAGAAGGCATGACCTCTGTTAGCCCTAAATCTAGAACCTGTCTAGTGAGAATAACAGCACTGGCCAATTGGTGATCTTGGCCT
The DNA here is from genome assembly GCA_024509875.1 of Oreohelix idahoensis. Lineage (NCBI taxonomy): Eukaryota > Metazoa > Mollusca > Gastropoda > Stylommatophora > Oreohelicidae > Oreohelix > Oreohelix idahoensis. Next base: position 161,213 of record JAMPIV010001881.1, read on the forward strand.
TTCGTATCTTACCTGTTGCTCACAGAATCTTGCTACGTGTCCAACCTTTTGGCATCGGAAACATCTAACGTTAGGTGTGACATGTAATGTTCCTCTTTGTTGTCTTCCACTCCTATACCTACCCTGCTGCTGTCTCTGTCTGTCTACCTGGTCCACTTCCATCGGTTCGTCTGCTTCTTCCTGTATTTCCGCCTGTCCCAATCGAATGTCTAAGCGTTTCCTAACATTTTCTTCTGCCACGGCAGCTGAAATTGCGTCTTTCAGCGTCCAGTAATCCTTCCTTAACAACATTAACTTTAATGTATTATTATTCAACCCATCGATGAATTTACCTATTAGCTGATTGTCCATATCTTGGAGGTTGACTTCCTGACCCATGAATGTTTCTACTGCAAGAGTCAGCAGTCTATCGCTGAACATCTGCGTAGTCTCATTCTTGTGTTGCTTTAGCTTCCTTAGCTGATGGCAAGCAATTTGGGGGTCGGACACGAAGGAGTACCGTCTAACTAACTCTGCTTTAAGATCTTTCCACGTTTCATTGGAGCATGTGTCTAATCGCCTTCTCATAAAATTTGTGACCAGGCCAGCAGACGAAAAAAAAAAAAAAAATGCAATTTTCACTTTCTCAAATTCATCTGCGTTTATTGACATCGCATATTTATCAATGTCTGTAAACCCCTTACGGCATGCGGGTGGGTCACCTGTAAATATGTCAATATTAACTTTTATGTTCGCATATCTGGCGCTGTTGTCAACCTTGGCTAATGTGTCAGTAATCGCTTTTACGAGAGCTAAAGTCTGACCCCCTTGCATGTTATGAAGTATCTCTTCGTTCTGAGCCATGCTTCCTAATCAGGTACAATTAAAAAAAGCACCCCAAAAAAAAAAATATATACTCAAACTGTCTTGTACCTGCAACCAAAGGAAATTTACTTTTAGTTGTTGGGGGGTGGTGGGCGCTGCAAAAGAACGATTCCGTTACACAGATTATGTTCACGTAATGTTAGTACACAACTGTGTGGTCAGATTGCTTAACTATTAATTTCCTATTATCCTACTGTTAATGATTTTACACCAGATCACTTATATCCGTAACTACTATTACTAAATAAAATGGTACCTACAGTATCTATACCTTAACTAGCCGTGTTGATTCTTCGTTGGAGCGCTCTTGTTTCCTAATGTCCACTTGTAACACGTAGTTGTGCTACACCTTCCTAACCGCTGTGCTCCAGGTAACTTTGTACTACACAGCCCGTTATATGAGTTCACGTTTATTTCTGCTCGACTGATGACGACGTACAGCTGCGATGACCTTTTTCGGACAGGTGGTTGGAGTGAAAAAAAAATGTTTGTACCTTGCCTTGCTTGTGATTCGGTCTGGTGATTCTCGATGTCAACATTTCGAGTTGTCCACAATGTTGCCACTCGAAGTTGTTCTTTTTCTTGCTGCGCTGTTTGTTGTTGACGTTGTTCTGTTTCTTGCTTCTGTGTCTATTGTTGACGTTATTTTGTTTCTTGCTGCGCTGTTTGTTGTTGACGTTGTTCTGTTTCTTGCTTCTGTGACTATTGTAGACGTTATTTTGTTTCTTGCTGCGCTGTTTCTTGTAGACGTTGTTTTGTACTATCGATATCTCTCTGCGTAGCTGTCAATGCTTTCTGAGGTCAATCACGGCGAGAATTTGTATGATGTGGCCGCCTGCGCTAACAGGCGGTTACCTCACATGGCCGTTGCATGCCTAGGTGTAGCTGTACTTTTTCTCTTGTTGAGGTGATCACTCGCCCAAGACAGTATACATGTTGTTAGGTGTGTGGTGCGAGCGTATGATGAACTGAGTGTGGGTGCGAATGAAGGCACGAATGTGTTTAGGCTCTTATGTATGTAGACCCTGCAACCCATACACTCACATGCAGTAGTCAAGGATGCTTGGACACTGCAGACACGTTTCAAAACATTTATTGACGAGAACACACATGGTATCAACAGGAACAGTCATTGTAAACAAGGTCATGCTGACCGGAAATCGATAGGTATACATTAGGCATTCAGCAAGCTGGTAAACATTTGAATATTCGTGCATGGTCAATACAATGTTCTTCAATAAGGACAGTTCGTGGCGTCGCCCTGGGATTACTGACTAAACGCGTCAGATACCTTAATCACTTTGACACATAGGTGCAACTTGGCATTCCCCGCCAATTGCACATTATCAGGCTGTAGTATAATAGCCGAAAAACACAGGCCTCGTTCTGACGTCGGCTGTGTACTTCTGATAAGCAGGTTACCATCAACCCTGCAGTAATGCTTATTGTAGACATAAATATGCCGCCAATCTGCGGCTCCCACAATATATCTTCGTCACTGGATTTCTGGATGGTATGAAGACTAATAGTCTTGGATGGCTACCTTGAGCACAACATATAAGTTCTGAAATGGAGGACCGGTGAGCTGCAGTTCACAGACTAGGCAATCTTCTAACATGTTCTGCCACCGAAAGCATAGTAATGGAAAAAGTCGGTATTACCTGTAACCGAGTCCACAGAACTTAACAAGGAACTCTGCTGTCATTCCAACGCACAGAGATTCACTGGGGAAAACTGCCAGTGCAGTCACTTCGAAGATTCTCCCCGAAAAACACAATGGACTCTCGTCCCTTCAGAAACCAGGACACTTTCCGGCTCGCCGGAAGTCTAACTCAACTCCCGCTTAAAAAAACCTGCCCATGGGCATACGCCAGAACTGTCTACCTTTGACCCTAAAGGTCAAACACAATGAATGAATAAACAAGGGAAGACAACCCCTAATCAACCTGACATCGCAGGTAAAGACACAATTATTCTTATGATAAAAACATAAGCAAATAACTTGACAGATGACTCCGTCAAAAATGACAGCAACATATTACTACAACCCCCCTGTAAAAAAAAAAATGAATTTAAAAAAAATTTTTTTTTTAATATGTCCATGAGCAAGATTGCACAAGTATCACTTATGTGCTCATGAAAAAATGAACCTAATATCAGGTACAATAGACGCATAAACAAAGCGTCTGAAGAGGATACAAATCATCTCCCAACATAGGAGAAAATATCTCCTTTAAGCCAAACAAACTAAGGGGGTACCATTAAAGAAACCTAAGTTGCTGGCAATACCAATCATATATCAATCATTACTAAATACTATAATTATAGCAATATATAAATGTCATGAATTACAATGCTATATTAGCAACATATCACTGATGGATGGACAAAATGAAATTTGTTAAATTATCTAAACATCATCCAAATACATTTGTATTACAACATATTAGGATATTAAGGACAGACCTAAGTCCGAAAGTGTATCAGGAAAAACTAGGACACAAGATTTAACTGGAATCATGTGGGCATCTGGACAATATGTCCGCCATCACATTATCCGAACCACGGATAGCTCGCACCGTGAAATGGAAAGGCTGAAGAGCAATAGCATAACGAGTAGATCTCGAGCTCTTCAAATCCTTACTTTGCCTAGCCGTAAGAGCTTTTTGGTCGGTTTCCATAAAGAAATGCGCGCCCAGAAGGAACCTTTGTAGCTTAAGAATGGACCAAACCATAGCCAACAATTCACGGTCTAAAACCGAGTAATTCCTTTCTGCCGCATTTAGCTTCCTAGAAATATACATTACAGGATGCAGAGTTCCTGAATATTCCTGCATTAGTGCCGCTCCAATCCCAGTGGAAGAGGCATCACTACGAAGAACAAAAGTCTTATCAATCGTTGGTAGTCTTAAGATAGGATGAGATGAGAACAAATTCTTAACCTGATCCAATGAAGATTGGCATTCCTGGGACCAACGCACCATATTAGGAGAACCTTTTTTCAATAACGATGAAAGTGGTGCCATAATGGAGGACAGATTCTCAATGAATCTTCCATAGAATTGTATCAATCCCAAGAGACTACGCACTTGCTTTTTTGTCTTCGGAACCGAGATATTTAATATCTTCGAAATGTTTTGGTCCTCTGTCTTCAACAGACCATGACCAACTCGATGACCTAGGAAGGAAATTTCACTAAACCCAACAAAAGCTTTAGAGGGTTTTGCAGTCACACTATGCTCACGTAGAGTAGATAGCAATTCCTTTAGACCCAAATAGTGTTCTTCCCAAGTATCGCAGAAAAGACAGATGTCGTCTAAATATGCGATGACATCTGCACGATCTGATAGAATTCGTCGCATCATGCGCACGAAAGTCGCTGGGGCGTTCATAAGCCCGAAAGGCATAAAATTCCATTGAAACAGACCCCTAGGTGTCGAAAAAGCAGTGAGAGGTTTGGCGTGTTCCGTCAGTGGGACTTGCCAATAACCTTTCGACAAGTCTAGTTTAGTAAAGAATTTAGCTTTAGAAAGTCTAATAAGTAGATCATCTAATAATGGCATAGGTTCAGCATCGAACTTCGTAACTTGATTTAATTTGCGATAGTCAACGCAAAGACGTATGTTATTGTCTTTCTTTCGAACAATAACTATCGACGAAGAATAAGCTGAAGTGGATGGTTCAATTATTTGCAGTTGAATCATTTCATCCAATTCTTTCTCTACTTGTGCTTGAAAATGAATAGGTATTGGGTATGGTCTTACTCTGATCGGATTACGATCAGTAAGTATGATGTCATGTTCTATGACATCTGTGTGTCCAGGAATGTCGGTAAGGACATCCTGATATGATTGTAGCGTAGAGGATACTTGACGTTGCTCCTCAAAAGACAAGTTCGAAGAGATTGTAACGTCCCTCCACGATTCCGTTGAATTCAGTGGAATCGCAGGAAGAGGTAAGTTAACGTCAGAAAAAATAGTTTCCTCATCCTGTATAACGGACAGGGATGAGATGTGACCATGTTGGACTGGAGAGTCGTCCGTTGCCTGGAAAATAGGCTGCAAATAGTCTGGACGTTCAATAAACTCTGTTAGCATATTTATATGGAAGGTTTTATGCTTTCCATCCACATCGACGATGTAGTCGACATCGGAAATTTTGGAGACTATAGTGTATGGACCTTTCCATGAAATGAGAAGTCTATTCTCTCTTGAGGGAAGTAAGACATACATGGATTTTGTTGTTTGCAAGAAAAACGTTTATCAGGTTGGTAACTTTTATTAAAGTTCCCATGAATATTAGAACCAAAATTCTGAGAACCTTTAAATTGTCTCCAATTACTTGAAGGGAAATTACCACGTGATGAACGCCTTTGGTGTTGTTCATAATCACGATTATCTTTCCTAGCCAAATTGTTGTTATTTTTGCCTATGGCAATGTGCTTAACATCATACTGCCTGAGCTGAGTACGATGGGTACTAACAGTTTTGTTTTCTTTTACGCACTTATCAGGAATCTGGGAATCCGATGCACGGTTTCCCTGAGGAATCTTAACATGACACTTATGAAAGTCCTCACCGTGATCGAAACTTGATTTACCTTTGTTGGCCTGACGCCAACTCCTATTAGAGGCAGTATCGTAATTCCGTGGTAAACTATATTTGCCACGAAAATTGTTGTTCCCATATTGCTTAGTATTACCATGAGCACCAAGTGCATGTGGCTGGCTCTTTGCATTTGTAGAATATTGATCATTAGCTTTATGTCTAAATCTATTCACCTTGGTAGTAGATAACATTCTATTCTCCAAAACAATATCTGTTGCGAAGTTTTGCAATTCCCACCTCTGCAACAGCTTTCTCTCTAGAAACAACTTCATGAAGACTTTCGTTGACTTTAACATGAAGTCTGTTGCACTCTAACCTTAAGTCATCTAACTGTGAAGTTAGAGTCTTCTCTTTAACTATTCTATCTCTAAGATCGTTACTCAACTTTTCCTTTTGAGATGTAGTTTCTAAAACCTTAGCTTTCTCTTGAACAAGTTCAAGTCTGAGTGCTTCCATAGCACTATGATGAGTAGACCTAAGTTCATCAATTTTCTTATCTTTTTCTTTGTTTGCTGTCAACTGTGTTAACTCCAGTTGCAGTGATTGAATCTCAGTATCCTTCCTATTCTTAAACATCTTCATCTCCTCCAGAGATTCCATACTCTTCTTTATAGCAGTACTTCGCAGAAGATCCACCTCATTACTTAGTTCCAGAATTGTTCTTTTATAAGACTCCTTGTCTTGTCCGGCCTGAGCTTTTACATTCTCATAGTCTATTTTGACTTGCTCTAGCTCACCAATAAGAGCCTGTTCTTTGCAAAGAAGATTGTTCTTCATTAAGCTCAATTCAACTTCTAACTCATTTTTCTCCTTTTCCAGTTGAGATTGTTTAACGGAGAATTCACCAAGTTTCTTATTATCTTCCATTAGTGCCGTCACTTTACACTTCAGCATATGATTTTCACAATTCATTTCTGTTAATATATCAGTAAGAGCTTTATTCTCATGTTGAAGCTTCTCAGTAAGAGCATTATTTTTATCCAGAAGCTCATTTCCAGTCTTCTGTTTTCTCTCCTTAGCTTCCAGTTTCTGTTTTTATCTCGTCAGCTTCTCTGTCCAATTTTTTAATTTCAGCTTCTATCTTTTTCCGCTCAACTTTACTTCGCTGTTTTCTCTCTTCAAATTCTCTTTCTAACCGTTTCTCTTCAGCCTCCGCCTCTTTTTCTTGTTTTCTCATTTCCATCTGGAATTTTCTTTCATCTGATTGCATCTGCAATCTTAAATTCTCAGCTTCTGCTTTCTTTTGTTCAGCTTCTGTTTTCAATACTTCTGACCTTAATGCCATGGCGAATTGAGCAGATGAATATTCTTCCAATTCTTTACCAGACTTACCAAGGGTCAACCCTTGCTGGATGAAGAAATCCAATGTAGACATTCTGTCTAATGAGATGAGAAACCTGAAAAAATTAACGAAATTACCTGTATATCCCAATCATTGGGAGACAAGTCTGAAATGCTAGACTTGTATACTCACTTCACTTTATTTCACTCTCTTAGTCTTAGACAAAGACCTTGTATGGTCCTCTTGTTTATAATGTAACAAAAAATCACTTGAGTACCTGTGGAAAATAATTCCTTTATATCCCACTCACTATGGGCACAAGTCTTTTTTTTTTTTTTTTTAAAGAACTTGAATATGTATTTCACCTTGTCTCAATCTTTGAGGATAACAAGTCTTTTATCAAAGAACTTGTATAAATATCTTATATAATAATATTTTATTAACAATCTCTATATGAAGAGTGTACCTTATCAATAATAATAATACATGACCAAGTGTATGTATGTAGACTGTGTATGACAATAATGTAGTACAATCATAAATACAAAGACAAAGATACAGAACAATGACCGAAAACGTTCGCGGAAGTCAAATAAACAATACAGCAAAAAGTAAAGAAAATGTTACACAAATGTGTAATGATGACCGCGAAAAAATAAACAAGACAAATGGCATCACTGTTATAAACGAAAAGGTGTAAAGAAATAAATGGAAGGAATGAGAGAAGAACAGATACAAACAAAATTAGTCGAAAATCAAAGAACGGAAAAATAACGAAAACAACACTAACTGATGTCGTCACAGCTAAAAAAAAAAAAAAAAAATAGCAACAAAAGTCGCTAGCAAATTTCAATTAAGAAAATTGCAATCCCTACAGAACGCTTACAGTAACCCTCGATTAAGTGGCATATTTACTGTAAGACCCACCAACCGAAAACCCACAGAAAAACACAAGAAAAATACACAAAAACAGTAGAAGGAACATAAATAGCAATCAATATTTCAATGTGTTGCAGAACAAAGCTTAGTCACACATGATATTACAGTAACTAACTTGATCCTTGCGAACACAGAAACAAAATGTCAAGCGCGCACTGAATGTCAAATACACTGTAGCATAAAGTGGTATTCACGAACAAAAGTTACTATGACCTTCTCGACTTAGGACTTGCACATAGAATGTTTACAATTTCCACGTACTGTTTACAAACACTTGACCACGAACAATATAGCTTGAATGCTCGGGCGTAGAAAAGTCTGTTGTTGACTGAAACGTGTAAACGACCAGCGGTACCGTTTACAAAAAGGGACTCGACTTGCAGTTGTGGTCCACGTAGCAAATGCCTAGATGTTAACTTCAGTACTTGTCCTGTTGTGGTTTATGTAGCATTATAACATAAATGCTCGCACTGTTTATCTGGGTCAACAGTTGATGACCTATTTCTGTCCTGTGTAGACAAAACTTGAAAGCATAGAGTATGTGTGTTATTCTCAGTTGTCCACTTTGTTCCTCATGACATGTAGCACATGTAGAAATGTAAATTTCTGGACAACACTGGAGACATAATAAATGTAGCATAAGTCCACGGAAATGTTAATTTCTCGCTCTGTCCAGCTTAAACCCACAAATGTAAGGTGTACTTGTCCTTCTCACGAAAATAGCCCCATGAAATGTAAATTTCTGGACCACATTAATGTCATCAATAATGTTAATTGCTCGCTCTGTCCACCAGAAATGTATCAGAAGAGCCCACGTAACTGGTCCACCAAAAATGTAACTGTACTTTTTCTCTTGTTGAGGTGATCACTGGCCCAAGACAGTATACATGTTGTTAGGTGTGTGGTGCGAGCGTATGATGAACTGAGTGTGGGTGCGAATGAAGGCGCGAATGTGTTTAGGCTCTTATGTATGTAGACCCTGCAACCCATACACTCACATGCAGTAGTCAAGGATGCTTGGACACTGCAGACACGTTTCAAAACATTTATTGACGAGAACACACATGGTATCAACAGGAACAGTCATTGTAAACAAGGTCATGCTGACCGGAAATCGATAGGTATACATTAGGCATTCAGCAAGCTGGTAAACATTTGAATATTCGTGCATGGTCAATACAATGTTCTTCAATAAGGACAGTTCGTGGCGTCGCCCTGGGATTACTGACTAAACGCGTCAGATACCTTAATCACTTTGACACATAGGTGCAACTTGGCATTCCCCGCCAATTGCACATTATCAGGCTGTAGTATAATAGCCGAAAAACACAGGCCTCGTTCTGACGTCGGCTGTGTACTTCTGATAAGCAGGTTACCATCAACCCTGCAGTAATGCTTATTGTAGACATAAATATGCCGCCAATCTGCGGCTCCCACAATATATCTTCGTCACTGGATTTCTGGATGGTATGAAGACTAATAGTCTTGGATGGCTACCTTGAGCACAACATATAAGTTCTGAAATGGAGGACCGGTGAGCTGCAGTTCACAGACTAGGCAATCTTCTAACATGTTCTGCCACCGAAAGCATAGTAATGGAAAAAGTCGGTATTACCTGTAACCGAGTCCACAGAACTTAACAAGGAACTCTGCTGTCATTCCAACGCACAGAGATTCACTGGGGAAAACTGCCAGTGCAGTCACTTCGAAGATTCTCCCCGAAAAACACAATGGACTCTCGTCCCTTCAGAAACCAGGACACTTTCCGGCTCGCCGGAAGTCTAACTCAACTCCCGCTTAAAAAAACCTGCCCATGGGCATACGCCAGAACTGTCTACCTTTGACCCTAAAGGTCAAACACAATGAATGAATAAACAAGGGAAGACAACCCCTAATCAACCTGACATCGCAGGTAAAGACACAATTATTCTTATGATAAAAACATAAGCAAATAACTTGACAGATGACTCCGTCAAAAATGACAGCAACACTAGGTTATTTGCCTCAGTAGCTAGCGATGACATGATGAATGATTACAACAGTCACACACACACAGCGAGCGATGAGACAACGCCAAACAGATCTTCCATATAACTAGTCAACGCCTCAGTCAACTGAAATAGTTAATTTTATTTACACTGTGTGGACTACTGCTGCAACTTGGACCTCTAACAATCTTAGTCCGTCACCCTTTCTTCTTCAACTCTCGTTCAGCATTGAAACTACTAAAGTATCTAACCATTAATGGTTGTTCAGCTGCTATCAGTATCTACCTCTTCTTCTTCTTTCCTAACAAATCCTTGTCTTTTGATATATGTCGCTCTGGGTTCAGGTTATCTATGTGATACCGGACTCCTCCGGGGTTGTTCCTTTCCTTTTTGATAGATGGCCACTATTTGAGACGAGGAATAGGTCTACTGTCTAGATGTAAATAATTTCACTCTACGTACCTTTTTTTATACATCGTGGAGTCTAACTCTTCTGTCCTAGTCAAGAATTTATGCTTTCAATAATGTTGGGTTAATTATCACCCAATCTTGTCTCCTTGTCAGAGACGCAAGGTTGACATAAAGACCATAAAATACATTGGTCAGAAACCCACATCCAGAATACGTATTGTCGTCTCGAAGGCCGGACACAGAAGACCATAAAATACAATTGCCAAGTACATACAACCGGTCACCTCGAAGACTGACACAAAAGACCGTTGTAACCATGTATACGTCACGATTGGCAACTAGCTCGTGTCATCATTCTTACCAAGTGACGTCATTGTGGCGAGAGGTTTTGTTTGGCTCTTGGATCGGTATAGTACTGACAATTACAGAAATAGAATTTCTGCAGAAAATGGTGAAGTCCCAGTGTCTGAGAGGACTACTGGTATCACAAATTAGTTACGGCTGTGAATGTTCTGATCTCGAAACAATAGTAGAGAGGAGACCGACATAAAGCGCCACCTCCGCTGTGTAACCAACTGTGATATTAATAAACAAGGAAACAGATTTTACTTAACTAAGATAAAATTGACAAGTCGTTCAAATACAATTTCCTTCTTATTTATTTAGTATATACACTATCTACTCTTGTGCTGAAGGGTGAATGTTGAAAAATGGAATGTAATGAATTTGTAAGGTTACATATGATTTACAAATATATATATATATATATATATATATATATATATATATATATATATATATATATATATCTATATATATATATATATATATCTATATATATATATATATATATATATATATATATATATATGTGTGTGTGTGTAAATAAATATTACAACAAATTTTCCAATTATAGGAACAAAAAATTATATCAGCTGTGCTGTTAATTAAGGAAATAACACTTATCAGCTATGTTGTTATTTTTGTCTCTTGCTATGCTAATTTCACTTTCTCATCACTGACAGTTTCTATGCTCACAATGCTGACAGAAATGGTACTAATGTGTACTCATCTCTTAAAACGTTCTGTTCTCCTTAGTTTGGTTCACACAACTCCTGCTGAGGCTCGTTACTTTAGCCCACCCAAGACTGAGGGGGACTAAAGATGTAGCTTCTGTACAATCTCTATGCTCCTGCGAAGTTCCAGGCAGCGGGATTGACTCGAACATACGACCTCAGGTTTTTAGGACACAAATGAAACCCTCCAAGATTAAAAAAAAGGCCAGTTTGACTCGACTAGTGAAGTAGGTTGCAGGTCGATGCCCTCAGGTAAGCAACAAATCAAGGTGACAGCTTCTTCCTCTTCAGTCAGTATCTCTGGCGTCAAGTTCGGGGTTGCGTGGTTAGCATAAAATCCGCCCGATTATATAGGCAGGTAAATACTTAAGGAAAGCTTTCGGTTGGTTCCTGGCGGAGCAAGTTGATTGGTTTCCTCCGGTTTCGTCTTTTGCTCATACCGCCTAATTTTATTCAGTTTTTCGCCGCCATCTTGCGTGAACTGCGTGAACAGTATAATTTATTCTGTCTCAGAGACTGGTGAACGGTGATCGTTGATTGGTTGAAGCAAATCTGTATTTCGACATAGTGATTAACCAAGTAGTGGCTTACACTCGTTTCACGACAGTCATGTTCACATGCATTCAGTGGGAGTGCTATGCCGTATTAATGACAACACCAGAAAGATTAACTGAAGGTTTGTGCACCGCATCGCAACTCCTAACATTGGTTTACATGTTAAAAATTGAGGAAGAAGAAGAAATGCTCTGACAAGTTCTAGAAAGTGGAATCCAACGCGTAGTATCTGTCAAAGTCTGCGCTATTAACAAACACGACTTTTTTTTACTCGAGGGGACATCTCCAGTTAGTATGTCTAGCCTGAGACTGATTTTACATGAGTATCCCTTTTCCCTGTACGCTGACAGGTGTCCTCTCGCCATTCAGGCAGATGCTCGCCGTCTTCGGAGGTACCCATTAGAGCTGGGTCGGCTCAGGAGCCATTCGGGTTATTTCAGTCTTTGGTCGACGACACTTCTTCAAATGTCTTCGCCCGGGCTCGAATTATTCTGGCACGATGTAGTCTTCATAATCTTATAGATTGCGTCGGCGGTTCTGAAGCTTTCTTTGGCTTGGGGGGAGGTATATTGAAATGCGGAACAATTATAAAAAGTAATTGTGAAGTTTGTTCCATAGCAGAAATTTTCACAGGAGAGCGAAAAGTTAGAGACTTTATTTTACTAGGTCCAGCTTTATGATATTGAGTGATTAGTTCCCTTCCTCACTACCTTTATAGATTAGATGGATAGATTAGATAGATAGATAGATTAGATAGATTAGATAGATAGATAGATTAGATAGATAGATAGATAGATAGATTAGATTAGATAGATAGATAGATAGATAGATAGATAGGTAGGTAGGTAGGTAGGTAGATAGATAGATAGATAGATAGATAGACAGACAGACAGACAGACAGACAGACAGACAGACAGACAGACAGACAGATAGATAGATAGATAGATAGATAGATAGATAGATAGATAGATAGATAGATAGATAGATAGATAGATAGATAGATAGATAGATAGATAGATAGATAGATAGATAGATAGATAGACGGACGGACGATTTGGCGGGCAGACAGACAGACAGACAGGCATGCAGACAGGCAGGCAGACACATAGCCAAACAGACAGACAGACAAACAGATAGATGTGCCCCAGGTTTCTACAACATGGGTCCATTGTCTGAAGAGGTTTGAGAAACAGTGGATAGTACGATATCTCGCAATAAGACGTGACAACGTAATGTACATAATGAAGTGGGGTGCTGTAAAACTGGTAACAGAAAACAAAGAAAACAAAATGTCTTTGGAGTTAGTTTTACAAATAAACGAAACACTAGATATGTTTTTGTGCTTTGTTCGTTTGTAAATCCAATACAGTTTGTCCTGTCTTTTCTGTTTTGTTTTTTTGTTTTAATTTAAAAGCTACTTGACAAGATATTTGTCACGCGATGAAAGTGGCTTGGAATGAATTTGTTTCCCTATGAATGTGGCTTGGAATGAATTTGTTACCCAATGAATGTGGCTTTAAATGAATTTGTTAACCGATGAAAGTGGCTTTGAATGAATTTGTTTCCCTATGAATGTGGCTTGGAATGAATATGTTACCCAATGAATGTGGCTTTAAATGAATTTGTTAACCGATGAAAGTGGCTTTGAATGAATTTGTTTCCCTATGAATGTGGCTTGGAATGAATTTGTCAAGGGATGAACATTCTTCTTCTTTTCCATATTTTGCTCCTTATTGAACATGGAACCATCCCTGCGACCGGCAGGAACCTGCAATAAAGCATCTATGTACTCTTGCTGGGGTGGGTTATGTAGCATTATTTTACATGATGCGGTTACGACTTGGGGACAGATTCAGCCAGCACCTGAATGACATATCTCAGCAAAAATCCACACCAGTTGCCATCCACTTTTAGGGTCCTGACCATCGTGGTCCCATGGACATCCAGGTCACGGCAATCAGATCCTGCTCCTCTGACACTGCTAGCCGAGATCAGCTTTAGCAACGTGTTACACATCGTATGGGGTGTCTAAAACCAGCTGGTGTTAACACCCTACACACCTTTGTTTAAGGTCACACTTTCCACTCCTGTTCTATTTTGGCCCTTTCCACTCTTATTCAATTTTTCTATTTCTCCGTCGCCCGTAAAATTAATTTTTTTTTAAAAAATATGTCTTGATTTTTTTTATTAAATATTTATTTATCTCATTCTGCCCTCTTCTATCTCCAGTCTTCATTATTCTTACGTTTGGGTAGTTTCTTGTTCAGTTTCGTTATTTAGCTTCTTAGTATGTACTGTTTACATCCGGAAGTGGCAGTCATTTCCTTTTCTGGTGACGCAATCTCTCTTTGGCAGGCGTGCTAGGTCTTAGCTGCCCATAGTGAAGTACCCAGGTTTTATTTTTATATTTATTTAGATTCTTATGTGTCCTATCTTGCCCTCTTTCCTTTTCCCGACGAAGGCCTTGTGGCCGCAACGTTGGCTATTTTCTTTGTCTTTTGTCCTCGTAAGACGAATCACCTTTTTTCGATTTTTATTTCATGCACATCTGTCACGAAGTGGATTTAAGTTTTAGAGTTTATCTGAGTATAGAGACAAGACACTAGTTATGAGAAAGTCTGAGAAAATAGATTTTGTATGAGAAATGACAGTGAATGTGGAAAGATGAGACTTACAGCTTCGAGGGTGAGAACCGAGATTGACTCTCCCTCGCCACTTGTGACTTCTGTACTGGCTACTGTCTCACCAGCTCTGACTACCAGAAGGAGATAAGGTTTCACTAAAGTCCACAGACACAACTATACAGACAAGCATATAAGTACAGTATAGTTATAGAGAAACTGATCCAGTGTTCATTTTATAATTTTATTAAAGCTTACTTACTTACTTAGTCGTTCCCCTTCTACCGTGAGGTGTAGAGGTAATTTTATTAAAGCAACAAAATCAATAACACAGCAAAATAAATAACTTGCGAGGTCGCACACCTGAAACAAACAGAACAATTAAAAGTGACAGACACTATAACCACACACAGTTTCACCCTCTCGTTCAACCTGCATGGAAAAAAAATACTTTAAGAATTAAACAAATCTACTTGGTGGGGGTCTCTAACTTAAGAGCCGCCTCTCTTAACTATCGTATTATTATTGGGACCCCAAGATGCAGCAATAGTGAATGCAGTCAGCAACTCATAGCTTGACTGCCTGCGTCAGGACCAGCGAATCAGAGCTGGTCAAGACCGCACTCCACCTCCACGTGGTGGTCCTGGAAACAGTCTGCAGCAATGCAGTCTGGCTGAGCGAGTGCGGATCGAAATGGGAAGGCAAACCCGGTCCATAAAAAATGCCGTGCAGAAGTCGGATGTGTCGACCGAAAGGTGCAAATATCACAGCTTAGGCGCAAACAGACACAACGCAACCACCGTCCTTTTCAGGGCGAACGAGGAAGAGGAAGAAGAAGAAGTATTATTATTAACTCTAACACACTGTCCTGCTGCAGACGTATAACTCGATGTCTACACAGTCTTCATGCACTCTATGATATCCTACACAGCTAACACCTGTACCACGAGCACTGATCCACTAACTGTCTCGTCAGTGCTAACTCAGAGGCTGTCCTCTAAGTCTGTCTATTTAACTCCCTAACTTCTCTCTCTCCTCTGCTTCTGCTCACTGTCTCTCTGACACTACCGGTTTCTGTTGAGTGGCGTCTCCGTTACGCCCTCCTCTCATTAGCTTCCAGAAAGGAAGGATGACCCTCTCTCCTTTCTTGACTACTGCTGCTAATGACTTTGGTATTGATAACGATGTACTTGACTTGGGATGTAGATGCTTCACTGCTGATGAAAACTTCTTTCCACCGCCCTTTAACCTCTTCGAGTTTAGGACAAACGGCTTTATAATGGCCGTATTAAAAACAATCACCAGGCCACGCGCCTATTTGGTGTGTTATAACGAGCTAAGAGCTCCGGATTTTAAGAAAACCTTTTCCCGCTGAAGTATGTGCTTCAATGCATGAGAACTTCTTTCTTTCACTGATGCAGACGTACTGGTTGCCGGTATTACCGCGTCACCAGATCTCTTCAACCTATGGCGATGTATCGAGCCTTAGGCTCCTGAGAAGACAAAATTACCGTTGTAAGTTGTAGGGCAGTCTACAGCTTTCCCTATATGCCGTGAAAATGCTGTAAAACGAAAAAATAACAACGAATATTCAACACGTCAACAAAATATTCTCATACCAGCACATAAACTCCTTAAATTCCTCTACTCCCCTCGGTCCCCTAAATTAATACATCTCCCCTACACAAACTACGCACAATCGATAAACAAATATTCTTACCCAAGGGTCACTAATTTACAGTCCCTCCTATCTCTTCCCCCGCTTCAACGTAACTAGCTCTCTGTTATGTAAAACCCCAGACACGGGCTGACCTAAATCTTTTGTGCCGTCTGGCCCTCAGGCGTCACAACATTTCGTTCACCACAAGCTAAAATTCCCCAGTATAAGTTCCCCGGTCCTACTTCTTACAACTGACCGGGGAAGGTATCAATTAACACTATATATATATATATATATATATATATATATATATATATATATATATATATATATATATATATATATATATATATATATACACCATCTAGGAAATATTAAATCCCATCTCAGTAATATTAATTACATCCCTTACACCCTTTCTAACTACATTACCAAAAATAGCACAAGTATTAAAAATACACAACTTACGCTCGCGTATACACTACAAATTATCATAATCAACATGCGGTTTACACAGTCCTCATATTACATATTACAGAGCACCAGTTTATCTTAGCGCTTACCCTCACACAGTTAATATCTCAAAGCCTCTACATAAATTATAGATATGGCTACTATTATTCAGAGTAAAATTATAGGCACAACTTCCCGTTTTATTGTATAAGATAGCAATTGATGGCACTTCAAATTAATGAAAATTAAACTAGATCCCCGAAGAAAGTTAGGTCTAACGTGCTAAGCTCTTATATAAACGAACATACTACTACGCTAATAAAGTTATACACATACCCAGATACCGAATATCTCTCGCTGAGCAACCGATGACTCGCTGAGCAGACGATAAGGCGTTGATTTCACGGCAGGAAAATGTCTTCAGAGCCGAGCACGATAACCGATTTAGATGCTAATTATATAGTCTTAAGTCTGATGCAATAACCCACGCTATGATTCATCGCGTCGCGTTGCGTCGCTTTTGGGCCGACCTCAGGTCAATTATATTACTATTCATAAATTAACTCTGACTCCGGCCAATGATATCGTAAACAACCCGATGACTCAGTGTATATTTTTCTGACGTGCTACTAATTCCGTAACATTAGATAATACTACTGACTGTTCTAGTTACCAGAATAAAATTGATTGGTTCAGTGTACCTGGGTCGTGCTTCTACCCCCATCCCTACAATTAATACAGGGTAGAGGCGGGTGTTCGGATTTTCTCCTAACGTCATAAAAATAAACTCCAACCTAATAAAATAAATTAACGCAATTATTAAGATGGAGAAGAATGGGGCCTGTTGAAAATAAAAATACAGGTAGTCCAAATAAAATTAAATGAACATCGAAATAAAGCGCTTTGATAAACTCAATGATTTATTGTCGATTCTTGACTATTTTGTTGCTACCAAACCTACATATTTCATTTGTAATTCAAACAGATGCGTCAAATTACGTCATTGGGGGCTTTTTGCTACAATGGTACGAGGGGATACCACATCCGGGTTTTTTCGTATCCCGCAAGTTGACCCCAGCCGAACAGAAATATGCAACAGGGGAACGGGAACTACTAGCTGTGATCTGGTGTCTTGAGAAACTATCAAAGTACTTGATTGGCACCCACTTCTACATCCAGACAGACCACAGCCCACTTACTTTCATCACATCCAGAACTATGCGGAACTCGAGAATTCACCGTTGGTACCGTTTACTCCAAGAGTTCTCGTTTACAATATTGCCAATCTCTGGAACAGATAACAACTTCGCTGATTTGTTATCTAGAAATTATTCTGGACAAGATAGGAATTGACATTAGTTAATACTACTATATTTAGTATTCTATGACAAACGTTGCTATTAATGATCTTGATATAATTATTATATATTAATATAATATTAATAGATTGCGTACGTATACGTCTTCTCCACCACTCTCACACGTGCCACAAGTGTCACGTTTGGGAGCGAGGGGGATGATGTTGAGGATTGTTTCATGGTTTGCAAATATCTGGGTTTGAGCTCGATTCGGATGGGTGCACCATGGAACACCTTGGTTGAATAAATAAATGACATAGATCGCATATATCGATGCATGACGCGTTAGACATATTAACGACAGTCTTATTTGTGGCCTTGAGCCAGGCAGTGTTTAAAATGTGTGGCATGGCCACTTATCCAAAGTGTTTTGAAATGTGTGGCATGGCCACTTATTCAAATGTATACTAGTGTAGAACTAGGAAAAGATATTACGGTAATGTAAAGCCGGTAAACTAAGTGGATAATGTGTAAGGACCACTGAGTCCGAGTATATATATATATATATATATATATATATATATATATATATATATATATATATATATATATATATATATATATATATATATATATATATATATATATATATATATATATATATATATATATATATATATATATATATATATATATATATATATATATATATATATATCGGTAGTATAAACCGCAAGCATTGTTATTATTAACGTAAGCCGTAAAATATGAAACGCAGTTAGAATATATAGGCCTACGGCTGATAGAGCCTGACTGTGTAAGCCAAATTGAAGTAAGCATATGTCGAAGTTCTCGTGATATATATATATGGGCTATAGATCTGTACTTTATCAAGTGTTCTGTAACGTGAAACATTCGTGTTGTTTATTCATGATGAAATTGATGAACGGTATTAAATATATTTAGTCGTCGAAACGCGACTTGTTTTCCTGAAGTGTTCTACAAGTTCAATGACGTTCTATGACTGTTAACCGTTAATCTTCAAGGTTAGGTCAAAACATAACACTTTAAATACAGGCTGATAATAATAATAATAATAATAAATAAACACTGTCAGATAATACGAATACAAAGTGTATTGTAGGAACACTGAAACGAACATTATAATAATTACGTAAATAAAACACGAGGTTACAGCAAGAAGATACTTCGTGATGGCAGAAGAGATGAATATAGAATACAGGAATTGAAACGCAATATCAACCCAATTATCCAAGCCTGGAAAGCCCATAACAGACATGTACAATGTAACATAATGCATTTGGTGAAGGTCATCTTTGGACATTACAATGTAACATAATACATTTGGTGAAGGTCCTCTTTGGACATGTACAATGTAACATAATACCTTTTTTAAAGGTCCTCTTTGGAAATGTACAATGAAACATAATACATTTGGTGAAGGTCCTCTTTGGACATGTACAATGTAACATAATACATTTGGTGAAGGAATGTCCTCTTTGGACATGTACAATGTAACATAATACATTTGGTGAAGGTCCTCTTTAGACATGTACGATGCAACATAATACATTTGATGAAGGAAGGTCCTCTTTGGACAAGTACAATTTAACCTAATACATTTGGTGAAGGTCCTCTTTGGACATGTACAATTTAACATAATACATTTGGTGAAGGTCCTTTTTGGACAAGTACAATGCAACATAATACATTTGGTGAAGGTCCTATTTGGACATGTACAATGTAACATAATACATTTGGTCAAGGTCCTCTTTGGACATGTACAATGTAACATAATACATTTGGTCAAGGTCCTATTTGGACATGTCCAATGTAACTTAATACATTTGGTAAAGGTCCTCTTTGGACATGTACAATGTAACATAATACATTTGGTAAAGATCCTCTTTGGACATGTACAATGTAACATAATACATTTGGTGAAGGTCCTCTTTGAACATGTACAATGTAACATAATACATTTGGTCAAGGTCCTATTTGGACATCTACACTGTAACATAATACATTTGGTGAAGAACCTCTTTGGACATGTACAATGTAACATAATACATTTGGTGAAGGAAGGTCCTCTTTGGACATGACTGTTGCGTGATAAATTCTCGCAACATCGTTTTATTTCAATATCTGTTTTATAACGCAAGGGCAACAACTGCTTGGAATTTATAGTCACTTTTCTCGGTAAGCATTTGTCTTCTCGCGTTGGTATCGAATGCAGTTAAGTTTGAGCTGTGGTCGTTTTGCGCTGGACTGCGCATGACTTGTCTTGCTTCTTTGTCGATCGGTTTCCGCCCACCACTAGTGGGAGTGAGCGATTTGGAATGGCGAAAGAGATGCCTCGTTGAAGAGGGGATCTCCGCTATTTTTGTTCTGTCAGGGATGTGTAGTCCTCTTAATGGATATTTCGTTTATTCGAGATAATACCTCTAGTGTTTCCCACATGTCGGGAGGCGTGATATTTCTGTGTATTTCATGAAAGCAAGGTAAATTGACTCTTTCATTAACTCTATTGATTTTGGGTCGTGAGCGATTTCGATTCATAGCCTGTCTGCGAAAGTCGTCGTCACGAGATGTTTTTTCCCAGCTCACATGTCGCTGCATTGTACTGCATCGGTTGATGCAGGTACCAAGGACCATTACTTGCTACTCTGTTAAATGAACTAGGTTTGGAAAACCTTTATTATCTAGAGGATATTTTTGAGGACATTATTTATACTTCGGCAGACGTGTCTGTCTTGCTGAAGTCAAACTAAGGAGAGTGAACTGATCTCATACATCTGGTTATCTCCTGGCTGTTATAGAAAAGGATGGAGTTTTCCACCTGACTACATTTACAGCACTATGAAATATAACATGCATCTGACTCATCATTGTAATGCTGTCTACCGTTTATTGCTGTATTGAATGTTGCTGTGATAATGACTGTTTGATGTGCCTACACATTTGCGTAACCATTTTGTCACTGTGGCGTCCACAATAAATAATGAAGAAAAACGTCAACGGCTGTTTCAAGACTCATTGACTTTATACGTCGTGAGTTTACTGACGTCCTATGTGGATTGCCCTGTTATTGTTGCATGAACATTGTTTTGACTGAACACATCTACACACTACACAAAACCAGACATGCGGATGCCATCCATCATCATATGGCATCACGCATCATTTGGTGGCCATAAGCTGGTTTGATTCTGGTACCAGCAAACACGGGGTCCCTTACCCACTTCATTTTCAACAAGAATTCATCAGCATCCTTCAAGAAATTAACATTCTTCAATACAGTCAACATCTTCAAAATTTTCAAAGTACTCGGCGTTGCCCGGTAAAAGTCAAATTTCAATTTTTTGACGGAAACAAGAATTTGACAGTACCCGGCGTTGTTACATGTTGCCGGATAACTCGGAATGCTGTTATCTTTTACGCAAGTCAAGCAAGTTGCTGCTGTCAAGGTTCCAGTGCTGTCGTTTTTTGAGAAGGTCAAGTGCCGGTTGAAACGGATTGTTTTCTGAAGAAGGCCAAGTACCGATTTCCATCAACTTACTTTTGGATTAGAAGGTCAAGTGCCGAAACAACTCAACACACAGTATGTCAGAAGCTCTTGTACCATCGTGTTAGCAGTGGAAGCAGTTCAGATGTGCCATCATTGTTGGAGCTTCGCTCTTTAGGACGTTGATTGACATCCGTTTTTCTGCTGTTCTACGATTGGAAGCCTATAAGTTAAGTGGCCTGTTTGTATGTAAACTGTGCCCTTATACTTCTGCTGAGTCTTCTGTGTATCATCTCATTCTATATGTTATATGTTTATATGTTATTTGTATATTTATATGTTTATATTTCAGCGGGTTCTCGGTTGGGTGGTGTCTCCGTTAGATTATGCCACGTCATAGAGGTCGTCTATTGTGAGCGTTTTCTGTAAGGTTTGCAAATTTCCAATACTGGAATTTGCTAAGCGACTTCTGTTGCTATTTATGTTAGCTGTGATGACATGTTTTAATATTGTTTTCGTTATTATTTCGCATTCTTTAGTTTAGTTTTGATTTGTTTGTGTTTGTTAGCCTACTCTTGTCTATAATTTAGTTTCATACAACATTTTTGTTTATACACTGTGGTGTCATGTATTTTGTTTAATTCTATCGCAGATATCGTCACATTTTTTGTGATATTTCATTAATTTCTGCTTTATTTTTAGTTGATTTCTGCGAAAGTTTTTTGTATTGTTGCTGATCTTTGTTATTGTTTACATTGTTATTGTTTACATTGTTTGTATTGTTTACATTTTCAATGTTTACATTCTGCATGTGTTTACATAGTCATTGTTTACAGTTATAGTAATTAGTTAATGGGCTATGCTAATGCACTGTTACTACTATACTGATGATAAATGAATGATGAATAGTGTCGTGCACTATTGAATGAGAAGTGCACTTATGATCAAGAATTGAGTGCTGATATTTCATATACAAGTTCTTTGATTGGAGACTTGTTTCCCACAGAGACTGGGATAATATAAGGTGATGTGAATATACAAGTGCTTAATTAAGACTTGTTACACTTAGGTTTGAAATAAATTAGTTAATTATTTCAGGTTTTGGACTCATATGTTAGACAACATGTCTACATTTGAGCACTTTATTGAGCAGGGTAAATTGCTTGGGAAGACTGGTGATAAGTTAGAAGAATTTGCAACTGCTCGATATGATAAAGCAATGGAAGCTGAACAAAAGAAACTGCAGATGCAGGTGGATGAAAAAAGATTCCAAATGGAAATGGAAAAACAAAAAAGGGAATCAGAAGCTGAGGAGAGAAAACTCCAGCTACAGCTAGAAGCTGAAAGACTTCAAAAAGAGGCTGAGAATAAAAGACTTGAAAAAGAGGCTGAGAATAAAAGACTTGAAAAAGAGGCTGAGAATAAAAGACTTGAAAAAGAGGCTGAAAATAAAAGACTTGAAAAAGAAGCTGAAAATGAAAGACTTCAAAAAGAGGCTCAGGCTGAGGAAAGAAGATTACAGAGAGAGTCTGATGAGAGGAAAGAGAAAGCAAAAATGGAACATGAAGAAAAGGTCTTAGCTTTAGAGTTGGAAAAATTGAAATTGACAAGCATGAGTAATGGTAATGATTCAAACAAGGGTTCATCTTCTGGTAAGGCTAATAATGATACTTTTAAGATTAAGTTACCAACATTTAGTCCTTCCAGCGATGACATAATGTTCTATCTGGACAGATTTGAACAAGCATGTACAGCTCATAACATAGACAAAGCAAAATATGTTTATCAGTTATCAGGGATACTGACAGGTAAAGCTCTAAGTATATTAAATATGGTGGATGAACCTGACAAGAACAATTATGAGGTTGTCAGGGCCGCTTTGTTAAAGAAATATCAGCTTAACGAAGACGGCTATCGTCTACAATTTAAAAACATGTTACCTGAAAATGGAGTTGAATTCTCCGAGTTTATTGCAAGAATACGCATTACTTTCTCACGATGGGTTGAACTATCTAAGACGGAAAAAACTTATGAAGGACTTATGGACTTAATACTTAGAGACAAAGTCATGTCGTCTGTCAATGAGTCTTTCCTTGCTTTCCTTCATGAACGTAAACCTAAAACAATAAAAGAAATGGAAGATTTCTGTTGCCAATACGTAACTGCGCACCCACACATAACCATGGGTAACTCTAAGGTGAAAGAAGGTTTACCAGTTGCTTCGGCAGCTCCGTATGGTCAAAACTTTGCTCGTAGATCCCAACAAAATTTTGATAGAAAGAGTAGCGGTAATTTCTGTCAAAATCATGGAAATCAATTTCATGGTGATTCTTCTTCGAAGAATTGGAGACAACCTGATAGTACTCGTTACTATCACCCTAATAATTAAAAGCATTTCAAAAGAGGATATGGTAATAGAGGTTATTCCTGCCGAAGACCTCAAAACCAAACAAATAGATGTTCGCATCAATGTGAACATGATAGTAATCGTGGAAACTGGAATTCGAACCAGTATAACAATTACAATAGAGACAATAATAACTGCAGAGATAATAATAACTCTGATAACTTCAGAGGTAATAATAGTCGGGGTAGATCTCAACACAAAAAAAAGAGATATCAGCAGGCTAATGCTGTACAACAGGAAACTGAGGCAGCCTGTAATCATGTTGTTGATAGTAAAAACTTTGACGCTGTCACTAGTTCTGCTTTTGACTTTGAGAGAGCAAACAAATGCCCCCAATGCAGTACTTTATTCGAACCGGGTACCATAACTACTTTGAGTTGTGGTCACCCACTTCCCGCTATCCTGCTGCTGTTGCGCATGACGGGAGGGGTTCTTTAATCCTACATAAAGGTCTTGTTAATGATACTCCGGTCTCACTACTTTTCGATTCCGGATGCACCACTATTGGTGTTAGACAATCGCTTGTAGATCCATCTTGTGCTACAGGAAGGGTTATTAAATGTGTCACATTTGGCGGCACTCTAGAAAAATATCCTACTGCTGTAATTCGCATTGCCACTCCTTTCTTTACTGGAGATGTGCATGCTTGTCTCTTACCTAATCCTATTGCGGACCTTATTATTGGTCGTATTCACGGAGTTAGGGAGTGTACCCCACAGCAGATTGCTGCTTGGGAAGATAATAACATGCAAGCTACAAATGCAGTAGTTACAAGAGCACAAGCTCTACAAACACCCGAAACTTCACTGAATAGTGATAATGAAGTTGATAGCCAAGATAGTCACTTAGTAATCACTCGTGACTCTTTCATAAAATTGCAAGAAGAAGATTCTTCTTTAAAAAAATTCTTCGTTCTTGCGAAGAAAGGTGATCCGAATCAGGATACAAATAGAAAATCTTGGATTGCAATGAGAAACGGCGTACTTGTACGTATGGTACAAGATTCGGCTACGTCGGCACATTCGCAAATTCTTGTTCCCAAGAGCATGAGAGTCCAAATATTGCAACATGCTCATGACTCGCAATGTGCTGGACATATGGGTTTTGCCCGTACGAAGTCGAGAGTCCTTGCGGCTTTCTTTTGGCCTTTTGTCAATAAGGACATTCGTATTTACTGCCGATCATGCAAGGTATGTCAGGAGGTCAAATCTAGAGGACCACGACATGCTGCGCCTATCCAGGCTGCTGACATTCCTATTCGGCCGTTTCAGAAAATGGCCATAGATATTATTGGCCCTTTTAAGGTCAAGTCGGCCAGAGGACATCAGTTTATCCTTACATGTGTCGATATGTGCACACGTTGGCCAGAGGCTATTCCTCTTAAGAGCATATCTACTACAGATATCGCAGATGCTCTTTGGTTGATATTTTCTCGCTTGGGGTTCCCCAGAGAAATATTGTCAGACCATGGCACTCAACTCATATCTGACACTATGTCACAGGTAATGTCTACCTTACATATTGAACGATCTCTCAGTAGTATCTACCATCCTATGTCTAATGGGTTAGTTGAGCGTCTGAATAGAACGCTCAAGACTTTGCTTGGTAAGATAACTGAAGATCATCCTCAAGATTGGGACAGGGTTTTACCCGCGGCTCTCTTTGCCTATAGAGAAGTCCCTAATGAACACACAGGATTTTCTCCCTTCGAACTTGTCTTTGGCGCGCGTCCACGCGGCCCTATGTCTTTATTACACGATCTCATCACTGCCGATGATATTAGCGATGAAACTCAATCCTCATATGAGTATGTCATTGCTCTTAGACAAAAGATCATTGAGGCATGTAAGCTAGCAACTGCTTCATCAGAAATTGCTAAAGAGAAGGCAAGGCAGTTTGCTAACAAGAATAGATGTCTACGACAACTTTGTCCAGGTGACAAAGCATTCGTCCTACTCCCCAGTAGGGAAAATAGACTTCTTATTGCATGGAAAGGTCCGTATGCAATAGTCTCTCGGATTTCCGATGTTGACTATGTGGTCGATATTGATGGAAAGCATAAAACTTTCCACATAAACATGCTTTCGGAATTTCACGAACGTCCGGACTATTTGCTGCCTATTTTCCAGGCAACGGATGATGCTCCTGCACCTCACGGTCATTATTCATCCCTGTCTGTCATTCAGGATGAGGAAGCTACCTTCTCTGATGTCAACCTTCCCCTTCCAGTGGTTCCATTACATTCCACGGAATCTTGGAAAAACGTTTTCTGTTTCTCCTAATCTTTCTGGTGACGAACATCGACAAGTCTCGTCGATGTTACAAACATTTCAGGATGTTCTCACTGACATTCCTGGACACACAGATGTCATAGAACATGACATAATTCTTACCGACAATAATCCAATTAGGGTTAGGCCGTATCCTATTCCTATACACTTTCAGTCGCAAGTGGAAAAGGAATTGGATGAAATGATTCAATTAAATATAATTGAACCATCGACTTCACCATATTCTTCTTCCATGGTTATTGTCCGGAAGAAGGATAAGAACATACGAATTTGCGTTGATTATCGCAAATTGAATCAGGTCACAAAGTTCGACGCTGAACCGATGCCTTTGTTAGAAGATCTACTGATTAGACTTTCTAATTCTAGATTCTTCACTAAACTTGACTTGTCTAAAGGTTATTGGCAAGTGCCTTTAGCAGAGCATGCCAAACCTCTTACTGCTTTTTCTACACCTAGGGGTCTATTTCAATGGAATGTTATGCCTTTTGGTCTCATGAACGCCCCTGCCACTTTCGTTCGCATGATGCGTCGAATTCTGTCACATCGTTCGGATGTCATCGCATACTTAGATGACATCTGTCTCTTCAGTGATACCTGGGAAGATCACTATTTAGGGTTATATGACTTACTGTCCACTCTACGTGAGAATAATTTGACAGCAAAACCTTCTAAAGCTTTTGTTGGTTTTGGTGAAATCTCTTTCCTGGGTCATCGTGTTGGTCATGGTCTCTTGAAGACAGAAGACCACAATACTTCCAAAATACTGAACATCTCTGTTCCTAAAACGAAGAAACAAGTTAGGAGTCTCTTAGGTTTAATTCAATTTTATGGGAGATTTATTCCAAATTTATCTTCGATCATGGCACCTCTATCAACATTGTTGAAGAAAGGTTCGCCTAATCTGGTCCGTTGGTCTGAAGAATGCCAATCTTCACTAGACCAAATCAAGAATATATTTTCTTCTCCTCCCATCTTAAGATTACCTACTCTTGATAGGACTTTTGTTCTTCGGAGTGATGCTTCATCCACTGGGATTGGAGCAGCACTGATGCAAGAATATGCAAATACTCTGCATCCTGTTATGTACATTTCTAGAAAACTAAATGCGGCAGAGAGGAACTACTCGGTTTTAGACCGTGAGTTGTTAGCGATGGTTTGGTCAATTCTAAAGCTACAAAGATTCCTCCTGGGCGCACATTTCATTCTAGAGACTGATCAGAAAGCTCTTACAGCTATTCAGACTAAGAATTTGAAGAGTTCGAGATCCACTCGATATGCTATAGCTCTTCAACCTTTTCACTTCACGGTACGAGCTATCCGTGGTGCGGATAATGTGATGGCTGACATTTTGTCTAGATGCCCACATGACTCCAACTAATACTTCTGTCCTATATTTCCATATATTACAGAGTCATAACACACCTATATTTCTACAATAGATTAGCACATCTGTACTTACTTTATATGTACACACTATCGTGCTTTGTTGTCATCTTCTTCTGTTCGTTTTTTAAGATGATAGAGGAGGACTGAGTAGTTAATATAAGGGCCGTTAGTTTAGTAAACAGCCACAATTATTAATAATGTATTGTACCTTATGAAGCATATTAGTTATTAATTAGCATTATATTGCTTGTACTTTCTCAGAATGTCATTGTTGAGCTGAGGACTTACCTTACATGTCAAAGAATGTACTATCTAAATTTTCCTATCAGATTTGTACATCCATTTTTAAAGACAATATTAGAGTATGCTGTTTAATGATGATTATAGTAACTTGCATACGTATATTGTGTTTACATGCTAACGTGATGTGTGTTGGTGACACCTCCCCGATGTGAATATTTTTTGAGACATATTTATTTTTCTGTTGAGGTATATCCTCACCAGACACTCTATAATTAGCCTATTGTTTGGCAATTTAGTTAATTATCAGCGCATAATTCGTGCGTTTTGAGCCGCTTATCGCTTGCTCTTTGATATTGAAAAAAAAATATGTTCCACATTTTTTTTTTTATCGGGAGGAGGTGGTGATATGTTGCGTGATAAATTCTCGCAACATCGTTTTATTTCAATATCTGTTTTATAACGCAAGGGCAACAACTGCTTGGAATTTATAGTCACTTTTCTCGGTAAGCATTTGTCTTCTCGCGTTGGTATCGAATGCAGTTAAGTTTGAGCTGTGGTCGTTTTGCGCTGGACTGCGCATGACTTGTCTTGCTTCTTTGTCGATCGGTTTCCGCCCACCACTAGTGGGAGTGAACGATTTGGAATGGCGAAAGAGATGCCTCGTTGAAGAGGGGATCTCCGCTATTTTTGTTCTGTCAGGGATGTGTAGTCCTCTTAATGGATATTTCGTTTATTCGACATAATACCTCTAGTGTTTCCCACATGTCGGGAGGCGTGATATTTCTGTGTATTTCATGAAAGCAAGGTAAATTGACTCTTTCATTAACTCTATTGATTTTGGGTCGTGAGCGATTTCGATTCATAGCCTGTCTGCGAAAGTCGTCGTCACGAGATGTTTTTTTCCCAGCTCACATGTCGCTGCATTGTACTGCATCGGTTGATGCAGGTACCAAGGACCATTACTTGCTACTCTGTTAAATGAACTAGGTTTGGAAAACCTTTATTATCTAGAGGATATTTTTGAGGACATTATTTATACTTCGGCAGACGTGTCTGTCTTGCTGAAGTCAAACTAAGGAGAGTGAACTGATCTCATACATCTGGTTATCTCCTGGCTGTTATAGAAAAGGATGGAGTTTTCCACCTGACTACATTTACAGCACTATGAAATATAACATGCATCTGACTCATCATTGTAATGCTGTCTACCGTTTATTGCTGTATTGAATGTTGCTGTGATAATGACTGTTTGATGTGCCTACACATTTGCGTAACCATTTTGTCACTGTGGCGTCCACAATAAATAATGAAGAAAAACGTCAACGGCTGTTTCAAGACTCATTGACTTTATACGTCGTGAGTTTACTGACGTCCTATGTGGATTGCCCTGTTATTGTTGCATGAACATTGTTTTGACTGAACACATCTACACACTACACAAAACCAGACATGCGGATGCCATCCATCATCATATGGCATCACGCATCAATGACCAATTTAGCATAATACATTTGGTGAAGGTCCGCTTTGGACATGTACAATGTAACATAATACATTTGGTAAAGGAAGGTCCTCTTTGGACATGACCAATTTAACATAATACATTTGGTGAAGGTCCTCTTTGGATACATACAATGTAACATAATACATTTGGTGAAAGTCCTCTTTGGACATGTACAATGTAACATAATACATTTGGTGAAAGTCCTCTTTTGACATGTACAATTTAACACAATACATTTGGTGAAGTTCCTCTTTGGACATGTACAATTTAAAATAATGCATTTGGTTAAGGTCCTTTTTGGACATGTCCAATTTAAAATAATACATTTGGTGAAGGTCCCCTTTGGACATGTACAATGTAACATTATACATTTGTTGAAGGTCCTCTTTGGACATGTACATTGTAACATAATACATTTGGTGAAGGTCCACTTTGGACATGTGCAATGTAACATATTACATTTGTTGAAGGTCCTCTTTGGACATGTACAATGTAACATAAAACATTTGGTACAGGTCCTCTTTGGACATGTACAATGTAACATAATACACTTGGTGAAGGAAGGTCCTTTTTGGACATGTTCAATGTAACATAATACATTTGCTGATGGAAGGTCCTCTTTGGACAAGTACAATGTAACATTATACATTTGCTGAAGGAAGGACCTCTTTGGACATGTACAATGTAACATAATACATTTGGTGAAGGTCCTCTTTGGACATATACAATGTAACATAATACATTTGGTAAAGGTCGTCTCTGGACATGTACAAGATAACATAATACATTCGGTGAAGGTTCTCTTTGGACATGTACAATGTAACATAATACACTTGGTGAAGGAAGGTCTTCTTTATACATTGTACAATGGAACATAATACATTTGCTGATGGAAGGTCCTCTTTGGACAAGTACAATGTAACATTATACATTTGCTGAAGGAAGGACCTCTTTGGACATGTACAATGTAACATAATACATTTGGTGAAGGTCCTCTTTGGACATGTACAAGGTAACATAATACATGTAGTGAAGGTTTTCTTTGGACATGTATAATTTGACATAATACATTTGGTGAAGATCCTCTTTGGACATGTACAATTTAGCATAATACATTTGGTGAAGGTCCTCTTTGGACATGTACAATGTAACATAATACATTTGGTGAAGGTCCTCTTTGGACATGTACAATGTAACATAATACATTTGGTGAAGGAAAGTCCTCTTTGGACATGTACAACGTAACATTATACATTTGGTGAAGGTCCTCTTTGGACATGTGCAATGTAACAAATTACATTTGGTGAAGGTCCCCTTTGGACATGTACAATGTAACATTGTACATTTGGTGAAGGTCCTCCTTGGACATGTACAATGTAACATTATACATTTAGTGAAGGTCCTCTTTGGACATGTACATTGTAACATAATACATTTGTTGAAGGTCCTCTTTGGACATGTACAATGTAAAATAATACATTTGGTACAGGTCCTCTTTGGACATGTACAATGTAAAATAATACACTTGGTGAAGGAAGGTCCTCTTTGGATATGTTCAATGTAACATAATACATTTGGTGAAGGAAGGTCGTCTTTGGACATGTACAATGTAACATTATACATTTGGTGAAGGTAAACTTTGGACATGTGCAATGTAACATATTTTATTTGAAGGTCCTCTTTGGACATGTACAATGTAACATAATACTTTGGTAAAGGTCCTTTTTGGAAATGTATAATGTAACATAATACATTCGGTAAAGGTCCTCTTTGGACATGTACAATGTAACATAATAATTTGGTGAAGGAAGGTCCTTTTTGGACATGAACAATGTAACATTATACATTAGGTGAAGGAAGGTCCTCTTTAAACAGGTACAATGTAACATAATTCGTTTGGTGAAGGAAGGTCCTCTTTGGACATGTACAAGGTAACATAATATATTTAGTGAAGGTCCTATTTTGACATGTACAATGTAAAATTATACATTTGATAAAGGTGCTCTTTAGACATGTACAATGTAACATAATATATTTGGTGAAGGTCCTCTTTGTGCATGTACAATGTAACATAATACATTTAATGAATGTCCTCTTTGGACATGTACAAAGTAACATAATACATTTGGTGAATGTCCTCTTTGGACATGTACAAGGTAACATAATACATTTAGTGAAGGTCCACTTTGGACATGTACAAGGTAACATAATACATTTGGTGAAGGTCCTCTTTGGACGTGTACAATGTATTATAATACATTTGGCAAAGGTCCTCTTTGGACATGTACAAATTAACATAATACATTTGGTGAAGATCCTCGTTGGACATGTACAATGTAACATACATAATACATTTGGTGAAGGAAGGTACTCTTTTATACATGACCAACTTAACATAATACATTTGGTAAAGGTCCTCTTTGGACATGTACAATGTAACATAATACATTTGGTGAAGGTCCTATTTGGACATGTACAATGTAACATTATACATTTGGTGAAGGAAGGTCCTCTTTTGACATGTACAGTGTAACATAATACATTTGGTGAAGAAAGGTCCTCTTTGGAAATGACCAATTTAACATAACACTTTTGGTGAATGTCCTCTTTGGATATGTACAATGTAACATAATACATTTTGTGAAGGTCCTCTTTGGACATGTACAATGTAACATAATAAATTTGGTGAAGGTCCTCTTTGGACATGTACAATTTACATAATACATTTGGTGGAGGTCCTCTTTGTACATGTACATTTTAAAATAATGCATTTGGTGTAGGTCCTCTTTGGACATGTCCAATGTAACATAATAAAATTGGTGAAGGTCCTCTTTGGACATGTACAAATAACATAATACATTTGGTGAAGGTCCTTTTTGGACATGTCCAATGTAACATTATACATTTGCTGAAGGACGGTCCTATTTGGACATGTACAATTTAACATAATACATTTGGTGAAGATCCTCTTTGGACATGTCCAATGTAACATAATACATTTGGTAAAGGTCTTATTTGGACATGTACAATGTAACATAATACATTTGGTGAAGGTCCTCTTTGGACATGTCCAATGTAACATAATACATTTGGTGAAGGTCTTATTTGGACATGTGCAATGTAACATAATACATTTGTGGAAGATCCTCTTTGGAAATGTACAATGTAACATACATAATACATTTGGTGAAGGATGGTCCTCTTTGGACATGTACAATGTAACATAAAAAATTTTGGGAAGGCAGGTCCTCTATGGACATTTACAATGTAACATAATACATTTTGTGAAGTTCCTCGTTGGACATGTACAGTGTAACATAAATCTTTTGGTGAAGGTCCTCTTTTGACATGTACAATGTGACATAATACATTTGGTAAAGGTTCTCTTTGGACATGTATAATTTAACATAATACATTTGGTGAAGATCCTCTTTGGACATGTACAATTTAGCATAATAAATTTGGTAAAGGTCCTCTTTGGACATGTACAATGTAACATAATAGCTTTGGTGAAGGTCGTATTTGGACATGTACAATGTAACATAATACATTTGGTAAAGGTCCTCTTTGGACATGTACAATTTAACATAATACATTTGGTAAAGGTCCTCTTTGGACATATAAAATGTAACATAATACATTTGGTGAAGGTCCTCTTTGGACATGTGCAATGTAACATGTTACATTTGTTGAAGGTCCTCTTTGGACATGTACAATGTAACATAATACATTTGGTGAAGGAAGGTCCTCTTTGGACATGTACAATGTAACATAATACATTTGGTGAAGGAAGGTCCTCTTAGGACATGTACAATGTCTTCTTCTTCTTCTGCGTTCAGTTTGTAGTCATGCTAAATCTGCAGGCCTGTCGCCAGGACGAAGTCCACAGTCTTTACCAGGTCAGCGCGGCAGCCCCATAGCTTCTGCTGGAGCTCAGGACCCCTTGGCCAGGTCGCACGTCGCGGTTCATCGTGGGTTGGACAGTTCTGGAGAATGTGTTCGGGGGTCTGGATTCCTGTTCCACATGGGCATTCATTTGTGTGGGATATCCTGAGGTGAAAGAGATGGCCAAGTAATCTGCAGTGGCCAGTTCTCAGGCAGAACATTGTGGTCTGTTGGTATCTGTTTAGGTGGTGGATTGGGTCATCTCTGCTGTATGTATCCCCTTCCTCCTTCCACTGATTTTTGTACTTGTTGTGGATGATGGTTTTTGCTTCCCGATACGGCAATGGATGGCTGTATTGTTCCATTTTACTGCCATTTCTTGATAGAGCATCTGCTTTCTCATTACCAGCAATTCCACAATGGGAGGGTAACCACTGAAGGGCAATGGTTGATGACCTTTGGATGATGTTAAGCTCAGATCTGATCTCATTCATCATGTTATCATTTCTGGTGTTTTGTATTGATTCCAGTAATGATCTGCAGTCGGTGAAGATTACTATCTTAGCTGGTGGTTGTTGTTCGGGTCTGGTGAAGATTTTCAGGGCTTGCAGTAGTGCCATAGCTTTTGCCCTGAAATTGGAGGAGATCTTTCCAGCTGGGAAGGCCTTTTGGATGATCTTTCCATTTAGGAATCTTATAAAAATGCCGCCACCACCGTTCTTTACTGCCCCCTCAGCGGATCCATCTGTGTATGCGTGTGTCCACTCTTTCGGGTTGTACTTTTCTTCAATCATTTCTTGAGCCAAGGTTTTTAGTTGTTGAGGGGTCTGGTGGCCTTTCTTTTTTATTTCAGGGACTTCTGTGAAGATAGATATATTTCCATGGCAGTCGTCTGGCTCCTCATAGTCAATTAACATTTCAATCTCAGTAGGTTGTTTTTGGAGGAGGTCTTCATGGCATCGATGCAGATGTTTATGAAGCTGGTTCTTTTCAGCCTGTTCTTTGTCAAGCTATGGAGTTTGGCATGCATTGGATGACTTGGCATTCGTAGAAGCTTCTCACTGTGAGTGAATACCTTTTCCTCCCGTCTGTCATCCAGAGAGCGGATGTTGGTGTATCTCTCCATTGTCTGGATTGGAGAAGTCTTCATCCCTCCAGTGATTAATCTAAGGCCTGAATTTTGTACTTTTTTTTAGACGTTCTGTGTTTGTTTTAGATGCCGTGGCCCAGGCTGACATGCCATATTCAAGTACAGGCCTGACTGTGCCTGTATAGACTTTTTTTGTATGTTGGTATTTGTCCCCCAACTTGTGCCAGCCAGTTTCTTCATAATAGAGAGCTTTCTTATTGCTCTCTGTTCTACTGCATTTATGTGCGGCTTCCAGGTGAGTCTCTTATCCAACTTGACTCCCAGGTATGTTGGATTTTCCTCGATTGGAAGCTCACTTCCATTTAGTTGCAGTTTGATCGTTTCTTGGCGATTTGACAGAGAGAAGCAGGTTGCTACTGTCTTGGAGAGGTTTATCTGTACTCCCCACTCTGATGCCCATTTACCGATGGTATTTAGCGCTGCTTGCATCCTGAACTTCGCAGTAGGCAAATATTCAGCAGCACACCAGGCAGCAAAATCGTCAGCATGAAGAGCCCTGGAGATATGCCCGGACAGTTTCTCTGCAATATCATTTATATATATGATAAAAAGTGTGGGGGAGATAACTCCTCCTTGTGGCACACCTTGTTGAAGAGTGACGCGATGGCTCAGATTCCCATCAAGTTTTACTCTTGCTGTGCGGTATCGGAGAAAGTCCCGTATCCAGCTGAACATTCTCCCTTCAATTTTGTTGTTGAGCATCTTAAGGAGGAGTCCTTCTTTCCATACCTTATCAAAGGCTTTTGTAAAGTCTACAAAAACAGCCAGAACTTTCTTTTTCTCCTGAAAGGCATTTTCTATTTCCTGTGCTAGATATACCAGCTGGTCTTCGGTGCTGCGGTTTTTCCTGAATGCTGACTGTGTGTTATCAAGCAGATGGTTTTTTTCCAGATGTTTCATTAATCTTGAGTTCACCATTCTTTCCATTACCTTACCCAGACAGCTCAGTAGGCTAACTGGTCGGTAGCTGGACTTGCTTGTTTTCTCCTTTTGTTTCTTTCTGATGGGAACAATGATTGCTTCTCGCCATCGATCTGGGAATTTTCCAGTACTCCATGATTGATTGAAGATTAGGAGGAGCTTGTGCCTGGCTACAGGTCCAAGGTTCTTGATCATATCATTTGTGATACCATCTTTTCCTGGAGCTTTCATGTTCTTTAGTTTTGTTATGGCAGCATTTAGTTCTCTCAAAGTAAGGGATGACTTCATGCAGGTATCTGGGTTTTGGTGCTTCAGTTTTTCTTTTACTTCCTTACGTACTTCTTGGATACGCGCATGTGAAAGTGATGTGGTGCTTTCTTCCTTGTATAAATCTGCCAGGATGTTTGCTGCCATCTTTCCTGTGTGGTATTTTTCGTTTTCCTTGATGACAGTCTTACAGTTGCTGGTTGTTGTTTCTTCATTTAGTACTCTTGTCAGATTCCACAGCTTGCTCGAGTCCTTTTCCATGTTGAGACTGCTGGTCTTCTGGTGCCAGCTCCTTTGGATTTCAGCTTTCTTTTGTTCATTAAAAGCTTGTTTTATGCTGTTGTGTCTCTGGGTGTTCTCTAATGTGGGACTTTGCTCCATAGTTTCCCGTGCTTTATTTAAGTCACTATGGCGTTTTCCCAGACTGTCACTCCAGTATGGTTTGTAGTCTCGTCGTTTACCTCGTGGAATTGAATTCTTTGCTGCTTGGATGATTGCCTCACTGATGATGGAAACGTTTTTATTGACATTATTTGAGTGGGTAATGTTCTGACAGAGGTTATCGACTTGTTCTTTAAAAAATCCCCAGTTTGCTTTTTTGAAATTCCAGCTAGGAGACATATTAATTTGTCCTGCACTTCTTACCTCAGATATCTGTAACGTGACTGGTACATGGTCACTTCCCCCCAGTTGGTTATTTACTGTTCTAGTGGTGAGTCGATGTATGTCATCTGTAGCCATAGCAAGATCTGGTGTGCTCGTTGTTTTCCATACTCTGGAATAGAAGGTGAGCTTATCCTCTGGTTGGTTTATTAGAATTAGTTTATTCTCTACCATCCAATCTTCCACATCTTCTCCTCTCAGATCTGTTGCTTCATAGCCCCAGCTGGGTGAGTGGCTGTTGAAGTCGCCCATAATGAGGTGTCTTGATGCTGCAAGCTTCACTTTGTGTAGCTCCAGAGTTGTGGTTGGAGGGCTGTAGCAGTTTGTGATCATTAAGTCTCCACTGGGCAGCAGTAGTTGGACTGTTATGTATTCAAGTTTGTCCTCACCAGATCTGTGTATCTCTACTGCTGGGATTGAGGTTTTAATCAGCGTGAGGATTCCTCCCTTATTTCTTTTTGCCCTGTCCTGCGGGAAGGATTCGTATCCACGTATGAAGAATCGTTGGGTATCTTTTAGGTGAGTTTCTTGGATGCAGATTATATCAATGTTATTTTCCCTGAGGAATTCTTGTAACTCCGGTTTCTTGTTCCTCACTCCTTCTGCATTCCATTGAGCCACTGTAAGACAGTGGGTTGGTTGGTCAGTTGCTCTACTTTGCCTTCCCCCGACTATTTGGTTGGCAAAGGCACCGGTTGCTTGGGTGGGCCTTTCGAGGCTAGGGGCCCGGCTCCGCTTCTCCCCGGTTGTAGCTGATAGGAGCGACGCCATGACGTAAGTCGAGATTGTCGCATGACTCCATACTGCAAAAGCGTGTGTGTCCTAATTTTTCCCGGTGTCTGCGCCGTAGCTAACACACTCCGTCTTCGGCAGGCCGGGTTGTGTTTGTTGTTCAGGGTTGTCTCCCATAGCTTTCCATCTCCCGGTGGTAGCTGCAAGGCAGCAGGTTGGTTTGTTTACCGAGGTTTACCTTCCCCGTGGCTAGAGCTTATAGCGGCTCTTACTCGCTTGATGCACCCGTCATAGGACATATGGGGGATTTCAGTGGGGGTATCAGTGCCACCTGTTACCTCTCTCCGTCCTGCTGGGAGGACATCGCCGTTTGGTCCGCGACTGCTTATTCGTCCAGCAATACTGACTTAATTCGCATCTGACACACCATATCTGGAGGTCGTTCCACTATCCGCCACCCGTGGACGCGTCTGGTTAGGGTCGGTCGCCCCTTTGCCAGGTGTACAATGTAACATTATACATTTGGTGAAGGTCCTCTTTGGACATTTACAATGTAACATAATACACGGCTGTTTGCCAGCGATCTTTTTTTTAGTTATTTCCCCTTTTTCAGCGACTGCGCTATTTATAGCTATCGTGTCAGAGGTCACGTGGTAACTTCCTAACTGGAAAAAAGGTGGCGGATTTTACTTTTGATAGGGCTTAATTAATGTTTTTAGGCTACTTTATTATTATAAATACCGGCTTTAATTTTGCGTAAAGCTAGACTAGAAATGTTAGAGTAAATTTTAGAACAAGAACAAACATTTTATCGCAATTAGAACAGAAGACATAATAGTCTGAAATAGTGTAAAATTTACGTTTTTTTTATATTTTGTTATGGTTTGTTTATAATGCAATTTTCACTAAATCAGTCACAATCAACATGCATAACAAATTACATAAATCAAAAGTAGAAAACCTGCAGAAAATGGATATCAAAGTTTTGTTTTGGTTTCATGCGTCAAACATTAATTATTGAAACATTAAATTGCAAGTCCACATTTATTACCTTAAAATAACACACCCAATTGTCCCCAAAAACATGAGAGCTAACAATTATCTCAATCATACATCACGATGGTCATGTAAAAATAAGTATGGTCATGAGTAAAACGAAATGTTCAATTTAATAGATAAATAGGTGTATTTTAAAAATACATCTATTAAATGATTTCCACACTCTGTTAATTCTGTCAATCTCAAGCAACAACTGCCATAATTTGCTCTAGCCCCAAAATTTCGCTCAATTATCATTCACACTTCCTTTTTTTTATAGGATGAATCTGTACATTCACAGATGGAGAAATTTGTAACAAATGAGTTTCCATTATAAATTTTAATTGTGAAGTTATATTTTTAATACCTCTGGCGCGTCTTTCAATTTTCAATCTTCTCTGTTTTCTCTCCTGTGCCCACGTAAGACCTACTGTTTCCTTCATGGCTATTGCTAATTCTTTGGATATTCTAACTCTACTTTCAATTCCTGCTTTCCTGCAAATTTCCTGACGTGACGTTTCTGAACAGCGTTGTAGTTCATGTGCCTGCTGCAGGTCTAATGAATCAGTTGATGTTCCAGCAATATGTTTTCTAACAGTGTGGAGCAATTGAGATCGCTTACGTTTGTTGGCGTTCTGGTGACTGATGTTTCTCTTCTATGTTTAATTAGTTTTTGTAGTACAATAGGCTGTCCTCTGGTTTTGCATTTTATGATATTCCTTTTTGCTGTTTCTAGTTTTTTTTC
This sequence comes from Oreohelix idahoensis, assembly GCA_024509875.1. NCBI lineage: Eukaryota > Metazoa > Mollusca > Gastropoda > Stylommatophora > Oreohelicidae > Oreohelix > Oreohelix idahoensis. The sequence continues at coordinate 199,725 of JAMPIV010001881.1, forward strand.
TAACAATGGATGTGAATAGGGGTTCTTCCTTTTGTGTTAGTGGTTGTGAAGGTGGCTTAGTAAGTAACTGTTGTACTGTGATGTCGCTTTTGAAGACAGGCGAGGTGGATGTACTTGTCGTATGTATAACTGACTTGGTAGGTGTAGATGTGGCAAAAAAACTGGCATGCTAGGGTGAGTAGTGTTATCCACCTCCAAATGAATAATGGTATCGCCTTTAATGTGAGCTGGCACATCAACCTCCAGTTGAACAATATCATCACTAATGTGGGCAGGCACATCAACCTCCTACTGTACAGAGCTATCCTGACTACAGCTAAATGACTGACTAGACATGGAGGGGTCAGAAAGAACATTACAGGGGATAGAGCAGCTTTTTGTTTTTAAAACACCAAAAGATGTCTTTGCAACACAATTGCACAGTTGACATTCACTTATAGTTAAATTATGGTTTTAGTCTTTCCAGATGTGCTGACTGTTTTCCGATAGTAACTTGGCTGTTTCAAGACACTTCTCATTATGCCTCCTTTTTGAATTTTGTATTAGTAAGTAACACTTCTTACAAAATATAGTCGAATGCTGTGTGGGTTTATCATCTGATACGTTAATTCCAAACACAAAGAACAGATCATTAACGTAATTTAGAACAGTTCAGCGCTTTCTGAATTGAACGTGTTGTTTTGGAAGTTAATGCTCTCTTGCCACAGGCTCTGCACAGTGCACTGGCACAATTCATATGATGCAAAACAGTATGTCACATTTCGTTGTTATGTAGTATAGTTTACTTGTGTATGTATAAAGATAGAGGAATATTTGGGACTATCAAGTCTAACACCAGGATGTAGAATGCTTTATCTGTGAATGAAAGAAGATATACAAACAGTTACTTAGAATTCTTTGGCAGCCGTCGTGTGCACAGGATTGTCTACCAAAGAACACTAATGGAACAGTCCTTATCTCACACACAATTTAAAAAAAAAAAATTCATATTATAAATACAAGATTAACAAGACTTGAAAGATAGAACAAAGTATGTAGAAGTAATCTATCTATAGATTTACATGTTTTCTGACGCTTATATACGTAGCTAAATATCATTATAAATGAATGAAAATGCAAAAACAGATGGTGCTTTACAAAGTTATTTTGTTACAACCTTATTTAAGATTTGTGAGTATCAGGAATGCGTTTACAGTAATTTAAATGCTATAAAATCTGGTGACAATATGCTTGTTCTTGTAATGCCAAACTCACAAAACTGACTACCACACATTCTCAAGATATGAAACCAAAAAAAAAAAGTATGTGGAAATAATCTTTAGCTTCCCTTCGAGAAGTCTTTATAATTATAAACTCAAACGAATGGGCCGATTTTTAGATATTAAATTAATAATAAGATTACTTATTTTATGAATTTCCTCAAATGATGACGCTGTTTTCAAAAGTCTGTAACTCCGTCAAAACTAATTTCAAACAAATAAAAATGCAATCCAAAATAGAGCAGAGAACAAAGTTATAGTACACAAAAGAATTTTAGCGCTGTGTTTATCCAGAACGAGTGTGTAATGATTTATATTTTACTGATTTTACACCTACATCAGCTGATTTTCCCCGCCAAAAACTTAAATAGTCTTTTACGGTGCACACGAAAATTTTATACCCGGTGTCAGAATTCCGGTCACCGAAACTAAAAGAGCGCTCTGGTACAGGGCACAAACAGCCGTGAATACATTAGGTGAAGGAAGGTCCTCTTTAAACAGGTACAATGTAACATAATACGTTTGGTGAAGGAAGGTCCTCTTTGGACATGTACAAGGTAACATAATACATTTAGTGAAGGTCCTATTTGGACATGTACAAAGTAACATAATGCATTTGGTGAAGGTCCTCTTTGGACATGTACAATTTAACATAATACATTTGGTGAAGATCCTCTTTGGACATGTACAATGTAACATTATACATGTGGTGAAGGAAGGTCCTCTTTGGAAATGACCAATTTAACATAATACATTTGGTAAAGGTCCTCTTTGGATATGTACAATGTAACATAATACAATTGGTGAAGGTCCTCTTTGGACATGTACAATGTAACATAAAACATTTGGTGAAGGTCCTCTTTGGACATGTACAATGTAACATAATACATTTGGTGAAGGTCCTCTTTGGACATGTACAATTTATCATAATACATTTGGTGGAGTTCCTCTTTGGACATGTACATTTTAAAATAATACATTTCGTGTAGGTCCTCTTTGGACATGTCCAATGTAACATAATACATTTGGTGAAGGTCCTCTTTGGACATGTACAATGTAACATAATACATTTGGTGAAGGAAGGTCCTCTTTGGAAATGACCAATTTAACATAATACATTTGGTGAAGATCCTCTTTGGACATGTACAATGTAACATAATAAATGTGGTGAAGGTCCTCTTTGGACATGTACAAAGTAACATAATGCATTTGGTGAAGGTCCTCTTTGGACATGTACAATTTAACATAATGCATTTGTTGAAGTTCCTCTTTGGACATGTACAATGTAACATAATACATTTGGTGAAGGTCCTCTATGGACATGTCCAATGTAACATAATACATTTGGTGAAGGTCTGATTTGGACATGTACAATGTAACATAATACATTTGGTGAAGATCCTCTTTGGACATGTACAATGTAACATACATAATACATTTGGTGAAGGATGGTCTTCTTTGGACATGTACAATGTAACATAATAAATTTGGGGAAGGAAGGTCCTCTTTGGACATGTACAATGTAACATAATACATTTTGTGAAGGAATGTCCTCTTTGGACATGTACAAGGTAACATAATATATTTGGTGAAGGTCCTCTTTGGACATGTACAGTGTAACATAATACATTTGGTGAAGGTCCTCTTTGGACATGTACAATGTAACATAATACATTTGGTGAAGGTTCTCTTTGGACATGTATAATGTAACATTATACATTTGGTGAAGATCCTCTTTGGACATGTACAATTTAGCATAATACATTTGGTGAAGGTCCTCTTTGGACATGTATAATGTAACATAATAGCTTTAGTGAAGGTCCCATTTAGACATGTACTATGTATTATAATACATTTGGTAAAGGTCCTCTTTTGACATGTACAATGTAACATAATACATTTGGTGAAGGTCCTCTTTGGACATATACAATGTAATATAATACAGTTGGTGAAGGTCCTCTTTGGACATGTAGAATGTAACATAATACATTTGGTGAAGGTCCTCTTTGGACATGTACAATGTAACATAATACATTTGGTGAAGGAAGGTCCTCTTTGGATATGTACAATGTAACATTATACATTTGGTGAAGGAAGGTCCTCTTTGGACATGAACAATGTAACATAATACATTTGGTGAAGGAAGGTCCTCTTTGGACATGTACAATGTAACATAATACATTTGGTGAAGGAAGGTCCTTATTGGACATGTGCAATGTAACATTATACATTTGGTGAAGGTCCTCTTTAGTCATGTAAAATGTAACATTATACATTTGGTGAAGGTCTTCTTTGGACATGTGCAATGTAACATATTACATTTGTTGAAGGTCCTCTTTGGACATGAACAATGTAACATAATACATTAGGTGAAGGAAGGTCTTCTTTAAACAGGTACAATGTAACATAATACATTTGGTGAAGGAAGGTCCTCTTTGGACATGTACAATGTAACATTATTGATAAAGACTGCAATCTTGGTATATACAATGGTGATAAATTATATCCCTCTTGATGTGATTAGACTGTTGTAGGACATGCGCCCACACAGAGCAGATGATAAATAGGTTAGCTCTGTATTGTCCCTGTGTATACAGTCTGTAGTGAGTGGTATGAAGGGTACAGTCACTCACCCTGTACTGTCAAGCATAGATCAACGAATCAGACTAGTGTTCATTTCCAATTGACAGCACATCATTTATTTACACAGCAACATCAATCCGATACGATACACTACACAGGTACAACAGGATACACAAAAATCAATAATAATCAATTGCGCAGAACGTTACAGCTGTTCAGTATGATGTAAACCCTGTTTACATCGCAGTTCTAATGTTACATCAGTAAATTCACCAGAACGACTGCTGACACTGCAGTTACAAAACCCGCCACACAGGCGTACATCTATAGGACTCCCTCAACGACTGCATACCCCTGCAGTTAACAAAACGCCATACAGGCTTGAATCTATATATCCTAGCAGTTCTAATGTTCCACCAGAACGACTGCTGACACTGCAGTTACAAAACGCCACCCAGGCTTAAATCTATATATACTCAAAAGACTGTCCGCTCTGTAGTCTATAAGTAATCTGGCCTACACAACTCCTGGCCTTATAATCTCTTCAATAACTCTGATATCTGTTCATGGATCCTTAAATCTATATATACTCAAAAGACTGTCCTCTCTGTAGTCTATAAGTAATCTGGCCTACACAACTCCTGGCCTTATAATCTTTTCGATAACGCTCCCTTCATAAGGAACAATGGCCTAACTATCTCCTAGCGCCGTTCCTGCACAATAGAAATCTATCAGGGAGGTAAATATGATCCCAAAACATCGGCCTGTATACACCAAGGCCTCAGAACATGTCCTTAACATAAAGTACACCTTATCTTCTCTTATCTCATCTTATCTGCAGATTTATCACATCTTATCTGCAGATTTATCACATCTTATCTACAGATAAACACACTTAAATAGGCAAGTACTAGTACACCTCGAAAAATGGCCAAATATCGTTCCCGAACACTACCCTGGGAACACACACAAGATACTGGGCTGACTCCAGTCACCCGCCCAAACTTAGACTGTCACGGGATGACACATCTCCCGCACAAACAGACACCGGACTCGGCTGTTCACGGACTCCCCGTGAGCTATTCACAGCCTACCGAAACCAGTACAGAATAACTACATGACCAGCGCTCACACGCTTTCTGTACACTCTGTTTTCTAACATATAAATGTTTAAACAACTCACAATTAAACAAGCCGACAAGTGCTACAACCCTGAATTCACACTGTATAATCAGTATAGTACGTATCATTCCCCTTTGACCTTTACAGTTACCACCCGGTCCGGAGAAAAAAATGATTTATCATTTTTTTGAAAAAACTACATCACCGACAAATGAGGGGTCAGCTAAGCTCTAATATATGCTTACAACAATAGTTTTATGATAAGGTCAAAATAATACATCGCCAAATAATAAAGCAAGTGTACAATAAACAAATTACCCATAATAATCTGCTAAATACACCGAAATAATCATTTACAAACAAAGTTAAGTATTATTACTGTAGACCAAACATGACACAATAAATAGAAAGTAAAGACAAGATCAAACAAAAGAAGCATGATCAGCACAGAAAATCAACAAAGAAATCGAAATAGGAAGAAAGATCCATAATACCTAATAGTAATAATTGAACTAATCAATTCCTGCATGAAATACATAGAACTGTCACTAATAATTACATATACTAATCCATATTACAATACGTAAGAATACAAAGTATGGAAGTATAAGAAGTGTAAGAAGTAAACGTATACAAATAGTATCAAGTAACATTCAGATGAAACATGGAAGCATAACCCAAGTATAGACCGCTTCCAAAGAAATGGAGTGAAACGAAGAATCATCCGAAAAGGCAGAAGGAAATACAAAATAATGAATGCATAGAAAAACGACAACAATACATCCCAACAACAATCCAAGTAACTAACGCATAATAAATAATTTTAGCTAAATTACAAAACTTATTCATAACTAAAATGATTTATCACAGACATCACACAAAAAAGTGCGATATATAAAATTATCACAATCTCAAAACAAAACAAAAATTACTATTTTAAATGGAATATCAACATATATTATTACACCTAATTAAGCGCTTTGGCGCAGAAAAAATATAACAATGTCAAAGAAAAATACATTTCCAAAAAAAAAATTACAGTACAAAAAAAGTTTTTTTAAAGCTAAGTTAAATAACAATAGTATTTTAATTTTTTCTAGATTAAATCTATAACTAATATACCAAAATGAAATCATCTTTAACCAAATGAATGACATCTAACAAAAAAGAATTCTAATTCTTAAGTAGACTCATAATAAACGCCTACTAGTTTAAACAAAATTCAGCAGAAAAAAACACATGGCAAAAAAAATATCAAAAACCAATGTTTCAAAATATGTTTACAAATACAAATACAAAAACATAAATAACACATACAAGTTAATTTTCAAAATTACATTTCACAACACAATAGTTACTGCATATAACCTCTGTATATGGTAATATATTAATTAGACATAGCACCAGAATATAAGAAAAAAAAAAATTTAATGAATAACAAGACTCTCTGAAACAACTAACGCATATTCGTCGCTAATGAGTTTGTGCATAGGGCTGGCAATCTCATCATGTACAAAATTATCCCAAGAACCAACGCTGCAAAACATATCAATGTTTGATGAATCAACTATCATTACTTCAAACTTCACAACGTAGCACCTATGGTCATACATAATATGGTCTAAGTGGAATAGTCTTCCGACTAGCGTATGAAAAAATCACAAATCCACAATCTCATTACAAAAATTAAAGATAAGTCACTACAAAGTGATATGTCATCATTTCATTGCAATCATAACACATGCAATGTTTATCAACAAAACAATCATGTAAATAATGACAGAGTCACAACAGTGCATACCTATGAACATACACAATACCTAAGACATTATGTAATGTAAGTTACTATACAATACAGTAATTCATTAACCAAAAAATAAATTAAGTGTAAAAAACACTATAGCAATCTTAAACTAACTCCTAAACAAACAAAAAAAATAAATAGGTCACAAATCCGCGGTCCTCGATAGCATTCTGTAAAACCGCACGGGGCGATGTCATACAACACGGTTCAACAGGCTGGCTGGGTTGCGCTTGACTAGACACCTGGTCACAGGTTGACCCACATTCCTCTCACAGTAAAAAATAACTTCGGTGCGAAGATTCTTAACAAGCCGAATACTGTGGGAAAATATAAATGAAAATGTCTATTTCAATCAACTTGTGAGATTTATTGAAGTAAAACGGAAAGTTAGTCTTACATTTACCCAAACGTGTGGCAGTGAAAACGTCTGGTTTCTATATGATGCCATCATTTCCTCGTCACACAGCAGATAACACAGAAGGATAAGACATCCTGACAGAAATGAAGGTCATCACAACAGTAGGCTGAAATAAAATCCTACTCAAACACAACGAGATATTCTCTAGAACTCAAAATGCATAACAAGCAGTAGTATTTGAAACAATACCCTTACTGTTACCTTGTTTACAACCAAGATTGTTCTTTTGTTGTGCAACATTATTATGATTAGTATTTCTACTTCTATAAAAATATCTAACCGATGGATTTTGTTGTGTTCTAGAACCATCATTATAAGGCTGATAACCTTTATTGTAGTTATTTCTTTCACCAAAACTGTTTCTATTCTCCTTTGTGACAATATGCTTACCAAATTGATCAGCACTAGTGATAACAAAATTCTTATGGTTATCAACATGTTGAGTTTTATTTTGGGTACAAGTCTTACTAATAGCTTTGTCCCTTATTATCTGTTTATCAGTATTTCCATCATTAAAATAATGGTTGGTCTTTTTAGCTCTGCCTTGAAATTTATCTCCATTTTTTTTGCAATCTATAGAACTGACTGTTATAGCAGAATTATCTTTGCTGGCCTGACGCCACGAGTCAGTAATGTTACCAGAAGTAGTACGTGGGAAATTGTATTTGCCACGTAGTGATCTCCGTCCATCATGTTCGATTTTCGTCTCAGCAAAGAATGTATAGGGCTGGATCTTTGCTTGTTTTACTTGTTGATAAGCAACCTTCTGTCTACTATTGTCAACATTGACAGTAGACAACCCCTTGATGCCTAAAATAACATCCACCAAACCATTAACTCTATTTCTTAGATCACTAATCTCAGCATTTCTAAGTGAGATGTCTTCAGTTTGTTTCTTAATTAAGTCATTCGATGTTAAAAGCTTACTCTTCTCCTGCATGAGTAATTTCTCAATATCAGTCATTTTCCTTTTGTACATCGTTAACTCTTCTAATCTCTCCTTATCATCCTTTTCTTCATTAGCACTCAACTGTGTTAAATCCATCTGAAGTTCCTTAGTGTTACTATTCTGGCCATTCCCAAGCTCATTAACATTCTCGGGAGGTACAAAATACTTTTCTTTAAGTCGGTGACTAACAATCACATTGTCACACAATAAGCCAGTAAGTGTTTCATTACATAAGTTTTCACATATCTTGGTTTGAACTTTTAATTTCTCACAAATATCATTCTTCTCTTGAATTTCTCGAGTGAGATTACCCATTACGCTATTCATATGTTCTATCTGAACTTCCAAATCTTTTACTTTACTGCCTGCAGAGTCTAATGCTGTTGTTACATTAGCAAGATCCAAGTTTGATTTCTGTAACTCACTTGTGAGCTTAGACACTGTTTCTTGTAATTTTTTCTTTTCAGCATCATCTTGTAAAAACTTATCACTTTCCTGTAAAGCACTCTGTTTGTTTACTTTTGTTTGTTTCTCAATATTCAATTCCTTTTATGCAGGTCAGAAACACTGTTGTGGATTATCTTGAATATACTTTGCACAATATGTCCGTGTTCAATCTCTATATATTGTTGCACAAACACACGAAGGTGCCGTAGCAAATCAACCAAATCCTTAGCCATTACAAAATTACAAACTAACTTAAAGTTATGTTCAGCAAATGACTCTAGGGATGCTGACACATTAATCAAAAAGTCCTCCATCACCCATGCTCCAAGTCGTGGGCCTCTCAATCCCTTTTTTATCTCTTCCTACCACCAATGCATACTCCAACATAGGTCTTATATCTGTAGGATCTACATCACACCACTTAGCATCCATATCAAAATTAATTATAATAAGTTTATGTCCCTGGAAATTTAGATAATTAATTTCCACCTCACACAATAAATATTTCAATTCTCAATTATTATGCACTAAAACCTATACTAAACAGTTAATAGAATATATATAATGTGTGATATGAGAAGACTTGATAGCATGCATACATAAACACAGTTTTCACAACAACACAACCACTTATCTTGCAAATAGCAAAGTTCCTTCTTTTCTTGTTACAATCGATGGGCATCAACATCAAAGATGACACAACATAAGCAGAGTCCCATGTCAACTCTCACTACACCCTGACACAGCATGCTATGTTGTCATACACAGCATAGGAAACTGGAAACTGGAAACAGTATGCTATGTGATCGTACACAGCACTGGAAACTGGAAACAGCGCAAGTTACCCACTTGTTCCCTCTGTCGTCGCGAAGGTACACTGTCTGTCACTCTTGTTGGAAAGAGCTACTTGATATTTCGCACTTGCATATAAAACTGGAACATACTGTAATTCTCATAATGCAGATATCGCTGATGATGATGAATCAGGACAGGTCGCCATAACCATGTCAAAGTTTACTTGAAAATTTCACTCCGAAACGTAGAACTGGAAACGTTGCGAAAATGTCATATGGAGGCATGTAAACACAAGACGCTTCACCGTGTCACCGATTAAAGGTCATGAGTGACACACAACTGTCTGTGTATTGTAGAGGCGTTGCCGATTACAGGTCACGATCAACACAAAAAAATTGTAGAAGATTCGCCTTTGTTTCTTAACAATGTAGAAGTAAGAAAAGGCGTTATAAATCCAAGTCACGCCCACATAGGGCTATTCATTGCTCTTATAACCTTACCATGATACTGATAAAGTCTGATGCTCTTATAAAGCGAATTCGTGGTCATTACGCCCGAAAGGTTGGCCCACCACTGATAAAGACTGCAATCTTGGTATATACAATGGTGATAAATTATATCCCTCTTGATGTGATTAGACTGTTGTAGGACATGCGCCCACACAGAGCAGATGATAAATAGGTTAGCTCTGTATTGTCCCTGTGTATACAGTCTGTAGTGAGTGGTATGAAGGGTACAGTCACTCACCCTGTACTGTCAAGCATAGATCAACGAATCAGACTAGTGTTCATTTCCAATTGACAGCACATCATTTATTTACACAGCAACATCAATCCGATACGATACACTACACAGGTACAACAGGATACACAAAAATCAATAATAATCAATTGCGCAGAACGTTACAGCTGTTCAGTATGATGTGAAACCTGTTTACATCGCAGTTCTAATGTTACATCAGTAAATTCACCAGAACGACTGCTGACACTGCAGTTACAAAAACCCGCCACACAGGCGTACATCTATAGGACTCCCTCAACGACTGCTACACAACTCCTGGCTAGCAGTTTATGTTCCACCAGAACGATGCTGACACTGCAGTTCACCCAGGCTTAAATCTATATATACTGATATCTGTTACACATGGATCCTTTAAAATCTGTTCTTAAATATATACTCAAAAGACTGTCCTCTCTGTAGTCTATAAGTAATCTGGCCTACACAACTCCTGGCCTTATAATCTTTTCGATAACTCTCCCTTCATAAGGAACAATGGCCTAACTATCTCCTAGCGCCGTTCCTGCACAATAGAAATCTATCAGGGAGGTAAATATGATCCCAAAACATCGGCCTGTATACACCAAGGCCTCAGAACATGTCCTTAACATAAAGTACACCTTATCTTCTCTTATCTCATCTTATCTGCAGATTTATCACATCTTATCTGCAGATTTATCACATCTTATCTACAGATAAACACACTTAAATAGGCAAGTACTAGTACACCTCGAAAAATGGCCAAATATCGTTCCCGAACACTACCCTGGGAACACACACAAGATACTGGGCTGACTCCAGTCACCCGCCCAAACTTAGACTGTCACGGGATGACACATCTCCCGCACAAACAGACACCGGACTCGGCTGTTCACGGACTCCCCGTGAGCTATTCACAGCCGGCCGAAACCAGTACAGAATAACTACATGACCAGCGCTCACACGCTTTCTGTACACTCTGTTTTCTAACATATAAATGTTTAAACAACTCACAATTAAACAAGCCGACAAGTGCTACAACCCTGAATTCACACTGTATAATCAGTATAGTACGTATCATTCCCCTTTGACCTTTACAGTTATACATTTGGTGAAGGTCCTCTTTGGACATGTACAATGTAGCATAATACATTTGGTGAAGGAAGGTCCTCTTTGGAAATGACCAATTTAACATAATACATTTGGTGAAGGTCCTCTTTGGACATGTACAATTTAACATAATGCATTTGTTGAAGTTCCTCTTTGGACATGTACAATGTAACATAATACATTTGGTGAAGGTCCTCTATGGACATGTCCAATGTACAGTAACATAATACATTTGGTGAAGGTCTGATTTGGACATGTACAATGTAACATAATACATTTGGTGAAGATCCTCTTTGGACATGTACAATGTAACATACATAATACATTTGGTGAAGGATGGTCTTCTTTGGACATGTACAATGTAACATAATAAATTTGGGGAAGGAAGGTCCTCTTTGGACATGTACAATGTAACATAATACATTTTGTGAAGGAATGTCCTCTTTGGACATGTACAAGGTAACATAATACATTTGGTGAAGGTCCTCTTTGGACATGTACAATTTATCATAATACATTTGGTGGAGTTCCTCTTTGGACATGTACAATTTAACATAATAGGCCTACATTTGGTGAAGGTCCTCTTTGGACATGTACAATTTAACATAATACATTTAGTGAAGGTCATCTTTGAACATGTACAATTTAACATAATACATTTGGTGAAGGTCATCTTTGAACATGTACAATTTACCATAATACATTTGGTGAAGGTCATCTTTGGACATGTACAATTTAACATAATACATTTGGTGAAGGTCCTCTTTGGACATGTACAATTTAACATAATACATTTAGTGAAGGTCATCTTTGGACATGTACAATTTAACATAATACATTTGGTGAAGGTCATCTTTGAACATGTACAATTTACCATAATACATTTGGTGAAGGTCATCTTTGGACATGTACAATTTAACATAATACATTTGGTGAAGGTCCTCTTTGGACATGTACAATTTAACATAATACATTTAGTGAAGGTCATCTTTGAACATGTACAATTTAACATAATACATTTAGTGAAGGTCATCTTTGAACATGTACAATTTAACATAATACATTTGGTGAAGGTCATCTTTGGACATATACAATTTAATATAATACATTTGGTAAAGGTCATCTTTGGACATGTACATTATAGTGATGCAATGTTCGACTTAGTCATGTACGAATAGGTCAAGGTTCTCCTTCATTTACGGTGGGGGGGGGGGGGTCTCTTTAAATGCTTATTTCTAAAGAAAACCTTTACCATACATTTGTCTGTAAGTTTACTTAAGAAAGGGGAGGGAGTACCAAATGAAGGATCCACCCCCAGGTGCCAAACATTTTACGTACGCCCCTGCCTCTTCTTCAGACAACTCGTAAGAGACAACTAATATGAGTCTAGACATGGAGATGACAACCTTATCATAAACGAATTACTACAAAAATCACCTCTGTAAAAACACGTAAATACTTCAGTACCGGTACAAGCTTCCTGCCAGGGGATCAGTTGTAGTGGTGGTTCTATGCTCTAGTGGGAGCAGAATGAGATAAGTGTACTATCATTTTAGTTTGTGAAACACCCGCCTGGCTAAGATGGCTTTTCAAAGAAAATAAACATTGTGTACCAGGGGTGTTATAGAGATATCTAAGAATTATAACTCTCGAAAATCAAAAGTACTACCAGTGCTGAAGGCAGGAGGAGTTCATTCCCGTAAATATGCGTTCGGCGTCCATTTTGTTTGTTTGTTTGTTTTGGTTCGGTTTTTGCAGTCTTCTGGCGAGGCGCGTTCCTTTCAACCTATTTGGTTATATCAGAGCGCATTTACCATCCACAAAAAGTCAACTCTGTTGACTGCTAACCCGATCAGCGTTGATAGATACTAAGTCCTGAAAAGCACCAACATTATCTATCTGCTAGTATAAAGCACTAAAAAGGACTCGCCAGCTACGCTAACGCCCGAGCTTGTGTCCATTGGCAGGGAGGATATATTTATATTTAAGAAAGAAATATTCAAAGAAATAATACATTTTACTAAGACAAACGACAAAGAAAACTGCCAACGATGCGGCCACAAGGCATTCGTCAGGGGAAACGAAAGAAAGCGATTGCTAAGACTAGAGACGCATCTTAATGCAGTCCCCTTCACCTTCTTATAACCTACCTTTTAGTTAATTTTTTTTTAAAAACCGTACCGTCTCTCTATTTTCTGAAGTCTCATTCAAGTTTTTCCCTTTTTAGCTTGGATCGTCTTTCTCTATTTAAGCATTGATCTATTTTCTTATATATTCTTTTTCTTTATTTTCTCATGTCTCTAACTCAGCTCTCGCTTGCTTTTCTTTCCCTGACGAAAGCCTTGTAGCCGCAACGTTGCCAACTTTCTTTGTCTTTTGTCCCAGTAAGACGCGTTACCTACTTCAATATTATTTGTTAAAAGATAAACCCACCCTTCACCCCGTTTTACTACAATCACCTTCTCCTTCCTATAACGTGTCCAATGATATGGAAGAAATCATCAATCTCCCCACCCTGTTCGCTCCAGACGGAGCATCGAACTGTAACTGTAGCTGATCCTCTTACAGGAAGTATGAATCATAGCATCCACGTGCTCGTGCAGTGATGTTTTCTGTAGCAATCTATTATAGACGATCAGTTTGTCCCAGACTAACTCACTACTACAGCGGTAGGCAAACTAGGAGCTATGGGGCTCTACTTTCAAATTACCGAATTGTTTAACGATCTGTCTTGATAAAATCATGTCTGTTTTCAGAAAACAGCAATCGTCAGCTTATCGCTGTTAATTAGTTCATGGAATATCAAACGCTATAAGAAAATCGATTTCTCATAAGACTTAATTAAGGTATAAAATATAGAATCGGCAGACTTTTTTTTAAAGGTTCTCAACTTGTGCCAGATACGGGCTTCACTGTTAAGTTAAACGCATTTTCAGTTCCTTTTTAAATAATGTCTCTTCATCTAAAACATAATGATTTTTGGTTTCAGTGAGTTTGGCGCACAGATGAACAAGAACTAATTATAAATTGACTTAAGAAGTGGGCTCCAAAAATAAAAGAATGACCAGACTACCACTCGCGGAATTAAACAGACTGACAATCAACAGACTTACAATCAACAGACTTACAATCAACAGACTTACAATCAACAGACTTACAATCAACAGGCAAATATGAAGACCACTAGACAAAAACTATTCTTATTTATTGCCCCACTGACGAAATTATTTGGGGCAGGTCAAGTCAAGTGCTTATTATCTGTCGGACCCGAGTACCTAATTGTTATGAATCAAGCCAAGTCAAGAACTCGTCGATTGTAATGCCCCCCATCGACCACGCGTTATGTGAAAGTCAAGTCAAGCGGCCATTGTCTGTGGTGCCCCGATGATCAAGGGTTGTGGAACAAGATAAGACTAGTCAAGTCAAGTTTATATTCTGTAATATCACAAGGACCAAGTGTTATAGAACAAGTCAAGCCAAGAGCTCATCCTATGCAGTGTTCTGATGACCAGGTGCCATGGAACAAGTCAAGAGCTCATTTTCTATAGAACTTAAATGCCCAAGTGTTATGGCACATGTCAAGTCAAGCACTCATCGCCAGTAATGCTCCAATAGTCAATGTTAGGTAATAAGTCAAGTCAAGTGCTTGTCTGTAATGCCCTAATGACCAGGGGTTATGAATTAAGTCAAGTCAAGTGTTCATTGTCTGTAGTGCCTATGTTTTATGGGACACGTCAAGTCACGCGCTTATTATATGTAGGGCCCCATTGACTCAGTTTTATGGAACAAGTCAAGCCAAGTCAACAACCTGCCTAAGGAAAAATTGGCAGGGCACCATCGTCAATCAACAACTGCTTACTCGGAGCAATCAAAAAGATTTGCACACCATTAGAGCAGGTGGACGCTGGGACTGCGTTGGCCATGTTCTCAAAAAAGATCCCGACTCCATCACAAGAACTGCCATGAAATGGATCCATGAATGAAAGCTAAAGCGATGCCGACAAAAATTCATTTTGACAGATTAGTGTGGCGGCCGAAGCATGAACAAGAGTTGGGTCACCACACGTAGGGTGACCACCCACAGACCGAGTGAAGTGGAAAGAGTTTGTTGTTGTTCTACAATAACGCCTCTTGGTGTGATGGTCACAAATTGCTTCGTCAGTCAGCGGCTGAGGGTCCAAGCAGAAGTTCGTTCAAGAACTCACCGACTATAGTCCCCCAATGACCAAATGTTCTGGAAACTCTCCAACTCAGTGTTAATTTATTCACATTATAAAACTTGCAAGAACTTCTTTTCTTTTAATAAAGAAAAAATCTCGTTCAACCTCTGATGGAGTATAACGAGGGTGCTTAGTATAGCTAATTCAAGATAATAATTTTGATTTCCGACATCAGAACATAGCATCCTTTCGTCCCCACAATCAGTCCAAATAGAGTCAATCAAAAGTGTAAAATTGTGTCCATGTGCACATATGTGTCCTCTCCCGTCCCCAAAAAAGCAGTCGCTCACACCTGCCATACTGTTAACAAAGGGGAGGATCGAGGCCACCAGATAAACACAATGCTATAATATACAGATGTGAAAGAAAACATCTGTCTGTGAGGTTAATTACACCGTAAATTAACTCTTGAAATTATCCACATACTTCCAGGGATTCAGCTAGTGGTGAAACTTATTGAGAACTCAGCGTTGCGCACTAAGTTTGGAGAAGTCATGTGAACCTCAGACGTAACTCTGACTTTTACATGGTTGGCTGCATGCAGGAGAACTTCATTGTGGACTCATGATAGGCAGCGGGAGCTGACACGTGGCTCTGTGAAAGTCGTGACAATTCCTTAGGAGAGCCCAGAACCAGAGCACAATATTTTAGCTCTGCTTATTTGGAGAGCTCTCTTGAGTGGAGGGGAATGCGCAGAATGCCATACGCTTCTTCATCTTAGCTTGGGATCAGATGTGATTATCCTTTACATGCAAGCCAAGCTGGAGAAGGTGGAGCTCATGACTTCAATTCAACACGTTTCAGAATGGCAGAAAAACCACAGGAAAAGACTAGACCTACAGCGTAGATAATAGCAGGAAAAGCCTAGATCTACAGCGTAGATAATAGCAGGAAAAGACTAGACCTACAGCGTAGATAATAGCAGGAAAAGACTAGACCTACAGCGTAGATAATAGCAGGAAAAGACTAGACCTACAGCGTAGATAATAGCAGGAAAAGACTAGACCTACAGCGTAGATAATAGCAGGAAAAGACTAGACCTACAGCGTAGATAATAGCAGGAAAAGACTAGACCTACAGCGTAGATAATAGCAGGAAAAGACTAGACCTACAGCGTAGATAATAGCAGGAAAAGACTAGACCTACAGCGTAGATAATAGCAGGAAAAGACTAGACCTACAGCGTAGATAATAGCAGGAAAAGACTAGACCTACAGCGTAGATAATAGCAGGAAAAGACTAGACCTACAGCGTAGATAATAGCAGGAAAAGACTAGACCTACAGCGTAGATAATAGCAGGAAAAGACTAGACCTACAGCGTAGATAATAGCAGGAAAAGACTAGACCTACAGCGTAGATAATAGCAGGAAAAGACTAGACCTACAGCGTAGATAATAGCAGGAAAAGACTAGACCTACAGCGTAGATAATAGCAGGAAAAGACTAGACCTACAGCGTAGATAATAGCAGGAAAAGACCAGACCTACAGCGTAGATAATAGCAGGAAAAGACTAGACCTACAGCGTAGATAACAGCAAGGAGTCTTCAACATGGTATTGGCTGCAAAAGAGCGAGAAGATCAGTAGAATACCAACAACAATAACAAAGGGAGATGGGTGGGAAAGCCCAGGGTATCTGGGAACACACCCATTTCACTATTCATCTGTCTTTCATCACTATGCATTACTAGAACTTCACCAGACCCTCACTTTCACGTTATACCTTCACTAATCCTTATATTTTAATTTGTGTTCTTGTTATATAATGTTCAAAAAAAGAAATGCAACATTATTGCAGTGGTAATGGACACCAAATTTCAAACTTGTACCAAAATTTTATTTTACGGAATTAATGTTTCAATCTTTTCATGAAGAAACTTTCAGACTTTAAAAATGAAATAATGTTCATTAAATTTGGTTTGGACTTTTATTCTTTGCGACTGAGGCCTCCGTTTCAGTAAGGTGTATGGCCTCCTCTGGCCTCTATCAGAGAACGACATCTCCTTGACATGGATCCGATTAGCCGTTGGATCTGTTGTTGTGGGATGGCTGCCCACTCTTCCCGCAGTGCAAGAGACATCTGTCGGAGATTGGCTGGAGCCACGTCTCGCTGGCGGAGTCGTCTGTCGAGTTCATCCCATAAGTGTTCTATGGGGTTCATGTCTGATGACATGGCTGGCCACGGAATGGTCTGGACGTTGTTGTCAGCAAGGAACTGGGTGGGGAGTTGTGCCACATGAGGTCGAGCGTTATCCTGCTGAAAAATTGACCCTCGTGCAGCCAGAAGTGGAAGGACGTGAGAACGAAGAATTTCAGCGACGTATCGTTGGGCATTCAGGCGTCCTTCAATTTGCGCCAGGTCACTTCTTCCCATGAAGTTGATTGCCCCCCACATCAGTACACCTCTACCACCATGTAGAGCAGCCTCATCAACGCTGTTCTGGACGTAGCTTTCATGGACTCTGCGGTAAACTCTTCTCCATCTATCGTGTTGCTGGAGCACAAAAAATGATTCATCACTAAACCAAACCCGTCTCCAGTTATTCCCAACGGTCCATTGACGATGCTGGTTCGCCCACTGCAGTCGGTTCTGGCGATGCCGGTCCGTAAGAACAGGACCTCTGTACGGTCTTCTAGCCCAAAGACCAGAGTCGTGTAGCCGGTTCCTGACCGTTTGATCTGAAATTCGACGAGCTGCTGACATTGACTGGACTGTGGAGGACGCAGATGCAAGTCGATTCCTGAGGTGACGCAGCCTATGAAGCGGTCTTCGGCAGGAGTTGTGACTCTGGGTCTTCCACTGCGCGGCCGGTCTGCCACTGAGCCAGTTTCTTGAAATCGATTCCAAAGGCGACTAATGATGCTTCTAACCCCATTAAATTGTCTGGCCACTACACTTTATGACTGTCCAGTCTGTAAACGTCCAATAATGATGAGTCGTTGTTCTGTAGTGAGATGAGCCATACTTGCGCATTGAATTTTCAACTGAATTTATTCGAGGAACGTCAATCTTTTATAGGCATTCAATAATATGGTCAGAGAGTTTTGTGTTCAGTAAGTTTCACGGGATTCTCATGAACATGTCACGAGTTATTGTCAAAAATGTTGTTTTGATCTTGACCTCTTTCATGACCTCACGAATCATGAGGTGAGTACAATTTAGGTAACCACGAGAAGTTAATGACCAGGTGGACACAGTCGATAGGTTGACTGATGTCCAATCAGCGAATATCTTTTATAAAAGTAACACCAAAAAAGTTGCGTTTCTTTTTTTTTTGAACAGCGAGATGCCAAGATTGTAACACTGTATAAAAATAAAGGAGACAGAAGTGATTGCAATAACTACAGAGGCATCTCTCTTCTTAGTATTGTTGGTAAGGTTTTTGCCAAAGTCATCTTAATGCGACTACACAAGTTAGCTGAGCGCATATATCCAGAGGCACAGTGTGGATTCCGAGCTGGCAGATCAACAACAGACATGATCTTCTCTCTCCGTCAGCTTCAGAAAAAATCAAGAGAGCAGAAAAGACCATTATATATCGCCTTTATAGACCTCACAAAAGCATTCGACCTGGTTAGTAGGGATGGACTCTTTAAAATCCTCCTGAAAATAGGCTGCCCTTCTAAAATGCTGGAAATGATAAAGTCATTCCATGACGACATGAAGGGAACAGTCCAATATGCTGGAAACACGTCACAGCCCTTTGACATACGAAGTGGCGTTAAACAAGGCTGTGTTCTGGCTCCGACCCTCTTCGGAATCTTCTTTGCCTTACTCTTGAAACATGCATTCAGAGATGCAACTGAAGGAATATGCCTTCACACTAGGTCAGATGGCCGTCTGTTTAATCTTTCAAGGCTGAAGGCAAAAACAAAAATCAGAAGGGTCACTCACTATAAGAGACTTGTTGTTCGCTGATGATGCTGCAGTCGTCACTCAAAGCCAACAGGAGCTTCAGAGCTTGATGAATCGCTTCACTAAAGCATGCAAGGACTTTGGTATCACAATAAGTGTAAAGAAGACGAATGTGCTGAGTCAGGATGTGGGTGCTGCACCAGTTATCACTATCGATAACTATGAATTGGCAGTGGTGCACCACTTCACATACCTAGGGTCTACCATCAATGACAAACTCTCGCTGGATACAGAAATCGACAGCCGCATTGGCAAAGCTGCAGCTACCTTTGCCCGCCTCACATCGCGTGTTTGGGGAAACTCAAAACTCACAATGAAGACCAAAGCTGCGGTATATAATGCCTGCGTCACCAGCACACTCCTATATCGCAGCGAGACATGGACGACCTATAATAATAAATAATAAATTCTTTAAGCGCCAAACACGGCGCATAAGGCAGAAACCAGTGCTCTCCAGGTTGTTCGTTGTGACGCCACTCCTCTTAGCTCTTGCACATTATTTAGGCCCAACGTTCTTCCTTCTCTTATTATTGTTCTTCTGAGTGTTTCTTTTGGTCTTCCTTTTTTCCGCTTACCCTCAGGAACCCAAGTGAGCGCCTGCAGTGGTATTCTGTTGTTTTGCATTCGTAGGACATGACCGATATATGACCATCGTCTTTTCCTTATATAGTCGGAGACATATTTCTGCCTAGAGTCTTCTCTTATTTGTCGATTAGTCTTGAATTCTTTCCAACTGATGTTCATGAGTTTTCTAAGACATTTGTTCTCGAATGTATTCAGCTTGTTCTCCAATGATTTTGTTATTTTCCAACTCTCACTGCCGTATGTTAACACTGAGATAACATTTGAATTAAACAGACGAAGCTTGGTATGTATATTCAATGATCGTAATTTCCAAATGTTAGATAATCTATTGAAGGCGCTAGCTGCCAAAGCAATTCTAGTATGGATTTCTCTTGTTGTGTCACCATCCTGAGTCATTTTACTGCCTAAATAATTGAAACTTTCAACTTTCTGTAGTTTTTCCCCGTTCAGGATGATATCAAAGGTCTCGTTAGAAAAGTTCATAGCTTTAGTTTTAGAGGCATTTATTTGGAGACCAATTTTAACCGAGAGATGACACAAATTATTTATTGCTTCTTGGGATTGTCTTGGTGTCGAACTTAAGAATGCTACATCATCTGCGAAATCCAGGTCCCCCAGGAATTTTCCATTTGTCCATTTTATACCCAATTGTTCATTGTGGGTATAGTTTCTCATAACCCAATCAATAGCTATTCCAAAAAGTAGTGGTGACATAATACAGCCTTGTTTCACCCCTGTTTCTACTGTAAACCATTCTGTATTCCCTTTATTTGTTCTAACACAACATCTTGCATTGTCATATAGCGCTTTGATTATATTCACATATTTTGTTGGAAAACCATAGATTGTAAGTATCTTCCACAATGATGGGCGGTGTAGACTATCAAAGGCTTTTTGAAAATCGACGAAGGTGATAATAAGTGGCGATTGCCTTTCCACTGATTCTTCTATAATTGTTCTTAGTGTGAATATTTGATCAATACATGATCGTTTCGGCCTGAAACCCGCTTGTTCTTCTCTGATCTTTTCGTCAGCATGCAATTTAAGTCTTTCTAACATCATGCAACATAATAATTTTCCAGGTACTGATAATAGAGATATACCACGCCAGTTATTACAGTCTGATAGATCACCTTTCTTCGGTAACTTTACAATAATACTGTCTTTCCATTGTTGTGGTGGTTGTTCTTCTCTCCATACTTCATTTATAATATCTAAAATTCTCAAGAGGTTGTTGTCATTAACTGCTTTAATCATTTCCCCTGAAATTTCGTCAACTCCAGCAGCTTTAAAATTTTTTAATCTTTTAACGGCTTGTTTGATCTCGTCCAGCGTGAATTCATCGCAAGTTATTGGCAAGGTGGTTGTGGGTGTTTCATTATTAAAATCAGGTGTTACTGTTGGTGGTGGTCTGTTTAGCACCTCCATGAAGTGCTCAGCCCATCTCTTCATTTGTTCTTTTTCTGTTGGTATTGAATTCCCTAATTTACCTTTAACAGGTGTTTCCATAGCAGTAGGCTGGTGACATAGTTGTTTTGTAATTTGATAAAGGCACCTACTATTACCAGTTCTTGCAGCATTTTCAGCTTCTACGGCCAGTTCATTGATGAAATGTCTTTTATCTCTTCGAGTTTTTGTCTTCACTTCTTTATTTAACAAGTTATAAGTTAGTTTGCAAGATTCAACTGCATTATGTGTACTTGCCGCTAGTAGTTTAAGTTTTGCTGTTTTCCTTTCTTGTATTTTATCCCAAGTATCTTCTCTCATCCATTTTTTCTTTTTATGTACTAGGTATCCGGTGGTCGCTACAGCTGCTTCTGTCATTGCTGTTCTCAGTTGTTCCCATTTAGTATCGATTGTCTTGGTGGTGATATCGCTGTCAATTTTGCCTAAAGCATAGAAATAGTTGTTCATTTTGACATTATATTCCTTCTTTATATCATTTGATTGCAGTCTGTGTACATCTATTCTTCTATTTTTATTCGGTTGGTATAACTTCTTCAGTTTAATTCTCATTTTAGCTATGCAGAGGTTATGATCGCTTCCGATCTCTGCACCTCTGTATGCTCTGACGTCTTGAACTGATGAGCGAAATTTAGCGCTTATGCAGAAGTGATCTATCTGGTTCTTAGTTCTGCCATCAGGTGAATTCCATGTTATCTTGTGGATATTCTTATGTGGAAAGATGGTGTCTGCCACAACGAGGTTTGATATTTCACAAAGTTCTAGAAGTCTTTCGCCATTTTGATTCATACAGCCTATGCCATGAGTACCGAGATATCTTTGTACTCCATCGTTGTTGTCACCTACTTTGGCGTTAAAATCACCCATGACTGCTATTATGTCATGCTTGGGTATTGTGTTGATGGTACTTAGAAGTGCTTCATAGAAGTCATCTTTTGTGGTATCAAGAGCGTCGTTAGTTGGTGCATAACATTGTACAATTGAGAGCTTGAAAAATCTATGCTAAGCAAGAAAGAAGGCTCAATACCTTCCATTTGCGGTGTCTACGCCGCATCCTCGGCATCTCGTGGAAAGATAAAGTGACAAATGTCGAGGTGTTGTCACGTGCTGGCCTTCAAAGTATGTATACGCTGCTTAGACAGCGCAGACTTCGCTGGCTTGGCCATGTTCGCCGCATGGAAGATGGTCGCATCCCAAAAGATATCTTCTACGGACAATTAGCAGATGGCAAGAGAACAGTTGGGCGACCACAGCTGAGGTTCAAAGATGTGTGCAAGAGAGATATGAGGGCACTGGACATGGATCCAGCAACATGGGAGGATGAAGCTGCCGATCGTACTAAGTGGCGATGCTATTTACGGCGCCACCTCAGATTGGGCGAAGAGAGTCTCACACAACAAGCAGAGGAGGGGAGAAAACGTCGAAAGGAGCACCAGGGGCGCATTACCATAGTCAGTTATGACTGAAGGGGCTATTATTATTATTATAATCCCTTCACTCATAACTGACTATGAAGATGCGTCCCTGAGGTGACGGCTCTCAGCTGCTTATTTTCCTGGTGTACCTTTCAACGTTTTCTCTTTTCTGCTTCTTTTGTGAGCTTCTTTTCGCATAATCTAAGGTGGCGCCGTAGATAACATCGCCACTTGGTGCGATCGGCAGCTTCACGCTCCCAGGTTGCTGGATTTATGTCCAGTGCCCTCATGTCTCTCTTGCACAACTGTGAACCTCAGCCGCGGTTGCTCAACTGTTCTTTTGCCATCTGCCAGTTGTCCATAGAAGATATCTTTCGGGATGCGCTCATCTTCCAAGCGGCGAACATGGTCAAGCCAGCGTAGTCTGCGCTGTCTAAGCAGTGTATACATGCTTTGAAGGTCAGCACGTGACAATACCTTGATATTTGTCACTTTATCTTGTTATATACTATATTACTATATTGTGTAGTTCTCAAGGTCTGTCGATTCTTAACACCCGTTCAACAATATGGGCGAAATGCATGCCTGTAATAGTTGCACGAACTAGACGTCTGCACTCTCCTGCACTTCTCTTGAATGAAAGTGAAATGCGATAAAAATAATCTGAGACGACTATGGAAACAGACATTCAGGATACTGAAAATGTAAACATATCTAGGTGCTTATTTGGACGTTCAATGGAAGTCTTAAATAATGAAACGGACACTGACGAAGATTATTCCCTTCCGGATATTCTAGACAATACAGATGACACTCTTCTTTCGGACTTCTTATTTTCAAATGATTACTCGAATAAGTGCGTTACGGAACATTATGAAGATTCCATAGAAGATAAGTGTGAGGTAAAGACATCTATTTCTACTCCAGTGGAGCGTTCAAATATTACGGTTAGTATTTGCGAACAACCAAACACCACTGAACTTACTAAAATTAAGGCCTCGACAGATGACCTGTTTTTAAAACAATGCCGCTGTTTAACACGTAATCATGGTCTCTGTAGAGCAATGTCAGATATGAACATTCTAGAACGTACATCTACGAATAAAAGAAAATCAAAGTTTCTGACAGAAGTAGGTCATAGCTACAAAGCATTAGTCATGACTACAAAAAGGAATAATTTAGAAAGTGCAGAAGACTCGATGGAATGGCAGCCATTTCACCGGACAAGTTCAAAGGTTTCTAATAATATTTTAAGTGATAAGTTGTGGTATCTTGTCAATAACAAAGTATTACAATTAACTAGCTGGAACGATGTATATCGTGATGACCGGACAGTGGACAATCTAATCAAACAAAATCAGATTTATAACCACATTCTTCAGTACACAGACATCCTATTTTCCACCACCAGGGTCATAACAAATTGGAATACTGCAGACTGTAAGACAAAGCGAGCAGAAAATATTAAACTGCTGAAGAAATATTATATGTCTTATGACGAGGTGTGTAGTCACCTGTCCTTGACGTACGGGTCACAAATGAATCATGTCGGACAGTCAAAATATACAGATGGGAAGGCACATGAATCTTGCAGTTCGAAGCAACCGAAAGATGCCAGGAAGGATTTCAAAATAAATGACGTTGAACCCAAGTGCAAGTGTGTGACTCAGAGAGCTGGCACAATAAAGGGCAGCGATCAGACTTCTGCAACAAGTAATTATCGTCCGCATAGCTCCACGCCAAGAGGGAAAAGTTCAGCAAGTACACGAGGCGACAGAGAATTTTGGAGACATAGATCACAAACTAATGAAGTCACAGCAGACAAGCGCCATAAATCACATGCATTGATTCACAACGATACAACAAGATCGGAAAGCTTGTCCGGAAGAAATCATCATGGCATTAATGTGAATGGCTATCAGAAAGATGACAATTCAACAATAGGATGTCTCAGTTATCCAGACACAAAACGCTGGCGTACTGTACAAATACAGCCTAAAGAAATGCAGGCAGAGAGAAGCGTTCCCGGCTCTCGCTACATAGAGTTCCACAGTGCACCGTGGGCAAATGCGAGGCACACCTGGCCACAAGGAAGAAATTTTAAGCACCAAGAAATGGAAGCAAACAATTATAGATCATCGAGGTGCCGTACTGTCTATGAGAAAACAACTGAAAACTCTAGGAACAACGCAGCGCAAACTCTTCATAATTCAGCTGGAACGTCAAATAGACACGTCGCGCGCTTACATGAAGGATATAACAGCAACAGAGCAAGTACAGCAAATCCTTATGTCAAGTCTTGCGTCGTAAGTTGTTTGCCAAAACAAACCATTGAAAAACGGGAGTCCCCAGAGCAACAACGTAGGAGCAGGCCCCAACACTCGAGATATGAGAACCATTGGTCGAGTGGAAACGTCGAGAGCTCAAGCCGTAATCACCTGTCACCAGGTGAGACTGGCAGGGTAAACTCTGCTGAAAGACACTGCTCCAAAAACAGATCAGATCCGACAGATAAATGGGTACTAGACAGAACTGGACGAGAACTTGACAGACAGAAGGAAGAATACAGAGAAAGACTGGTGAAAAGGCCTTACTTTGCGGTTGGGCACTTTCACGAAGCATGGATGGAAAAGCAATTTTGTGTAAACAGCACATTCTTAAGTATATCACATACTGGTTCACAAGATTACATTAAAAACAAACAAGGATACGCTTCTAACTATCACCCTTGGCATTTCTCATCTAGAAAACGTCTTTACACCAGTGGTGAATCTAATGGTGTGATCCTTTACAATGGCACAGTAGACAAACGTCTAAAACTCTCATGCTCCAGTAAGGAACAAACAAATCAGGTATCAGCTAAATCTCATCAAAAGAATATATTTAAGAATAATAACAACAACGACAAGACTCTGTTTCATTCTCCTGAAGAAAAATTTGTCAAACATGACCAGAAAAGTTGTCAGTCAATACCTGACAGAAAAACATATGGGGTATCAGATAGACGTACCTCTCACAGAAAAACTCCAAACACAAGTTGTAATAATAATTATCAAGAGAATAACATGTTTTTTGAACGATACAAACCAGAAAAGTCGCATGTGGCAAAGGATGTCCGTGAATTCCGCGTTTCATGTCTCCTAGGAACTAATATAAATAACAAATCAAAAGGTGAGTGTAGAAACACTACTTCTGTGTCTCGGAGTCACATGAAGTTAAAAAGTCAAAGTCACTTTACAAAATTCAAGGATCAGCACGGAACGAACGCTAACGAGAATGGGACAGAAAAGTTTAAAAAGAAAAATGCAGATGACGTTGAACCAAGGAAGAATAAAGCCACACAAATAAAAACTGGTATTTGCGCTATAGAAGATCCATCTAATAAAACAACTAAAAAAAAGCACTCATTACCCGCACAATTCTCCGATAACAAGTCGCGCCAAAATATACTTCCACGTCGCTGTACACAGATGAAGTCAACCGCATTTCCGGTCAGAGACCAAGATGACGTGATCATGAAGTCCCGAAGCTGCCTGGAAGTTTCTACCGGACATTTCGACCCAGTAGGTCAGTCCGAACTGTTCAGCCAATCAATACGAAGAACAGTTGACAAGTTTATTGATATTGTCACACCGCAATCTTTCATCTCTTCCAGCGATGAAGAACACAATGTTAATGAAAAATCGTTGCATTCTGTCACAGATGAGTCTGATGAGGCTACTGCACTTATGCTTTCACTTGACAAAGACGCGACTCGTAATGGCGAAGGTGCACAAAACATCAGCAAACAACATCGTCATAAATCCAATTACGACACATGTAGTACTGAAAAGGACAAAAATTGTAAAGAATCTGACCACGCTTTTCATAATGTAACAAAAAATAATGAAAAATACAGGAGCACCGTTGCTAATAACAACAACACAGAGCGAGCATGCGAGGAATCTAAATTCGATGTTAATGCTGCCAAAAGCAGCAATATAAAATACGTAGATTTTAAGGACAATGCAGATTCTGTCAAGTGCAACAGCACCAAACAACGCGAAAAACTCATACGTCATAAAAAGTGCACAAGCAGTGGGCACAATTACGCACATGGCTTACAAGACTGTGACAAACTTGAAATTTCCAACATGGACATTTGTACTTCTACAAACCCTGATGATTCTCGCTGTAATGATAAAGCTGTTATAAATTACGTGAAAACTAGGGAAACCACACATTGCAGTGCTGATATGAGTGAAAATAGCAAAAAACTTAAAGAAGTATCCAGAAATCCTGACAGTTCCAAGGGCAATAAAAATCACGTAGAATCCAGAAATCCTGACAGTTCAAATGGTAATAAAAGTTATGAAATATTGCGAGATAATGATTATACAACAAACAAGAAAAATTATGCAGAATCCATAGATTCTGACAGTTCAAAAGGCCATATAAATTACAAAGAATCCGGAGACCGTGCTTGTTCAGAGAGCAATGGCAAACAAAGAGAACGCAGAGATCATTCATATTCACAGAGTAATAGAAATCACGAAGACGTCAGATATCCCGTTTGTTCAAAGTTTAATAAAAATCATGCAGAATCCACCCATCCTGACTGTGTAAACAGCAGTAGACATCATGAAGGGGCCAAAGACCTTGACTGCGGAAAGAGCAATAAACATCACATAGGAGTCAGGGATTACCCAAAGAGCAATAAAGTCTTCAGGAATCCTAAGTGTTCCAAGATCAATACAAATCATGAAGAATCCATGGACTCTGACTGTACAAAGAGCAATATAAATAATACAGAATCCATAGATCTTGACTACACAAAGAGCGATACAAATCATGAAAAATCCAGAGATCTTGACTGTACAAAGAGCAATAAACATTACGAAGGAGTCAAGAATCCTGTTTGTTCAAAGGGCAATACAAATAATTTAGACTCCAGAGATCCTGACTACTTGAAGAACACTAAATCCGAAGATTCCAAAGATCTTGACTCTACAAATGACAGTACAAATAATGAAGAATCTAGATATAGGGCCGTTTATATCAAAAGTAATGATATACACAAGGAAGATACTAACTGCCCCTCTGATGGTGCCAAAATCAACGAAGGAGCCGTAACAGGTTGTAAACTTGCTGCCCCAAAAAAATTCACTAATTCTGGAGGTGGAAGTTTCAAATCCCCTCGTGCTATGAATATGGAACTAAATAAAAATATTAAAGCTATAAGGACAAGCGGTAAAGAAACTAATCCTGAGAAAAGCGAGGCAAACTGTAGAAATATAGAGTTCAAACGTCCGGCTATAATTGAATTGAATTTCTCAACTTCTGCTTCCACCGATACACCAGAGAAGTGGCTTACATACATGAATATCCACCCGGATGTTTTAGCTCGATGTAATCCGTTAGATCCTAGAGCACGAATTATACAAACGGTGGGTTTGTACAGGAGAAGTGTGTTAAACACAAAACCCAGCGATATTTACGATAGTTCAAATGTGTTTAATCGCGCCAATGAAAAATTGGTACACGATAGGAACTCAGAAGCCAAGCCAAATTTCTGCAGTGAAAGTGTTATTCCCCAAATTCACTTAGCGCTTCCAGCCAAATGTAAGAGTGCTCGCCTTAAAAGTCAGTCTTGCCAAAATAAGCCGTTCAGATCCTCCATTTCACAGAAGTTAAAAGATCTTGTGCCAAATAATCTTAGGACAATCATGAAACCAGATGGATATTCTAACGTTGTTCCTAGACTCTCTGACCCAACTACTTGCTCGGGCTTGTCCAAGCAACAAGTATTGGATTTACTGGACCCTTTTTGTAAGAGTGTCAGTCCAATCTCTCTTCTCTCGTCAGACGATGAAGACCAGATCTCTGTAACTAAGGCCACCGACAAAGATGAAAAATTGGTACACGATAGAAACTCAGAAGCCAAGCCAAATTTCTGCAGTGACAGTGTTATTCCCGAAATTCACTTAGCGCTTCCAGCCAAATCTAAGAGTGCTCGCCTTAAAAGTCAGTCTTGCCAAAATAAGCCATTCAGATCCTCCATTTCACAGAAGTTAAAAGATCTTGTGCCAAATAATCTTAGGACAATCATGAAACCAGATGGATATTCTAACGTTGTTCCTAGATTCTCTGACCTAACTACTTGCTCGGGCTTGTCCAAGCAACAAGTATTGGATTTACTGGACCCTTTATGTAAGAGTGTCAGTCCAATCTCTCCTCTCTCGCCAGACGATGAAGACCAGATCTCTGTAACTACGGCCACCGACAAAGATGAAAAATTGGTACACGATAGGAACTCAGAAGCCAAGCCAAATTTCTGCAGTGACAGTGTTATTCCCCAAATTCACTTAGCGCTTCCAGCCAAATGTAAGAGTGCTCGCCTTAAAAGTCAGTCTTGCCAAAATAAGCCGTTCAGATCCTCCATTTCACAGAAGTTAAAAGATCTTGAGACAAATAATCTTAGGACAATCATGAAACCAGATGGATATTCTAACGTTGTTCCTAGACTCTCTGACCCAACTACTTGCTCGGGCTTGTCCAAGCAACAAGTATTGGATTTACTGGACCCTTTTTGTAAGAGTGTCAGTCCAATCTCTCCTCTCTCGTCAGACGATGAAGACCAGATCTCTGTAACTAAGGCCACCGACAAAGATGAAAAATTGGTACACGATAGGAACTCAGAAGCCAAGCCAAATTTCTGCAGTGACAGTGTTATCCCCCAAATTCACTTAGCGCTTCCAGCCAAATGTAAGAGTGCTCGCCTTAAAAGTCAGTCTTGCCAAAATAAGCCATTCAGATCCTCCATTTCACAGAAGTTAAAAGATCTTGAGACAAATAATCTTAGGACAATCATGAAACCAGATGGATATTCTAACGTTGTTCCTAGACTCTCTGACCCAACTACTTGCTCGGGCTTGTCCAAGCAACAAGTATTGGATTTACTGGACCCTTTTTGTAAGAGTGTCAGTCCCATCTCTCCTCTCTCGTCAGACGATGAAGACCAGATCTCTGTAACTACAGCCACCGACAAAGATGAGTCGGCAAATGATACAAAAGTCAGCCCACTATGTGACGTGCAGAAATCGCCCATGACTTCTTCAGATATTGGAATGAATAACAAAAAGAACAAGAACAATAACGCCAACAAAGCTGAAGAGGAACTACAACAAAATCTGGAAAGCAACATCTGTAGAAATCTATCGATTTGCCAGTTTGGTTGTAGAGACATTTCTTCTCTGACTAGCGACGCCGCCTTTGACGTCATGCTGACTCCAGAAATTCTGCAATCAACGGAGCACGTGTACCATGTCAATGGCAAGTCACTGAAGATGCAGCAGGATGACCGTTCAGACGAACCGAACTTCCGCTCGTCAGCATTCTCATCAAGGTTACGCGCAGAGGGAGGCAGACCTGACGGCTTGGAAATCTGCTTATCGGCAAATGTGCTTCACGCCACTGCAAATCTGACACCAGAAGGCAAGCCAATGACAGATGTCTGTAACATTGACTCTACTCCTTCTGTCCGACCAGGTGTTTCCTCAGAAACAATTTTAGCGACATATAGGAATTTTGCTGGATCAAGAGCAGCTACTAATGAAACATATGGAAATTTAGATTTGATTACTGCTACTTTGGAGAACACGAGTAATTTTAAAAAAGAACACAAGCAGAGTTATTCGTTTGACTACTGCAGTGACGCTGTCACCACAGCAACAATGGCCTTGTTTTCGGCTACACAACAGACTGACTTGTCGTGTTCTTCATGGCCGGGGTTGAATGCATCTGAAGATGATCAGAAGCTAGATCTAAAATCACATGAAACAACTCAGTCACCCATAAATGATTACAGCTTGCATAGTTTGTTTGTGTATGACCCTTGCGTAGACATAAATTCACGTGAAAATAATGGCAAACTGATTCTCAGTTCTAATCTGACTTACCGTACATATTTTCCTGACTTTAAATCATACAATTCTAAGCTATGTTACAGCGATGATCAATTCTTTGGTTGCAGTTGTCATCGTTATCAAACTTTACGCCAAATTAACTCACGTGACCATCACTTACAAAATGCTAGTTACGCTGGAACTGGGGACGATATACAACCGTACCCTAGTGCGTTCTGTACTCTTTTCCTAGCTCAGAGCCTAATATTCAAAGATGGAACCCCGTCAAGCCTTGCAAAACATGAACCACGTAAGAAAAATTATAACAGTACAAACACAAGTAATGGCCACGCCGCCAAGCAGTTAGCAAGGCATACATTCTGTAAGTCCTTGGCCCAGCTTCAAAACAACATGACGACTGTTCAGCAACGACCAGGTTCGTCAGAAACTGTTAAGTCAAAAAGTCATTCACAGCCAAGTGCGTTTAGAGGGAACTATCTGGTAAAGTGCGTTAGGAAATGTCGTATAATCTCACATCTTCCCATTGCTCACGGGTACAAAAATTGCTCATCGTCATGGAAGATTGTCCCCAATTGCTATCACACAAGACAAGATTATGTTCACAGCTTCCGTGAACCGCTAAGCTTGTCGTCTCCGGAATTACCAACTAAGAAACATACTTCGAAAGTCTGGAAAACCAAAGAAAATAGAAAGAACATTTTTTTAAAGTTATTTAAAACAGGAAGACTTTTTAAATCTCACCGAACCCCGGGTCGTAGCAACATGAGAAAATCAAAGACACAGGAAATTTCTGACGCGTTCATAGAAATAGACGGAAATAACAACGCTGACGATGAAACTGCTAAAAATAACAACAGCGCCGACAAGGAACATGCGAAGAATAACTCGACCAAGACAAGCGTTAAGAAAGCACATCATACAAAACAGAAGCAGCCTCAAAAACTGCAGAAGAAACTGGACAGCCGAGAGCAACAACGACATCAAAAGTTGAAAATTTGTCAACAGCAGCCAGCACAACGACAGGCTGAGAAGCAGAATCAAGTTACAGAGCAGAAAGAACAATACGAACAAAATCGTCTGCCTGAGTTAGGAGAAAACACGGCTAAGTACGGGGAAATTCAGAACAGATTGAAGGAAGTGCGCCTAAATTTACTCAAGACGTATAGTTCACAGCAGGTGGCGCCAAATACGTCTTCGTTCTCCACAATATTCGGGCAGCTGCAGGAAGAGGGTGAAGGTACAGGCTCAGTTCAGCAAGACGATTCAGATTTGATATCCGCGTCTGGTGACAAATTCAGTACTTTACCGCGCATACCTATGAAAAGCGGAAACATAGTTTGTGGAAGTTCGGTGTTTGCATCTGCCTCAGATCACGAGAAATCCAGCGTACTCAAGTTTGTTCAGCGCATGAATACCAAGTACGGGGAACAGCTGACCAAAGGTAATAATGCCACCAAGGAGCGCCTGAACAAGGTATGTAGCCATTATCTCAGCATGAACTGGACGAAAGGAGAGATGGAAGAGAATGTGCAATCGAAAATTGAAAGAAATGCCTCTCCACGTCAGTTAGGGAATCATTCAAAGTTCAAGATCAAATCAAAACGTCCAGCTACAAACATTTCAAAAAATTATCAGCATGGCACACAAAGATTTCAAGGCCAAAAATCTGAGACACGACCCCTGCAAAGCGAAAACCCATCTGATAAAATACGGACGACATTAGCAAGTGAAACTTCAGGCTGCGTGCCTGGCAATCAGAGCATACAACACTTGGAAATAAAAGAGCAAGGCGGCGGAAAAAGAATTAATGCTGTCAATAATAATACTGAAAATGCAATAGCATCGACGGAAGCTACTTCACAAAAGGCTAAAATCAACAAAATGGGCAAGAAAAAAGCAGCATCCTTGAAGACGCAACAGATAAGCAAGCCACTTCATCCAGAAGTTGCAAGCAGTGTTAACCGTCTCTCTATCAGGCCACCATCGGCCAACTCCAAACTCGTTGACAAAATAAAAAGTTGGGAGCGAGAATTTGGGAGTCCGCTCAGCCTGAAGCATGAACTGGGAGAAATGAAACAATCCAAAGGAAATTCCGCACAGAAATTGGTAGGCCAGAGAGTAAAACGCAACAGCAAGACTCTCAATGAAAGCTGCTTATCAAAACAAGATCGGCTAATCCAGCAGAACTTTTCTCAAGCTAATTCGTCAGGTGCATCAAAAGTGGTAAGAAAAACAAAGTATCCCGCGGCGGAGAACTGTGTACCACGTGAACAAGAATTAGAAGACATGATGAATACAGAGTCTCATTCCAATAGTTCCGAGAGTGACGTTGAGAGCGTGTGTGCTGAAGAACGCTTGGCAGAACTGTCTCTTCATGACATTGTAAGTGCCAAGTCTGGGGAGAAAATCGACATACCAGATCTTGAAATTTCCAAGGTGTATGAAGGGTCCGACTCAGTTGAGAAGATGTATATGGAGTTACATGCTCAATTTCGCAGTAACATGGAGTCAGAGTCGAAAAGAAGCAAGGGCCAAAGTGTTTTTGAGGATGATGGTGAAGAGCCCGAAAAATCATACGAAGCTTTTGGTCTTGGGACTCTGTCACCTCTAAACCCGGTAATTTCTGAAGAATCTCCATTTAGTTTCCTCAATCTTGTAGAACACCCTCCTGTGAACCTTCTGAGCGAAAATTCCAGCAACATTTACAGAATT
Organism: Oreohelix idahoensis; assembly: GCA_024509875.1. Lineage (NCBI taxonomy): Eukaryota > Metazoa > Mollusca > Gastropoda > Stylommatophora > Oreohelicidae > Oreohelix > Oreohelix idahoensis. The sequence continues at coordinate 233,182 of JAMPIV010001881.1, forward strand.
CTGGAGGAGAATCAATATCTTGCAGGACGCCGTTATACAAGCGCTAGAGGAAAGTCAAATCTGGTGATTACATCCACGTCCGGCGCTGAAACATCTCCTGGTTATCAGACATCGAATGTCTTCGATCATACTAGTGAGCAGGCTCTAGACAAGGAAGGCAACACTTCAGATGTAGAAGATAGACAACAGGACAGCAACGAGTTTCCATTAGTTAACGAAATAGATGAAGTAAATTACATCGCTAACATTGCCGAGTCTCAGTATAATGGAGAGAAAGGAGTGTTTCACGCGGCGGCTTTGCCAGCTGGCATGGGCGGAGCATTCTTGCGAGATCTCCTCAAAATACAGAAAAATAACTCCACACACAGCTCCGGGAAAAGGACTAGAAATGTGCCATTAAGCAGAATGGACGAATCCGATTCCGAGACAGAAATTTTGAAACAAATTGTGTTGCAGGAAGAAGCAGATAACTTTGAAATGAGTAGAGTTGAAGAAATAGGAAAAGTAACGGATGAACTCCAAGAAGATAGCTTTTTTAACGATAAAAACATCAATGAAAAAGAGAATGAAGAATCCACACACGAGGAGGAAAATTTGGAGAAAGTGGCTGGAAATAATCCTGAAAAGAATATTGACCACGATGAACAAGTTTTGATGTTCACGTCCTTTGAAGTCCCAGACATTGAGGCACCTCTTGATTGTAGCTCGGTGAGTAAGGTCAATGAACGTGGAGCAAGCGACAGTTTGTCCCAAAAGGCAGGAGTCGCCAATAAAAGCTCCATGGAAACCACAGATTCGGCTGATCTGATTATCAAAATGGACTCTGATGAGCTCGAATCCCTGGATTCTCTGAAGAAAACTGTTGACTTCAACTTCAGAGGAGACTTCAGATATATACCCAGCGTGGGTATTCAGTTCCTAGATTACAAGGATGGCCCTAGGCCGAGTTTTAGTTTCCCTTCGCCAGAACAAGACAGAGGAACCGAAAACAGTGAACATTCGGATTTTAGAAGCAGAATGTCTCAAAAATTGACGCCAATAGCAGAAGTCAAGGAGGAGGAAACAATCTCACCCTCCGAGCAATCTCTTAGAGGAGAAATAAATGATGATTGAGATGTATAGCTTCAATGTATAGCTGAACCAATCACCTAGTGGAAAGCTTATTTGTTTAAATTTATTTCTGTGCGGTTTTGAATACTGCCTTAAGATGGATCGGGCCTGATAACTGCTCTGATACCATGCTTCTTTGGTATCCTTGTGATTAAAAAAATACTATAACTTTTGTTAAACGTATATTTAATGTTTGCAGATATATATTTTTTATTTGCAGGTTATTGATTTGATTCATTGCTTTACGACTTTTTTCTTAGTATCTACATTTTATAAGAATAAAGGCTCTGTGTATTAAGGTTATATCGCGCGTGCTTGCTTGCTCTTTGTTGTGGATACAACAGTAAACATCTAAGTGTCTTTGCGTTATTATGTACGTCACATTAGTTTTACTGTCTGTGTGTGCCAAAACAATGTTGGAAAATTTGTCCTCTTGTTACTTTTTTCATCACTTTTATTTGAGATCAAAATCGTGTTTGATATTTGTCGCATTTGAAATCTGTGACGCTCGAAATCACTAAGCTCCACTCATTGCCAAGCATGCAGGTCCCTTTCTTTGTACATTGTAATCTTTGAACTTATGACTAGCATTAACCCAGCACATTTTGTTAAATAACTAATCCAATGTAAAATAAGGTTGAAACACCTCTATTAAAAGTAAATAATGAATTGTGAATAAATCATCATCATCTCAACCCGTAACCCGTCATGGGTCGTAGAGGTGCCATGGTGGAAGCATCGGCAGACAGGGTCCTCCACTGCTCTCTGAAATGCTATGTGAATAAATACCGTGTTTCAAAATCTAAGACGTGGGCATCGGGTGGAGAATTATGATGTGCTGGTTAAATCACTGTGTTTCTTCAAATAACTAGGTCAGCGAATGTTTCGTTTTAAGCACATATCTAATAATGACCAATTTTCCTGTGACCTTTACATTTGGTGTTTAAACTTATAAAAGTAGTAGTAGAAATAGTAGTAGTAGTAGTAGCAGAATAGTAGTAGTATTATTATTAGTAAGTAGTAGAGTAGTAGTAGTAGTAGTGGTAGTAGTGGTAGTAGTAGTAGTAGTGGCAGTTGTAGTTGCCCCTTCAGTCATAACTGACAATGGGTTTATTACCTCTCAATTTCCAAAGGAGTTTGTCTTCAACACATTTGTGCCAGGTCATCCTTTACTGTGCTATCCATTCCAGATCTTTCCATGACTTCTTGATTTCTTTCATTACTGTCTGAAGAAGCGTAATGAATGAATCAAAAAATGAATTGTTACAACATCCACTACATTGTATATCTCATCCGGCTTCTCTATCTACTGCAATCACAGCAATTTAACAGCTGCTTCTTTACACCATCATCAACAAGAACAACAACAGCAGAAAACAACAACAGCAAGAACAGCAACATCAGCAACAACAACAACAGCAGCAATAGCAACAACAGCAACAACAATAACAACTAGAACAACAATAATAGCAACAATAACAACAACAGCAACAACAACAGCAGAAACAACAGCACCAACACCAACACTAACAACATTAACAACTAGAACAACAACAATAATAGCAACAATAAAAACAATCGCAACAACAACATCAGCAACAACAGCACCAACACCAACAACAACACCAACAACAATAGTTATTGAGCAGCGCACAAACTAAAATAAGTGATTACAGACTTAATTTAGAAGCCAAACATTTACTAGAATGTTCCATGTAGCACCCGAGGTCTGTGGGAAGACTAATAAAGAATAGAATTAATGTTGCCCTAGGCGACTAATATGTGGTTGTGCAAAGGACTGGTGACCTCATCTTGTGAAACTAACTGCACACAAACCATCACTGTAAGAGCACGTGATTTAACGCAGGCTTTTTCAAGGAAGACCCTTTGTTTTCACACATAAATCACGTTTCCAAATATAAAAACCCTTCGTTTTCACACATAAATCACGTTTCCAAATATAAAAAACCCTTTGTTTTCACACATAAATCACGTTTCCAAATATAAAAACCCTTTGTTTTCACACATAAATCACGTTTCCAAATATAAAAACCCTTTGTTTTCACACATAAATCACGTTTCCAAATATAAAAACCCTTTGTTGTCACACATAAATCACGTTTCCAAATATAAAAACCCTTTGCTTTCACACATAAATCACGTTTTCAAATATAAAAACCCTTTGCTTTCATACATAAATCACGTTTCCAAATATAAAAACCCTTTCGGTTTAGTTCTGGATTTCATAACCTGTGGTTTCTGGGCCCCTTAAAAAAGTTAGTTGCTTATCCTCAACCCCAGCTTTTATTGGCTGTTTGTGATTTTTCTAGGCAATTTTTTTCATTCAGTAGTTTGCCATTGCTTTCTGAACGGTACGGCGCTTATACCATTGTTAAAAATCCACACAAAGCGATCTGCTACCAAACTGCCTGCAGCAGTTTCGAAACTGGTATATGTGGATTATGAAACTGCGTTCATATCCATTAGGCCACAGACGCCGACACTCTGTGCCCCTTAGGGATCCATTAATGGATTCTACAGAGTCCATGGACATAACCTGTAAGTTTGAATTTTGTTTTCACCAACATTTTTACTTGGAAAATTATCATGGATTTGTGTTTTTTATTTTAAGAAATATATTCTTTTTGTTTTTATACATTATTTTTGCATTTTGTATGACTATTGACACGCTTAAGCCTGTAGCCTTCACCGGACAATCAAAGGGGTCTAGAGCCGTCACCTGACAATCAAAGGGGTCTAGAGCCGGCACTGGACAATCAAAGAGGGCACGTAGCCTTCACCTGACAACAAAGGGGTATAGAGCCTTCACCTAACAATCAAAGGGGTTCAGATCATTGACCAGACAATCAAAGGGGTCATGACACACACACATACACACACATACACACACCACACACACACACAAACACACACACACACACACAAAAGGGGTTGAGAAACGCTGGTCTAGTAGAATGTGTTTTGGTTATGACCGCCTGAGAAATATGTTCAAGTCGGTTTTATGAACTAGAGACAGATATGGTAATGGCTGTTGTTTGTGTGATCTTTATAAAAATATATTAAAGGCAGCTGTTTGATTGGTAGAGTGGTTAGAGCACTGGCCTCTCGCGACAAAAGTGCCGATTTCGAAACACAGTGGTGTTCGGCTTGTAGCGGGAGGTTATTTAAAATTATTTATATGTAAGAGTATGCCAGTAAAGAGTTCTGACCTTACAAGTAATACCCCAGTCTTAGAAATAAGCACTGGTGTATTGTTATCATAAAAATAGTCAGACTGTAAAAACCCTGGCCCAGTTGGTAAGAAGTAGTACCAGGATTTAAGGTGTCTCCTCCCTATGACTATCTTATGATTACTTATATTCTAGGGGATAAGTAAAATGAACATTCACTGAAACCACAAATGGAAGAAGTGAATAAATCCTCAGGTACAGTTAAAATAGTTTAATAATTACACTAATATTCTATTTCTACTAGTTGGAAAAGAGCATATACATATATATATAAAAGTATTCACACAATTACTATTATGGTCTGTTTATACTTCAAGATCTTAAATAATAAAGTTACTGAAATCACTGTTATTAGTCCTTTGAATTTAAGGATAACTGTCATCAGTTGACTGAGTTTCTGTATGGTTACTTATTGTTTTCAACTATTGGCTGTTTTTATCATGTATAGGTGGTCAGTGTCAAACAGGACACTTATCTTTCCAACTTGATACTGCTGAAACTGTCCTTTGCTGATATCAGACTTGGTGGCCCAACAGTAGGGATGCCAATGACCAGTTGAAGTTCACTCTTTGGGGTCCTGCACTTTGGTGGGATTGCCTCGGATGAACTACACCGGCTTCTGATACTGGACAGTCTGGTTTGAGTTATTTCATGGAACCTGCAACATATCAGCCTTGGCTAGTATCTGGCTAGACTTGTAGCTGACTAGCACAGATGTCAGACCAGTCAGTCATCAGATGTCACCGTTATACAATCATAGTAAGTAAGGACATCATTTCAGTGATATAGCATTAATATTAACATTTCAATTAAGTGTAACTGACTAGCTCATAAGTCAGACAAGTCAGTCATCAGGTGTCAAAGTTCTACAGTCATAGCAAGTAACATCAATTCAATGATATAGAATTAATATTAACATATCAGTAATAAACATCATCTGGTTTATTCCGCTCCTATACATCCCTTCATATGCTATAACTTGATCCTTCCAAATCATTCATATCAAGTACAAATTCAAATACTGATGCTATCTTAGCAACTACCCAAAATTAATACATAAAATAAATAAAGTGAGTGACCATGTGATCAGGTTGCTTTCTACTGAAACTGGCTGTAGAACCCTCCAGTTTACCAGCTGTAAATGGGTACAAAGTTGTGCGCTCGAACTAGGGAAGGCAAAGGCAGCGAGGAAGGGGACTAGTCACCTTAACCTCGTAAACTGGGATCTTCCATGATGAAGTTTCTAACACTTCATTTCCCTATGACAATCTCTGCCATGGGACTGCCTTTATCTTCGTAAGCGATAAAGCAATATGATAAATATAACTTCATTAGGCCGTGGGGCTATTTGTGATTACTTTTTGTACAAGCAACACTCATCCATAATGCACATGAATAAATCATATTAAAATAATAATACGTTATATCAATGAATATTATACAGGCATATTTTGTGAATTCTGTATGAACCTGAAATAACAAATATTATACACGGTAGTTATCATAATTTCGCTTACCCTCAGACTTCAGATACTGGACTTAAAAATGTTTCTGGCGATCCGCTCACAATTCATGGGTCGTGGCGAAACTCTGCCTCCAGTCTGTCTGAACCCTCTTTCGTTGTCTGTAGCTCAGTTTACCGATACGCTTTAAATACGTATAGCGCGGACGTATCGGAGAGTACCGACGTCACAGCTTAAACCTAAGCCTGAAAAAATCCTTCCCGAACAGTGATTTCGGCCGAACTGTGCGTCGACTGAAATTTTGCCTTTATCATTCTCGGCATATATAATATCCATATAGTTCCATCTTATCTAGTTTTATACAGCTGATAAAACTCTATCTTCCTATCCATGTAATTTCCCAAACTGTTATTTGTTGATTTTAATATTTAGAACAGAAGTGGGTTTACATGCTTTTAGCGTAACTGTGGGCAGCCGAAATACGCATATATCTCCGTAAATGAGAACTTCCTACCGTTCCATCTTATATGCAGTTATACACCATCCTTCCCTGTACTGAAATGTAAAATCCTTTTCATACGGATTCCCTTCTGTTTTTATTTATCGTTGGCGATTTCCTCTGTCCGATACACATTTCGCTGATACGCCGCCATTTTGAAAGCGGTCGTTCGATCGTAGACGGGTTTATAAATCTAACTGATCCCGTTTGCAATGACTTGAAACCAATTTTGCGACATAGCTCCCCCATATTTTAAGCTGGATGATATCTAGCTTAACTATTGGGTACAAGACAATTGCAAATCGACCATTCCGAGGTTAGTTTTCCTTCCTTCTATCCTCCTCAAGCTCTGTGGGATGACGACTAAGAAAATCTGCGCCCACATTCTGTTTTCCAAGAATATATTCATCCTTTACTATCTCTCTCCTTCCTGTTCGGCTTTTCATCCAGGCTCTTACTGCTGGTGAAAACGGGGTCGGTAGGTTTCCCATGAAGTTTACCGCCCTCTTTTCGTTGATAGTTGGATGTGGTTTTCCCTCGCAAATCCGTAGGTGTTTGATTTTCGCTACGTGATTTGTTCCTTTTTTCCCGCGCATGGGGTTCAGACTGCAATTGAACCTGTGTGGGATGTTTCCTTTCCCCTCCCGTGCAAATCTCGGGAGTACCCCTGATTGCTGGTTTGCGTGTAGATTTTTGATGAAGACTCTTCCGTCGACTTTCTGAATCTACATAGGTGCACTCTGGACAGGAATGTACATACTGATTTATGTCTTCCGTAATACCTGGCCAGTAGAACTGGGTGGCTATTCTTTGTTTTGTGGCACCATTACCCAGGTGTTCACTCAAAGTTGATATGTGTCCCCAGCCTATAACCTTATTCCTATAGGTGGATGGTACAACAATTTGACCATGACTTTTCGTCCCTCTGCCAGCTTTCCTGTACAAGAGTCCATGTTCCCTATAGAAGTGTCCTTTCCTTGGTGTGTTATGTGTCTTTGACAATTTGCCAAAACAAGGCTTCAATGTGCTGTCTGCTTCTTGAGCCCGTTTCATTTCAGTCGAATGAAATTTTAAGTTGGTGTCCCTCTCTATGTTCCTGGAGTCAGACCTGGTCTGGGTTTCTGCCATAACCATAGGTTTTACAGGGTCTCCCAAGAAAACATATTTACGCCCCAACAGTAGGGGGTAAAAGGGATCATCTATCACTGCTGCATTTATCTCCCCTTCCACATAGCGACAACTGACCTGAATCTTTGCTATGGGTAAAGTAAGGGGTGATGTTCCTTTTAGTGGCCCTTGAATATCTACTGTTTCTGTGGAGATTTGTTCAGGGCACACCAGAGATGCACACACGACTGCGTCATAGGACAAACCTGTGTCATACATTCCTGTGACTTGTTTGCCATTCACAGTCACTATCTCCTGGGTAGGTGGGTGATGGAGGCTATTCTGACCCACAGTCAGTTCCTTCCTAACAGAAGTCCTCACCTGTAGACATGCAGCATGATGAAGGGGTTTTTTCCTCCCACATTCATCCGTGTTGTGGTTGCTCATCTTACAAAATTTGCACCACTTAGCTCCCTGTTTGTAGGGTTTATTTTCCTGAGTCTGAGGGTTCTTGTCCTTATTATCAAATCTTTGCTTGTTTCTGTATGGTTGATCCATCTGGTCAAACTGGGTATTCTGCGGTGGTGGCTTATATCCTTCTACCTGCTTCCTTTTTGTTCCTACCAATTCAGCTTGAGCTGCTTGGTATCTCTCTGCACATTTCAAAATGTCTTCCAGCCTCTCTGCTCCTTGTTCCATAAGGAATTTCCTCATTTCTTGAGACATGGAATCTTTCACTTGCTCTAACATAACCATTTCTTTCAGATCCTCGTAGGTTTTCTGATACTTACCTAAACTACTCCATTTCAACAAATACGTTTCTAGCCTAGCTGAGAACTGGTTATATGTTTCTCCAGGTAGAGGTTTAGAAGTTCTAAATTTCTTCCTATATGCCTCAGAGTTCTTTTCATACCGGATCAGTAAGGCTTGCTTTAGTATTTCATAATTTTCCTGATCTTCTTTGGGGAGTTTCAGAAACACATCATATGCAATACCTCTCAATCCCTGGGATAACTTTAGACTCCATTTTTCCTTTTCCAGTCCATATGTAGAGGCTAGCCTTTCATACCTATCCAGGTACGACTCAATTGCGTCCTCCTTTTCAACAAATGGATCTAGGTGGAAGTTCATGGCCCCATTTGCTGTGTTCTGAAAAGAGCTATTCGCAGAATGAGGTGAGCTATTACCATGGGTGATAGTCCCAGCCTGAAGTTCAAGATCAAGCTGTCTCATTTTCAGCTCATGGTCTCTCTCTGCTTGTAACCTCCTTTCTTCTCTCTCAGCTTCTAATTTCTTGGCTTCTCTCTCCGCTTCTAATTTCTTGGCTTCTCTCTCTGCTTCTAATTTTTCTTCTCTCTCAGCTTCTAATTCTAATTTCTTGGCTTCTCTCTCTGCTTCTAATTCTAATTTCTTGGCTTCTCTCTCTGCTTCTAATTTCTTGGCTTCTCTCTCCGCTTCTAATTTCTTGGCTTCTCTCTCCGCTTCTAATTTCTTTGTTTCTCTCTCTGCTTCTAATTTCTTTGTTTCTCTCTCGGTGTACTTTTCACATTCCGTCGTGACATACCGGATCAGAGCGTCACCATCCATGCCAAGCTCTTTTCCCACCTGCAGTGTAGCCGACCTAAATTTGACCAAGTCAGCCATGATGTATCTGTAGTCTAGTAGGGCAAGCGATCTTACTCCAACTAATTTACTACAATATAATTAACTTAGTTAAAATTAAAGTTAATTAAACTGACTTCACCATATATGAAACAGCTTTCTTTATCTGTACTCAATGGTACTCCTAAAAATATAATATTTTTCCTACTATGTTACTCTTTCCAAAAAATTTTACAAAACAAAATTTTCTACACAGCAGAAATAGAAAGTTGGCTCAGGAATATCAAAGATATATCCCGCAGACGAGCCCCCACTGTAGCGGGAGGTTATTTAAAATTATTTATATGTAAGAGTATGCCAGTAAAGAGTTCTGACCTTACAAGTAATACCCCAGTCTTAGAAATAAGCACTGGTGTATTGTTATCATAAAAATAGTCAGACTGTAAAAACCCTGGCCCAGTTGGTAAGAAGTAGTACCAGGATTTAAGGTGTCTCCTCCCTATGACTATCTTATGATTACTTATATTCTAGGGGATAAGTAAAATGAACATTCACTGAAACCACAAATGGAAGAAGTGAATAAATCCTCAGGTACAGTTAAAATAGTTTAATAATTACACTAATATTCTATTTCTACTAGTTGGAAAAGAGCATATACATATATATATAAAAGTATTCACACAATTACTATTATGGTCTGTTTATACTTCAAGATCTTAAATAATAAAGTTACTGAAATCACTGTTATTAGTCCTTTGAATTTAAGGATAACTGTCATCAGTTGACTGAGTTTCTGTATGGTTACTTATTGTTTTCAACTATTGGCTGTTTCACATGTATAGGTGGTCAGTGTCAAACAGGACACTTATCTTTCCAACTTGATACTGCTGAAACTGTCCTTTGCTGATATCAGACTTGGTAGGCCCAACAGTAGGGATGCCAATGACCAGTTGAAGTTCACTCTTTGGGGTCCTGCACTTTGGTGGGATTGCCTCGGATGAACTACACCGGCTTCTGATACTGGACAGTCTGGTTTGAGTTATTTCATGGAACCTGCAACATATCAGCCTTGGCTAGTATCTGGCTAGACTTGTAGCTGACTAGCACAGATGTCAGACAAGTCAGTCATCAGGTGTCAAAGTTATACAGTCATAGCAAGTAACATCAATTCAATGATATAGAATTAATATTAACATATCAGTAATAAACATCATCTGGTTTATTCCGCTCCTATACATCCCTTCATATGCTATAACTTGATCCTTCCAAATCATTCATATCAAGTACAAATTCAAATACTGATGCTATCTTAGCAACTACCCAAAATTAATACATAAATAAATAAAGTGAGTGACCATGTGATCAGGTTGCTTTCTACTGAAACTGGCTGTAGAACCCTCCAGTTTACCAGCTGTAAATGGGTACAAAGTTGTGCGCTCGAACTAGGGAAGGCAAAGGCAGCGAGGAAGGGGACTAGTCACCTTAACCTCGTAAACTGGGATCTTCCATGATGAAGTTTCTAACACTTCATTTCCCTATGACAATCTCTGCCATGGGACTGCCTTTATCTTCGTAAGCGATAAAGCAATATGATAAATATAACTTCATTAGGCCGTGGGGCTATTTGTGATTACTTTTTGTACAAGCAACACTCATCCATAATGCACATGAATAAATCATATTAAAATAATAATACGTTATATCAATGAATATTATACAGGCATATTTTGTGAATTCTGTATGAACCTGAAATAACAAAATATTATACACGGTAGTTATCATAATTTCGCTTACCCTCAGACTTCAGATACTGGACTTAAAAATGTTTCTGGCGATCCGCTCACAATTCATGGGTCGTGGCGAAACTCTGCCTCCAGTCTGTCTGAACCCTCTTTCGTTGTCTGTAGCTCAGTTTACCGATACGCTTTAAATACGTATAGCGCGGACGTATCGGAGAGTACCGACGTCACAGCTTAAACCTAAGCCTGAAAAATCCTTCCCGAACAGTGATTTCGGCCGAACTGTGCGTCGACTGAAATTTTGCCTTTATCATTCTCGGCATATATAATATCCATATAGTTCCATCTTATCTAGTTTTATACAGCTGATAAATAAGTATCTGTATGCATATATATATATATATTTTTTTTCTTTTGCTACTACCTTGTCCTTTGTCTTCAAGGAGGCCATATGCAGGGTGGATCCAAAGGCCATAGGTAGCAAAAACAGCAAACAACGATGATTATTTACTAGAACAGAGAGTACGAAGGGAAAAGAGGCGAACTTAATCGTCAACACATAACTACCTCCATGTGTGTTCACATTATTTTGAAAGATAACGATTGGTCTGTTGTAAAGTGAAGTAACTGAGAGTGGGCAATGCATTCGCCCTCAGACTTCAACATTAATTACTCTAATTAAGGCAATAGTCAGCTAATGGTACCTGACATCTCGTTCGCCCCCAGACTTCCACATAAATGACTCTAATAAAGGCAGTAGTCAGCTCATGGTTCCTTACATCTCCAAACAGTTTTCCGTGGAGAGAAGTAGGTTGTTGTCATATGCCACTCCGTTCATTGGCAATGTGTTTATACTAGGACAAAAGACAGAAAAGAAAAAGAAAAAAAGGCAAATCGTACCAACGCAAGGCCTTTGTCAGGGAAAGAAAAAAGAACAAAAAGGAAGAGACCGAACAAGAGAATCAAATCGAACACATCTTACATTTTTTGACTGCAAGCTATAAACTCATTGAAAAACTTTTTGTTTTTTGTTTTGTTTTTAGTGCATTAAAAGCGTGTGTTTAAAATATTCTTTTTATATTTTTTATTTTCTTCTTTTTAGTATTAGACAAATTATGACACACTTAAACATAAACAATATTTTTACTTCTTGTAAATCTGGTCTAAAATTTCTTAAGCGATCCATTTTTTTTAGAGCGTCAATATTACATGGTTTTATGCCTTTTAATTTGGTGCAATCAATTTCTTCAATTTGAAGGCTATCTAGAGATCGAACTCGACTTTCCCTTGATTCAGAATTTTATAATTTGAATTGTTTCCCTTGATTTAGCTATACACTTGTTTGAGTACTGCCCTGTTTTACGCATTGAAAAAAATAAAGCACACCACGTACTCTTGAATTTTTAATTAACTTGATTATGGCCCCTAATTTGTTTACATTTCTTTACGAAAAACTTTAAGTACTCATAATGTCATAATTACAATATTAAATTATTAATAATTGATTGATTATTGTATTGTCATTGGGAATACACAACTATGCCAAGTTTCAGAGCTATTGCTCATCTGGAAGTGATTGAAAAATCGATTGCAAGATTTGAAAGTGACATGAACGTGACATACAAGTGAAGTTAAATAAAAGCGTGTAATAAAAAATGATAAAGGTCTAGGTAATTCCTTAGCAGTCACTGCTGTAGGGGAGTGAAGTGTTAAAGATTTCCCTGAAGTCGGACTCAGCTTTATGAGACTGGGTGCCCAGCTCCGTTTTGCCTTCCCCAACTCAACAGAAGAGTTAGGCATCCATTTACGGCTGGGTAGACTGAAACATTACGCTGCTGGGTTTCGATTCCGTAACCCGGTTACTGTGCCGCCAGAGACAAGCACTCTAACCACTTAGACAATTAAACACTCGTTTGGCAAGGTACTGTATAACAAGAACACCTTGAAAAAGGATATACCGTCCGAATTTGCTTCTTGTGAAAAAATAAACTTGACTCCACCTGTAGATTCGTCATTCTGTCACGTGTATGTATGTGAGTCGGTCAAACAGGTCGCGCTCAAGCTGATAACGCTGTCATTCTGAATCAGAGCTCTCTGACGCGGCATGTGTCCTGGACGAAGGATGAGTCATTAAGATTTTTTTTTTTTAAATAGGGGTTCTGTCTCGTTTTGGCGAGGCGCGTCCCGTTCAACTTACACACAAGGTACGTTGGCTACATTACGGCGCATGTCCAAATACAAAAGATCTAGTGGTCTGATGTTTCATTATCTATACTAAGTCATTAAGACATTTAGCCACATCTTAAGTAAGTACATGGTTATTGATATACGGACAGTCTGTGTATTTTATCAATCTATAATGATATAATGATGACGTATTTGTTGATTGTTGTATGACTCCCTTGTTTAAATGTAATTTTCATTCATCATGTGTCCTTGTGCTCCCCCATCGGACCACAACTACAACTGGTGGCCTTGCAGGAAGCCTGTATCAAACATTCACATGTTCCTGCGGTAGTGGTTCCTGTGGCAATTTGTATTACAGGATGAGTGTCGTAGATTTTTGATAGGAGAATTAAGACTTGGGTGGGTCCCTTCTGAATAGGTTGGAATGAGTGATAGTCACAGTGTGAGATAGAAAATACAAAATAGATTTCCACGAGTGAGGTGGTAGAATTGTGATAGAGGCTGTCTCTGAGAGCGGGAAATCTTCTCTCTCTCTCTCTCACCTATCTCCTACGACAGATCTAGAGTAGTCAGACAGTCTAACACATATACATTAAATATATATATGGGAGCCGCGCTGGTGTAATGGCTTCGGCGTTGTACTGGCGACCAGGTGTTCATGGTTCAAACCCGGGCGTCGGCGTTTGAAGAAATGTTTACGGCCGGAAATTTAACTGAATAGCCTGAACGGCTCCTGTGATAAACCCTCTGTGGATGGGAAGGAGCGAAGCTCCTGACCGGGTTGGAAGGAAAGTCCTCAGGTTCCCCAGCCTCGCAATGACATGTCATTGGGCCGAAGGGCTGAAAGCCCAAGTGCCGCTGGTTAAGGGAAATATATATATATATATATATATATATATATATATATATATATATATATATATATATATATATATATATATATCCACTCACGTGCACGCACATTCAAGTGACGACAGGTAGACACACAGACGTGGGAAAACTATAACAAATGAATATATAAATATTCTAGAACGAGCTGACCAACGCGCTTATTAATTCCAAGAGAAATTTTAATTATCATCTAAAATTTCTTCACAACACATAGAAATTACATCAAAGCATATACAAATAGTCATAAAGTCAATAAAAATGCTACAAAATTGATAGACCCACAGTAAGATCCTTCCCCTCGATGTTTAGCCCACAGTCCCGTTAAAAAAGGAACACAAGTGATAGCCCCCCCAAGAGTCACAGATACATAGGGTTGAGTCTAAGAGTTATTTTTTTCTTCTCGTAAATGTATGAACAGAGTTGGATAATCTGATTTAGCCTAAGAAGGAAAAAAAAAAAAAACTTGCATGTGCAACAATTCTGCAAAAAAAAAATTAAGACAGCAAATGGGTGCCAAAATACAAAGGTAAAATCATACTCAGACCTGCGTTCGCTCTATACATTCAGACGAGCACACGTGCACATACTCACAGCTTTGATAGCCACTCCTGGAACAAAACCAATATTTTTTAGGACTTGTTCATACAGAATCTTCAATGGTAATCTTGCGCCAAGAAAACCCCAGGTCCAAAAAGATGGGTTGAATTCACCACTTCCGGGACCGTTCTCTTGGGAATACTATTGTTTTAGATGTCTGTTTAAGTCACATAAAATTTGTCCAGGCACGAGCGTTAACAACGGGCACAGTGTCGCTAGCTTAGGTTTCTAGAATTGAGGAATGTCAGATCGGTGTCTACTTTCAGGAAAAGGACTATATTTGGTCACCACACCGCTAGCCGAAACTCCGTCAAATGTTCCTGACGTTAATATGTTAATTGCCACACCGGCTAAATTTTGTACATAGAGTTTGTGCAGAAATCTGATCCGGCTCAAAGGCCCAGTACTTATAAAACAGTTTAGTCTCTATAAAAAATAACCCCGTTAGTGAGAGTTTTACTCTGTCTATTTATGAAGACACAAGCACTGTCAGACAGGTGTTAACTTGCAAACCCACGTGGTTAAAAGATTAAAAAAAACTGTTTATGTTTCTCACAGGTATGTCTCTTGTACTAAAACGCTGGCAAAGTTTGGGTACCACAGTTTCACTATATAAAATGGAAAAAGCACATATAAAATAATTATACATACTATGTACTCGGATACACTGATAATTTAAACTGCAAGCATAGCTTGTCTTATAGTTTAACACTTCCTGTGAAGTAAGTTATATTTAAAAAAAACATCAATCCTTATGAATTAGGAACACGTGCGTATTCCGTCAGCACTCATGAGGCTTCTAGCATTTAGAAAAATATGTTCTCATCTGATTATTTAGCAGTAAAATTAAATTCATTATAGCTACATTGTTGTTTAAGCTAGAAATTATAATTTATTCTGCTCTCCACTGAAACACGTCACTAGAAAATAATACAGACTTATGTATTTAACTCCCTGCACAAATCTAACTAGCAAAATGAAATAAATATAAGCGTTTAACACTTTAAACACTTCCCAAAACACTAGAATATAATATATATAATATTTTTACCTCCGTCACACAGAACTACAGACTAAACCATGAACTAGAATACTGCAATCTAATGGTCGTCTAGAACTCGGCAACTGCCCAAGAAACTCAGACTTCGCCAAAACACAGATATTAAATCTAGCATAGCGATCTGTCTACTGCGACATTTTAGGAGTCAGAATGAAGATAAAGTTTAACATTCTGGTTATATCTATCAAACAGACAAAGAGGTGAACGTTTATTTCGTAAAACGAAATGCTCTCCCCTTTCCGGCTTTAGCGATTACGTTAAACACCTAAACGCATGTCGTAACTGCCACCTACTGACCGAGAGTGCGCGTGTCAGTTGCGACTCTCCCAGACAAATGTCTGCTCTGAGCTAATGCGTCTGGCGCGGTTCACGCCTCCGTCTAACTATCGGACCGTGAGTGCTCATGTCAGGTGCGAATGCAGAGGGCGATATTCACACTTTCCGAGAAACCGGCCTGAAAAACGCTGTGACAGGTGAAAATGCTATACGATAGTGTGGTGAAGTGGGATGTTATAAATATTTATAGGGGACTTAGTGTACTGACTGAGATCAGCTGTGAAGGTATCTATATCTATTAAGAGTAGTGTATTATAGATAACCTTACTTGCTACCACATATCTATATATCTCAGTCAGAATTATTCTGGAATAGTGTGATGACTACGTTATGTGTCTAGGGTATGTGTATGATGAAGTGTAAGTCATAACAACAACAGACGGATAAACAATTTAATTTATTCCACTACACTTGACAACACTGTGACACTCACATACATATAACACTCTACAAGGATATCTTAAAAGAGTCACTGATAACTTTTCAAATAACAATATGTATTCATTACTGGCATGAATGAATATGTGTCCTGATTCAACTACAAGGGAACCAGGAATCACAATCAATTTAAATTACAAATTATATGTACAGAATTTACCAATATGAATATAGTAGTGACATATATTATTACAAATATCCTATGTGTGTCAGTTGTGTAGTAGTAAAATGAGGTAATACTGGTTTTGTTTTGTTCAAGCTCTGTTGGTATTTGTCATCATGACTTCAATAGTTTGTCTTTAGGGACTAGTATTGGAGATGTTCTCAGTTCCTGATATTAAGACAATTAAATTCCCCTCTGAATGTTATTTTTACAAAGTTATTTCAAGATGAGGGGACATAATGTTGAGCTCAGCTGGCCAAATCTGCTTATCTTGAGTGATGGTGGCAGGAAAGGACTCCTCTGCTCGAATTCTCCCCTGGGCTCTGGAGACACCTCACTGATAGCTAAAAAGACCAAGGAGTATGCTGTCCGACTCTGGATTCAGCAAAGCTCTGACCAGGTGCTGCTCAGTACCATCAAGACCACGGTCCCACAATTTCATGGAAATAAACACAGATACGTTGATTAGCAATGAATTCTGGCACATTTACTGGCACAAATTCCCATCTGCTTATGTTCCAGGCTTTTATTTTAGCAAAAATGTGAGCTGGCTTCAACGCACTGTCGCTTTATCAAGCTTATTTAAACAAGTGGTTTCGAACTAACGCTCCTAAGTGATTATATCAGCGAGTCTAGCCAATGAGGCCCCGTTTCGACAAGTGTTTGAAAAAATGTTACCTTTCCCCGTCTCCCCTAACAACGAAAGATAGTATTTATAGCCCGACCAATCGTGGTTAGTCTTTCATTTGTTGCGCTCCAATCAATTTGGAGTTTACATGGTAGGCTATTTCTGTAACGCAAGGTTTTTTCAAACACGTTATAAAAAAATTTTATGAGCAGAAATGATTTCATGCTGTCAGGCATCCTCACTATTTTATTTTGGGTATAATTTATTAATTCCTGGACTATTTGCGTAACGTTTTACATATTCTTTGTCAGCAAGCCCTAAGGAACCCAAATATCCCAATTTAAAGGAGCTACGTGGCTGCGTTCAAAATATGTATTTTCTACCTCCTGTTTCGAAGATGTGCTGTCTGGGTACTGTTATGTTTTCAACCGTAAACCCATCTATTGTTATCTTTCCTAATAAGCGTTTTTTATGATTTATAAACCTAACTCTGGGATGGGTAATGTATTTTATCACTGTCCGTCTGAAAAAAAAGTTAGTGCATGTAGTCTTACACGCGTGATGGCAGCATTTGTGTATCGCGCGAAGCGTGTTTAGTGTTCGGCTTTCTGCCTCTCCCTTCCCGCTATCCTTTTGTCCATCTGTCTTTCGTTTTGGTAACGCAGTATAATTAATGTTAGGATTAATTTAGGTCATTACGCAGGGCCTCTCAATGTTTTTTCCAAGAAATACAGCACACGTTTCATTGAAGAAGGCGGGTAATAATACAGTAAGCTTTACTATCAACGTGAAAGCGTTACAATTTGCAGACGAAGCAGAAAACAAGGGGGATTTCGAGTACATTCCTTGTGACAGCACTGTTATTTTTCCATTGCTCTTCTCTTTATTAATTTTATGTATTTATTAGGCTTTATATTTACTTGATAATTTATATATGTGGATTAGAATATTCCACGACACCTCCCCTCTTAAAACAGACATTATATGTCAGTCCTTTATTCTATATACACATAGAGAAATTTATTATTATTTCTGGGGTTTACGGTGATTCTCATCACACGGATGGCGGCTTAAAAAATCAGCTCCCAAATTGGTTTTTCCAGATATATACTCGATGCTAAAATTATATGGAGCCAGAAGCAAAGACCATCGGAGTAACCTAGAGTTCTCATGCTTAGCCTGTGCTAGAAACGATAAAGGTTTGTGATCTGTTTGCAACTTAAATGCCTTCCCATATAGATAAATATTGAATTTCTTTATTGCCCATATTACTGCAAGACATTCTTTTTCGCTAGTTGAGTAGTTGATTTCAGCTTTATTCAACTTTCTGCTAGCATATGCCACTGGGCTTAATTCCCCATCCAATGCATCTGATTTCTGTAGTAGAGTTGCACCTAACCCAATATTACTTGCATCCGTCCTTACTATGAATTCTTGACTTAAGTCAGGTAATTTCAAAATGGGTTTACTTGTGAGCTTTTCCTTCAATTCTTGGTAAGTCATTTCACATTGTGGTGTCCATGTAATGCGATCTGGATGTCCTTTACGTGTCAATTCCGTTAAAGGTGCACATATGGAATTAAAGTTTTTGATATACTTCTGGTAGAAACCACATAATGAGACAAAGGATCTCACGTCCTTCTTGGTTTGTGGTCTCGGGGCTTTCTGTAGTTTCTCTAAATTCTTTGGGTCAGGGGTCATGTTTCCCTGATAAACTGTGTGTCCCAAAAATTCCAATTCTTTACATCCAACGCAACATTTGGTTGGTCGGGCTGTTAAATTTGCCTCCCTAAGTCGATCAAACAGCATGTTCAGAGAGTCAATGTGTTCCTCAAAGGTTTCTGTTGCTATAAGGATATCATCCATAAAATTTGTTATACAGGGATTATTCAGAGGATCCAATAATTTTCTCATCATTCTAGAGAAGACACTAGGCGCATTCTTCAATCCAAATGGCAATCTATTAAACTCATAGTGTCCTTCTGAGGTACTAAAAGCTAGGTATGGTCTAACCTCAGGCTTTACTGGAATCTGATAGTATCCTTTACTCAGATCCACTTTTGAGAAATATTTAGCTTTATTTAGTCTGGCAAACAGCTGATTTGTATCCGGCAATGGATCCACCTGTCCTTCTGTAATAGCATTCAGTCTCCTGTAATCTATACAGAGTCTATGTTCTCCAGAGGGCTTCCTTAAGAGTACAACACCGGAACTATACGAAGACTCACTGTGCGAAATAATTCCTTCCTTCAATAGATAGTCTATCTCTTCCTTCAAAGCTTTTTCCTTAGCAAACGGAATCGAATATGGTTTCATACAGACAGGTGTGGAGTCTATGAGTTTCATATCATATTCCAATAGGTTTGTATGCCCTGGTCGGTCTGTTAACACCTCTGCATGATTATTTAGAACCTGTTGCACTCTCTCTTTCTGAGTTTTCGTTAAATGTGTACTGATTTTCACCTGTGCTGCTGTCTCACAGGGGTGTAATGGATATTCAAATGATGAAAGTGGTTCCTTTTTCATCTCCATGGCGATGGACAAGGTCAACAAGTGTGTCTCTTCCTGATCTTCTCTTTCCAAATATTTCTTCAGGAGATTCACATGATAGATTTTTTCTTTCCCCTTCTTATCTATCTTATAATTTGTTCTAGACACCTTCTCTAAAACTGTATATGGACCCTGCCATCCAATTTGTAACTTATTCTGACTCCCAGGCAAAAGAAGCAGTACTTTCTCTCCCACAGCCAAATTTCTGTCTTTCGCCTTCCTGTTATAATAGGCAGCATGTTTCTTCCTGGCTTGTTTCAAATTTTCATTGGCAAGTTTCCAGCCAGTTTTTAACCGAGTGGTCAGCTCATTCACATATTGGTATGAAGATGTAATGTTTTCCTCTGCCTTTTCATCAGTCCACGTTCTTAACAAAGCTTCAAGTGGACCTTTTATTGGCCTTCCAAACAATAATGTTGCCGGGGCCATACCGGTTGAACTATGGGGTACCTCCCGATAAGCAAAGAGGGCGGCGTGCAGGTACTGGTCCCATGTATCTGGTTTTTTCGTGTGCCAACTTTCTCAGGATCGACATCAATGTGCCGTTAAATCTTTCCACTTGGCCGTTCCCTTGGGGATGATACACACTACAATGGAAGTGTTTGGCCTGGAAGATCCTGAAAACTTCTTCAGTTAGTTTCCCCTTGAACTGAGAGCCATTATCAGTCAAGATTTGATTGGGAAAGCCTAACCTTGTGAAAATTGTGAGCAATGCCTCTGCCACATGTTTTGAATCAATCGATGACAGGGCTACTGCCTCTCCCCACATAGAACAAGTGTCCACCAGAGTCAGAATGTAGCTGTTCCTTCTCTTGGTTCGGGTGAGAGGTCCCACAAGATCCACGGCAACTCTCTCAAAGGGTGTTCCCACTATGGGCATTTCCCCCAGAGTTGCTGGTGCAGTCCAATGTTTAGGTGCTACTCGTTGGCACTCTGGACAGGATTTTACATATCGTTTGATATCTTCAGTTATTCCTGGCCAGAAATAGTGACAAGCTATTCGCTGTCCTGTTGCGCTGATTCCCATATGACCACTGAAGGGAATCGCATGCCCTAGTTCCAACACTTTAGTCCTATATGAAGTGGGAAGGACCAGCTGTCCGTGACCATTGGATTCAGATCCAGCCTTCCTATATATCAGTTTGTTCTTCATATAAAACTCTCCCTTGCCTGGAGGTGTATGAGATTTGGGCAACTTCTTGAAACATGGCTTGAGTGTTTTGTCCTCAGCCTGTGCCTTCCTCATCTCATCTGGGTGAGTATTTATGGGATTATCCTCCTCCTTCTTTGACTGTGATCTGGTCTGCACTGTTGCCAATATCACAGGTCTCTTGGGATTCCCCAAGAAGACATATCTACACCCCAATATTAGAGGGTAGATTGGCTCATTTATCACTGCTGCTTTTATGATTCCTTCCACATATCGCGTTTTCACTTTTATTCGGGCGACGGGAAGTGTCATGGTAGCTACATCCTTGGTTGCAGTTTGAATCTCCACTGTTTCTGTGGTGTATTGATCGGCCTGCACCAGGTGAGAACTCACAACGGAATCGTAATCTAAACCGGTATCATATAAACATCTTATAGTGACACCATTACAGATGACATCTTCACACACTGGGGGGTGGTATGGTTCCTGTAATTCGTCAGGTTTGCCCTTCTTTTCCTTTTTCCCCGATGTCATAGCAGCAAAATGAGGAGGTTTCCTTCTACAATGGTCAGTGTCATGATTGTTCATCTTACAATTTTTACACCACCTTTTTCCTTGGTTGAAAGATTTTCTTTCATCATATTTCCTTTCATCGAATTGTGGGAATTTATTTTTATTTTCATACCGTGGCCTATCAAATTGGTGCTTACCTTTATTTTGATCCTTAGGATCAAATTTATTAAAGTTCTGTGGTGCCCTAAAGTTATCCACTTGTTTCTTTTTATTACCTGTTACCTCTGCTTGAGCTGCTTGATACCTTTCAGCAACATTTAGCAACTCATCCAGCCTCTCTGCACCTTGTTCCATGAGAAACTTTCTCAGGTCTGGAGCCATGGACTCTCTTAATTGCTCTATAAGGACCATTTCCTTAAGATCTTGGGTTTTCCCCAGAGAAGTCCATTTCTCCAAGTATGTCTCTATTCGTGCAGAGAACTGGTGATAGGTTTCACCTGACAGTAGTTTAGCATTCCTAAATTTTTTCCTATAAAATTCTGCATTCTTTTCATACCTTAACAAAAGAGCCTGCTTTAGCATGTCATAATTTTCCTGATCACCTCTGCTCATTTTTGCAAAAACTTCATAAGCTGCCCCACGAAGTCCCTGAGATAACTTTAAGCTCCACCTTTCTCTCTCTAACCCATACGTGGTAGCTAATAGCTCATACCTATTTAGGTATGAGCTCTCAATATCATTGTCTTTCTCAACAAAATGATCTAAATGAAAATTCATAGCTGAGGTTGAGGCTCCTTGAGTAGCCGTAGCATCAGAGGCAAAGGGACTGGCACCATTTTCAGGAGCATGGCCTTGAAACTCAAACTCCCTTAGTCGTAACTCATGTTCCCTTTGTAATCTTTTATCTTCTGCTTCCCTTTCTGCAGCTAATTTCCTCTCTTCCCTTTCTGCAGCTAATTTCTTCTCTTCTCTTTCTGCAGCTAATCTTTTGTCTTCTCTTTCTGCTTCCAATTTCTTAGCCTCTTTGTCAGCCTCAATCTGCAACCTCTTAGTCTCAGCCTCAGCTTCAAATTGCAACCTCTTAGTCTCAGCCTCTAACTTTCTTTCGGCCTCTTTTTCTAATCTTCTTTCTTCGCGTTCAATAAATTTGTCACATTCCGTAGTGACATAGGCAACCATAACTTGCCCATCTAATCCTAACTCTTTTGCAGTCTGTACAGCAGCAGATCGAAACTTGGCCAGGTCCGCCATTGTCTATCAGGTAAATTTCTACAATGTCTAACCAACAATTTAATCTCTAAATATATCTAATGGACAACACAGGCACCGTGAGCTCAACCTTATTTAATTCCACCCAAGGATACCTTTTAATTCTTATATTCCCTGAAGTGAATTACCCCCAATATTTTTAATAGGGAAAGATTCAAAATCCCAAGAGCGAGACCCCAATATATGTGGTGAAGTGGGATGTTATAAATATTTATAGGGGACTTAGTGTACTGACTGAGATCAGCTGTGAAGGTATCTATATCTATTAAGAGTAGTGTATTATAGATAACCTTACTTGCTACCACATATCTATATATCTCAGTCAGAATTATTCTGGAATAGTGTGATGACTACGTTATGTGTCTAGGGTATGTGTATGATGAAGTGTAAGTCATAACAACAACAGACGGATAAACAATTTAATTTATTCCACTACACTTGACAACACTGTGACACTCACATACATATAACACTCTACAAGGATATCTTAAAAGAGTCACTGATAACTTTTCAAATAACAATATGTATTCATTACTGGCATGAATGAATATGTGTCCTGATTCAACTACAAGGGAACCAGGAATCACAATCAATTTAAATTACAAATTATATGTACAGAATTTACCAATATGAATATAGTAGTGACATATATTATTACAAATATCCTATGTGTGTCAGTTGTGTAGTAGTAAAATGAGGTAATACTGGTTTTGTTTTGTTCAAGCTCTGTTGGTATTTGTCATCATGACTTCAATAGTTTGTCTTTAGGGACTAGTATTGGAGATGTTCTCAGTTCCTGATATTAAGACAATTAAATTCCCCTCTGAATGTTATTTTTACAAAGTTATTTCAAGATGAGGGGACATAATGTTGAGCTCAGCTGGCCAAATCTGCTTATCTTGAGTGATGGTGGCAGGAAAGGACTCCTCTGCTCGAATTCTCCCCTGGGCTCTGGAGACACCTCACTGATAGCTAAAAAGACCAAGGAGTATGCTGTCCGACTCTGGATTCAGCAAAGCTCTGACCAGGTGCTGCTCAGTACCATCAAGACCACGGTCCCACAATTTCATGGAAATAAACACAGATACGTTGATTAGCAATGAATTCTGGCACATTTACTGGCACAAATTCCCATCTGCTTATGTTCCAGGCTTTTATTTTAGCAAAAATGTGAGCTGGCTTCAACGCACTGTCGCTTTATCAAGCTTATTTAAACAAGTGGTTTCGAACTAACGCTCCTAAGTGATTATATCAGCGAGTCTAGCCAATGAGGCCCCGTTTCGACAAGTGTTTGAAAAAATGTTACCTTTCCCCGTCTCCCCTAACAACGAAAGATAGTATTTATAGCCCGACCAATCGTGGTTAGTCTTTCATTTGTTGCGCTCCAATCAATTTGGAGTTTACATGGTAGGCTATTTCTGTAACGCAAGGTTTTTTCAAACACGTTATAAAAAAAATTTTATGAGCAGAAATGATTTCATGCTGTCAGGCATCCTCACTATTTTATTTTGGGTATAATTTATTAATTCCTGGACTATTTGCGTAACGTTTTACATATTCTTTGTCAGCAAGCCCTAAGGAACCCAAATATCCCAATTTAAAGGAGCTACGTGGCTGCGTTCAAAATATGTATTTTCTACCTCCTGTTTCGAAGATGTGCTGTCTGGGTACTGTTATGTTTTCAACCGTAAACCCATCTATTGTTATCTTTCCTAATAAGCGTTTTTTTATGATTTATAAACCTAACTCTGGGATGGGTAATGTATTTTATCACTGTCCGTCTGAAAAAAAAGTTAGTGCATGTAGTCTTACACGCGTGATGGCAGCATTTGTGTATCGCGCGAAGCGTGTTTAGTGTTCGGCTTTCTGCCTCTCCCTTCCCGCTATCCTTTTGTCCATCTGTCTTTCGTTTTGGTAACGCAGTATAATTAATGCTAGGATTAATTTAGGTCATTACGCAGGGCCTCTCAATGTTTTTTTCCAAGAAATACAGCACACGTTTCATTGAAGAAGGCGGGTAATAATACAGTAAGCTTTACTATCAACGTGAAAGCGTTACAATTTGCAGACGAAGCAGAAAACAAGGGGGATTTCGAGTACATTCCTTGTGACAGCACTGTTATTTTTCCATTGCTCTTCTCTTTATTAATTTTATGTATTTATTAGGCTTTATATTTACTTGATAATTTATATATGTGGATTAGAATATTCCACGACAGATAGGTCGGCCCTATGTCTAAGATGGACTGAGACATAATCGCACCTCTCGTCAAACTGCGCGAATGACATCTGACGCAATAAGGTTACTAGTCAGTATGAGAAAGAAAAACGATGATGGGAAAGAAATATATTTTTCGCAACGAACGAATGCGAAAAACACAGGAAGAGAGCGACAATAATTTGAGAACACGGGTGGAAGAAAAGAAGAGGAAAATATAGAAAATTCAATGAACATAACTCTCCGTGACAATGAGGTTGGCCACCCCATACACAACCTCATATTAATCACCTTCTACGACATGCAGGAGGGAGGAGTAATTCTATGCTTTGTCTCTTTTAGAGCGCCCCCCCCCCTCCCCATTCCACGCGAACTACACGAGACTTAATGATTTTAACTGAAGCAATTTTTCATATTTGCTGAAGAACACATATAGTTCTGGGAGTTTCTTAGTTCTACTTTGAGTTTCTTTGTTCTACTTTGGGTTTATTTGTTTTACTGTGAGTTTATTTGTTCTACTTTGAGTTTCTTAGTTCTACTTTGAATATTTTGTTCTACTTTGAATTTATTTGTTCTACTTTGAGTTTCTTTGTTCTCCTTTGAGTTTATTTGTTCTACTGTGAGTTTGTTTGTTTTACTTTGAGTTTCTTAGTTCTACTTTGAGTTTCTTAGTTCTACTTTGCGTTTCTTTGTTCTACTTTGAGTTTATTTGTTCTACTTCTTTACCGATAACGACAGCAGCTGGAGTTTCACCAGTGTAGAACTGATGCCCAGAACCAGAATAGTGTCAAATTGAAATTTGGACACATAAATGTGTATCCATGTGGGCAGTACAATCAAACAGTAGAACACGTTATCTGTGGCATAATTTGTGCGCTCTCTTCTCCTCTCCGGCCAGTACTGAACAACATTTATTGTGCGTACTGAATTAGGTGTATTATTCTTTTGTTAGCACTCTCTTTTTCCCCTACTGCCATTGTTCACGTTTCACGCTTCGATGCATGACAGGGCCAGACAAGCTAATCGCCCATCCATGAGAGGTTAATTGAGTCCCTAAAACGTGATTATACCACAATGACTCCAGGTAAATGCGAGCACGAAGTGTTTGCTAAGATTGAATAAGTACTTCCGACTGGACAGGAAAAATGTTAGAAGTTGTAACGTAAACATTACCAAGAATTGTCGGATGTAGCAACTCTATATACGGAAGTTGACTGTTTGAAATTTTAAAACGCATGAGTGATACAGATTACTGCATGAGGAAAAGTTTTCATAATATGAACTTTGAATGTATTGGCTGGCTTCCGATGCACCAATAAACAACCGCGCTGATTGGGAGTTTGTCAGAAAACGCCAATTGGAAGCGTGGACCGGGAACTTACGATATAACGTAGGAAGAGTTTGACATACGGCACTGCATTCCAGAAATCGTCACATGTAGACGTCTAGAACCTTGCCACAAGAAAGAATATAGTCAGGAGTCTGAATTTCTAGAAACTGAAAAACGTATTAGTGCATCTTTTATCCACTGGAAAAGAAAACTCGCCAATATTAACATGGAACCGGACTCCTACAGAAACTATTCACAAGTCACAGAGAAATTCTAGAATAAGAAATAATATCCCAGACTGTGTTCGAGGTATCTGTGTTAAGTTGCCAAGATTATTTACCTGAGCAAGACGTCTAAGATTTGCCTAGTTACTAGGTTGTTGGTACGGATTGGAGAGACCATTTGAGGTTCTACCCACGTTACCAGTTGTGCTAGTCTGTGGTTCGAAGCTTGAGATCGAAACATGAAGCCTATATCCCACGGCTAATGAAGATCCCTGCCTTGACCGGAAGTGGTTACCTCCAGAATCTTCGGAGACGCGCCTTTGCCACAGAGACGAAGTGATAGAACCAGCAGCCCCAACATTTCAGCAATATGGAAGCTAAGTTATAAGTTTAACAGGCCACCTCAAAATACTTTATTTTCATCTCCCAAACCAGGATCTATGATGAACCATAATCAATATATATGAAATCCCAGCTTTTTCTCTCACTTACGCTAAGAGATACAACTGTGGTTGAAAGTTAGACATTAATTGTAAAGTTTCCCTTATATGTACTCTCCCGAAAATAGTAACATTCGACAAAGAAAAGTGCGCAAATGACGGTGTGCACAAAAAATATTTATAGAATGTATGATCCCGTATACACACATAGGGATCCTCGCTTCTGCTACGTAGTTCGTGTACTGTGGTGATGCACAGTGGTTTAAAAAAAAAATACTTTTGAATAAGTAAAATTGCCGTTAGGCATTGGTGCTTTTGAATTTAATTCCCGTCTTATGACGGGCTTTTACACTAGTTTCTCATAATTACCATTTCATATTTATTTACATTTATTTCAAAGTTAGACAGCGCAGACTTCGCTGGCTTGGCTATGTTCGCCGCATGGAAGATGGTCGCATCCCAAAGGATATCTTCTACGGACAATTAGCAGATGGCAAGAGAACAGTTGGGCGACCACAGCTGAGGTTCAAAGATGTGTGCAAGAGAGATATGAGGGCAGTGGACATGGATCCAGCAACATGGGAGGATGAAGCTGCCGATCGCACTAAGTGGCTAAGCTATTTACGGCGCCACCTCAGATTGGGCGAAGAGAGGCTCACACAACAAGCAGAGGAGGGGAGAAAACGTCGAAAGGAGCACCAGGAAAATAAGCAGCTGAGGGCTGCCACCTCAGGGGCGCATTCCCATAGTCAGTTATGACTGAAGGGGCTATTATTATTATTATTTCAAAGTAATTGAGCTTTAAATTTGTATATGTTGATTTTGACAAATTCATTGTTAAATTAATCATTACAGAGAGAAAGGCATATGTATGATCGAGAACCTCTAGTATATATTCATTAATATATATACATATCTATATCGAGCTAATAAATGGAATTTCGCTGAATTAAATCAGCTGGGAGTTTGAACGAGCAAATCAGTTATGTCCATCTTCACAAAAGGCGGCAGGTCAGATACAAAGTTAACGTACTAAGACTCATTCAGCATTGTTCTTGACTTCTGAAATATCTTGTAAACACTCCCTGGAGGCAGACGCATCATCAACCTTCTATCTGTATCTCTGCCAAGAGTAATCTTGTGCGAATGTAGACACCTTTGAAGACCCACATTAGATACTCTAGGTTTTGGCCACTGTTGGACCACTACTGCAGAGCAAGGGGAGGCAACCTGTGACATTATCAGTGACGTCCGGCTCCATGAGAGGAGCAGGGTGGCCGTTTGGCCTTCTCCAACCCAATTCAAGGAGCGTCTGTATGGCTACGGACTGCCGGCTTAAGAGGAGAGATATGTGATTATTTAAAAGCCCAACTAGGTTTTAAAGATACCTTAGAGCGAAGAATAAGAAGCCAGAAAGAAACCATGAAAAGGAAAAGGAATGGTTTATTGGAAGAAAAAAAAAGAGAAAAAAAAATAAGAAAGAGAAAAAAGAAGAAAAGAAAACACCTAGGAATTAAAGAAGATCGAAGCACATTCTACCATTTTCAAATCGAAGAAGAAGACTCTTACAGAGGGGAAAAAAAGAAAGAAGAATAGATTTTAACGTTTTTAATGAAGAAGCGAGTAAACCTTAAGAAGAGCACAAAAGAAGAAAGAAAAGAACAAAAGAAAACAAAGCCCTCCAAAGGGAACACCAGAAGAAGAAGAAGAAAGAAGAAGAAGAAAAGTCTCCTGAAGGACAGAAGAGAAGAAGAAGAAAAAACAATGAAAGAAGAAAGAAGAAGAAGAAAGAAGAGAAGAAAAAGAAAAAGAAAAAGAAGAAAAGAAAAAAAGAGAATAAGAAGAAGAAGAAGAAGGAAGAATCTCCCAAAAGATGAAGAAGAAGAAAGAACGCAACCTGCCCCTCAAAAGAAGAAGAAGAAGAAAGTGACCCAAGGAGAAGAAGACAAGAAGCAACCCAAAAGAAGAACGCCCCGTTAAGCTTGTCCCAATCAGACAAGAAAAGTCCCCTTTCCCCGCCTTTACCCCCGAAGAAGAAAAGAAAATTTCAAGAAAGAACCGTAAAAAGAAGAAAAGAACCTGAAAGAAGAGAAGAAGAAAAGACCTCCCCCCCCAAGCTTCCCCCCCTCCCCTCCCCCCCCTTCCCCCACTCCCCAACCCCCCTCTCCCCCCCCCCCCCTCCTCCCCCCCCCTTCCCCCCCCCTCCCCTTCCCCTCCTCTCCTGAACCCCCCCCCCCCTCCCTATTTTCCCCATTTCCCCTCCTTCCCTTCCCCCCCTCCTCCCCTTCTAAGATCCTTCCTCCCCACCCCAACCCCCCCCCCCCGCCCCCCCCTCTCTCCCCCCACCCCCCCTCCCCCCCCCCCCCCCACCCCCCCTCCCCTTAACCCCCCCCCCCCCTCCCCCCTCCCCCCCCCCCCCCCCCCCCTCCCCCTCCCCCCCTCCCCCCCCCCCCCCCCCCCCCCCTTTCCCCCCCCCCC
This sequence comes from Oreohelix idahoensis, assembly GCA_024509875.1. NCBI lineage: Eukaryota > Metazoa > Mollusca > Gastropoda > Stylommatophora > Oreohelicidae > Oreohelix > Oreohelix idahoensis. Next base: position 262,425 of record JAMPIV010001881.1, read on the forward strand.
CCCTCTCCCCCCCGCCCCCCCTTTTACCCTCCCCCCTCCCTCCCCCCCCCCCCCCTTCTCCCCCTCCCCCTCCCCCCCCCCCCCCCCTCCCCTCCCCCTCTTCCCCCTCCCCCCCCCCTCCCCCCCCCCCCCCCCCCCCCCCCCCCCCCCCCCCCCCCCCCCCCCCCCCCCCCCCCCCCCCCCCCCCCCCCCCCCCCCCTCCCCCTCCCCTCCTCCCCCCCCCCCCCCCCCCCCCCCCCCCCCCCTCCCCTCCCCCCCCCCCCTCCCCCCTCCCCCCCCCCCCCCCTCCCCCTCCACCCTCTCTCCCCCTCTCCTCCCCCCTCCCCCTCCCCCTCCCCCCCTCCACCCGCCATCCCCCCTCCTCCTCCCCCCCCTCCTCCCCCCCCCTCCCCCCCTCCCCCCTCTCCTTCCCCCTCCCCCCCCCCCCCCCCCCCCCCCCCCCCCCCCCCCCACCCCGCCCCCCCCCCCCTCCCCCCCCCCCCTTCCCCCCCCCCTCCCCCACCCTCCTCCCCCTCCCCCTCTCCCCCTCCCCCCCCCCCCTCCTCCTCCCCCTCTTCCCCACCCCCCCCCCCCCCCCCCCCCTCCTCCCCCCCCCCACCCCCCCCCCCCTCCCCCCCCCCCCCTCCCCCCCTCCCCTCCCCCCCCCCCCCACCCCCCCCCCCCCCTCCCCCCCCCCCCCCCCCCCTCCCCTCCCCCCCCCCCCCCCCCCCTTCTTCTCCCCTCCCCTTCCTCCCCCTCCCCCCTCCCCCCTCCTCCTCCTCCCCTCCCTCCCCCCCCCCTCCCCTCCCCTCCCCCCTCTACCTCCCCCCCCCCCCCTCCCCCCCCCTCCCCCCCCCCTCCCCCCCCCCCCCCCCCCCCCCACCCTCCCCCCCCCCTCCCCCCCCCCCCCCCCCCTCGCCACCCCCCCCCCCCCCCCCCCCCCCCCCCCCCCCCCCCCCCCTCCCCCCCCCTCTCCCCCCCCCCCCCCCCTCTCCCCCTCCCCCCCTCCCCTCCTTTCCCCCTTTCCCTCATCTCCTTCCCCCTTTCTCCCCCTCCCCCCCCCCCCTCCGCTTTCCTCCCCCTCCCCCCCTCCCCCCACCCCTCCCCCCTCCTCCCCCCCCCCCCCTCCCCCCACCCGCCCCCCCCCCCCCCCCCCCCGCCCCACCCCCCCGCCCCCCCCCCCCCCCCCCCCCCCCCCCCCCCCCCCCTCCCCCCCCCTCCCCCCCCCCCCCCCCCCCCCCCCCCCCTCCCCTCCCCCCCCCCCCCCCCCCCCCCCCCCCCCCCCCCCCCCCCCCCCGCCGCCCACCCCCCCCCTCCTCCCCCCTCCCCCCCCCCCCCGCCCCCCCCCTCCCCCCCCCCCCTCCCCCCCCTCCCCCCCCCCCCCCCCCCCCCCCCCCCCCCCCCCCCTCCCCCCCGCCCCCCCCCCCCCCCCCCCCCCCCCCCCCCCCCCCCCCCCCCCCCTTCCCCCCCCCCCCCCCCCCTCCCCCCCCCCTCCCCCCCCCCTCCCCCTCCTCCTCCCCCCCATTTCCCCCCCCCCGTTTCCCCTTCCCCCCCCCCCCCCCCTATTTCCTCCTCTATTCTCCCAATCCCCCCCTCCCTCCTATAACCCCCCCCCCTCCCTCCTCCACCCCCCCCCCCCCCTCCCCCCCTCCTTTTCCACCCCCCCCCCCCCCCCCCCCCCCCCCCCCTCCCCTAATAGCCCCTCCCCCCCCTCCCCCCTTCCCCCCCCTCCCCTTCCCCTATTCCCCCCCCCCCCCCCCTTCTCCCCTCCCCCTCCCCTCCTCCCCCCCTCCCCCCCCCTTCCCTACCCCCCCCTCCCGCCCCCCCCGCCCCCTCCTCCCCCCCCCTCCCTCCCTCCCCTCCTCCCCCCCCCCCTCCCCCCTCCCCCCCCCCCCCCCCCCCTCCTCCCGCCCCCCCCCCCCCCCCCCCCCTCCCCCCCCCCCCAATCCCCCCCCCCTCTTCCCCTCTTTCCTTCCCCTCCCCTTCCCCCCCCCCCCCCCCTCCCCCCCCCCCCCCCCCCCTCCTCCCCCCCCCCCCCTATCTCTCTCCCCCTCCGCCCCCCATCCCCCCTCCCCCCCCCCCCTCCCCCCCCCCCCCCTTCCTCCCCCCCCCCCCCCCCCCCCCCTCCCCTCCTCCTCCCTCCTTCCCCCCCCCCCCGCCCCCCCCCCCTCCCCCCCCCCCCACCCCCTCCCCCCCCCCCTCCCCCCCCCCCCTTTCCCCCCCCCCCCCCCTCCCCCCCCCACCCTCCCTCTCCCCCCTCCTCCCCTCCCTCCTCCCCCCCCCCCCCCCTTCCCCCCCCCCCCCCCCTCCCCCCCCCATCCCCCCCCCCCCCCCCCCCCCCCCCCTCCCCCCCCCCCCCGCCCCCGCGCCCCCTCCCCCCCACCCCCCCACCCCCCCCCCCCCCCCTCCCCCCCCCTCCCCCCCCTCCCCCCCCCTTTCCCCCCCCCCCCCCCCCCCCCCCCCCCCCCCCCCCCCCCCCCCCCCCCCCGCGCCCCCCCCCCCCCTCCCCCCCCCCCCCCTCCTCCTCCCCCCCCCTCCCCCCTCCGTCCCCCCTCCTCCCCCCCCCCCCCTCCCACCCCCCCCCCCCACCCCCCCCCCCCCCCCCCCCCCCCCCCCCCGCCCCCCCCCCCCCCCCCCTCCTTCCCCCCTTCCCCCCCCCCCCCCCCCCCCCCCTCCCCCCCTCCTCCCCCCCCCTCCCCCTTCCCCCCCCCCCCTCCCACCCCCCCCCCCCCCCCTCCCCCCCCCCCCCCCCCCCTCCTCCCCTCCTTCCCCCCCCCCCCGCCCCCCCCCCCCCCCCCCCCCCCTTCCCCCCCTTTCCTCCTTCCTTTCTCTCCTCCCCCTCCCCTCCCCCTCCCCCCTCCCCCCCCCCCCGCCCCCCCCCCCCTACCCTCCATCCTCCCCCCCCCCCCCCCCCCCCCCCCCCCCCCCTCCCCCCCCCCCCCCCTCTCCCCCCCCCCCTCCCTCCCTCCCCCCCTTCCCCCCCCCCCCCCTCCCCCCCCCCCTCCCCCCCCCCCTTCCCCCCCCTCCCTTCCCCCCCCCCCCCCCCCCCCCCCCCCCCCCCCCCCCCTCCCCCCCCCCCCCCCCCCCCCCCCCCCCCCCCCTCCTCCCCCCCCCCCCCCCCCCCCCCCCCCCCCCCCCCCCCCCCTTCCCCCCCCTTCCCCCCCCCCCCCCCCCCCTCCCCTCCCCCCCCCCTCCCCTCCCCCCCCCCCCTCCCCCCCCTTTCCCCTTCCTCCAATCCTCCTCCCCCCTCCCATTCATGTCCTCCCCCCCCCTCTCCCCTTTCCTCACTTTCCTCTTCCCCCCCCCCCCTCCCCTTTATTCCTCCTCCCCCCCTCCCCCATCTTCACCCCTATTTAAAATAATCCCCTCCCGGCTTTCCCCCCCCTCCCTACTTCCAACCCGGTCCAATCCCCTAAAAACACTATAAAATGAACATTTCCCTCTCCTCCTCCATCCCCCCCCCCCCTATCCTCCCCCCCCTCCCCCCCCCCTCTCCAAACCTCCCCCTAGTTCCCTCCCCCCCTAAAATCCTCCCCCCCCCCGCCCCCTGTCCCCTCCTCCTCATTTTCCCCCAGTCCCCCAGTCCCCTAACTCCTTCTTTCCCCCTATTCCTTACCTCCTTTATTTCAAAAAACAAACCCATCTCCACCTCCCCCCCCCCCCTCCCCCTCCTCCTCCCCACTAATCCCCCCTTCCTATTCCTTATCCATTAAAAACCGCCTTCCTCCCCCAAATCCTCAGCCCCTGCTCCTCCTCCCCCTCCCCCCTTCTTCTCCCTCCTTCATACCCCTTCCACCCCCCCTGGCTACCCAAAATTTTCCCCTTCCCCCCCCCCCCTGCCCCCCCCCTGTTCCCTCCTCCTCCTCCCCCTCCCCCCTCCCCCCCCTGAAAATTAAACAATCTCAATTCCTCTTCCCCCCTGTTTTTCCCCCTCTCCCCTTCCCCCTTCCCCCTCCCCCCTTTCTTTTTTTCCTCCTTTTTCAAGTTCCCCCCCCCCACCCTCAAATACCAGTTCATCCCCTTTTAGTCCTTTCTTCGCCCCTTCTCCTCCCTCCCCATCCTCCTCACCTCTCCCCCCTTATTCCTCCCCCCTCCTCCCCTCCCCCCCCCCCCCCCTCCCCCCCCCTGCCCCTCCCCTTTCCCTCCCTCTCCCCCCTTCCCTTCCCCTCCTTCCCCTCCCCTCCCCCCTCCTCCTCCCCCTTCCACTCTATTTCTTTATTCCCCTTCCCTCCTCCCCCCTCCCCTCCCCCTCCCTATATGTTTCCCCTCTTTCCCCCCCCCCCTGCCTCCCCTCCCCCCCCTCCCCCCCCACCCCCCCACTCATCTCCCCTTCCGCCTCGATTTCTATCAATTTTTTCTTCGGCCTCTCCTGTCACATAGCACCCTCCCCCCCTCTCCCCCCCTCCTCCTCCACCTCCTCCCCCCCCCCCTCCCCACTCCCCCATCGCCCCCCCCTCCTCCCCCCCCCCCCTTCCCCATTCCCTTCCCCCCCCTCCTTTCCCTATCCCCCCCCCCCTATTCCTCCCTCCCCCCCCCCCCCTTTTATCCCCCTCCCCCTTCCCTTCCCCCCTCTCCATCCCCCCCTCCCCTCCCCTCCTCCCCCTCCCACCCTCCCCCCACCTCCTCCTCCCCTTTTCCTCCCCCCTCTCCTTACCTCCCCCCCCTTTCCCCCTCCCTCTCCTTCCTCCTCCCCCCTTCCCCCCCCCCCCCCCTCCCCCCTCCCCTCCCCTCCCCCCCCCCCCACCCCCCCACCCCTCCTCCCCCCACCCCCCTCCCCCCCCCCCTCCCCCCCCCCCCACCCCCCCCTCCCCCCCTTACCCCCTCCCCTTTCCCCTTCTCCTTCCCTCTCTGGGTTATCCTCCTATTCCCCCCCCTCCCCCCCTCTTACAGTTATCCCCCCTCCCCCTCCCTCCCCCCCTCTCCCCCCCACCCCCCCCCCCCCTCCCTCCCATCCTCCCCCCCCCCTATAATATCATACCCTCCTCCCTCCCAACCCCTCACAATAAACGTTCCCCCCCCCCCGATACACTCTCCTTCCCCCCACCCAAAATCCTAAAACGCCATCACCCCCTCCCTCATATCAAGGTCCACCCCCTTAACCGCCCTCTCTTCTCCTTCCCGCCTCTCCCCTCAACTTCCTCAACTCCACCCTCCTTCCCCCTACTAATCTGACCCCGGTTAGTAATACACCTAACCCCCCCTCCCCCATGAGAAGAAACCCCCAATTTACACCCCTCTCCCCCCACTGCACCCCGGACCCCCAGCCCCCCTAAAACTTTCCCGCCTACGATCCACCCCTACTACGTCATATATAAGTCCAGCCCACAAAACCACCCCCCATCCCCAAGGGCTCCCTCGCGTCCCCCCCCCCAAACCTTCATCCCTAGGTTAGATGCCCTGGGCCAGTCTGTCACCTCCTTCCCCCCACCATGATACCCCCGGCCCCCCAATCTCCCCCTCCCTTTCTCCCTACCCACCTCCACCCCTCCAAAGCCCCCCCCCCTTCCTCCATGCTCTCCCCAGGCCCCTCCCCTCCCCTCCATGACCCTCCCCCCCCCGACCCCCCCTCCTGAGATCAATCCCCCCTCCCCCTAATTCCTCCCCCACCACCTCCCCCCACCCCAAATACCCCCTCCTCCATCATACCCCACCCACTCCCACTGTAATTGTATCCCTCCTAGCATCTCCACCAAGGTCCTCCCCCATCCCTTATCCACCTCCACCACCCCCCCCCCATCCTTCTCTCTCTCCATCCCCCCCTTAGACCTATACCTCCCCACATGTCCCCCCCTGTCCCTCCTCCCCTCAATAGGCTGAGATTACCCCCCGCGACATTCCAACCCCCCACATGATCCCCCCCCCCGCCCCCCCTTATGGGAGAGGACACATGGCTTTGATGAAGGTCTATACTCCGTGGGGTACTGTAGGCTGTTGATGATGTTTGAGAAATATTGAATCGTTACGACAAGATAGGCCATCTTCCATTTACATCACAGCCAAACCAGCCACGTTAATCTACAGGTAGTATCATTTTTACAGTATTTATTTGTACAAGTATTTCACTTAGTTGTCGCTTTATTTACCTTCTGTTTTTATTAGTTTGTCTCCAATGAAGACCTTGTGCCCGTAACGTGGGAAATTTTCGTTGCCCTTTGTCCCAGCAGGACGAATTGTCAACGTTTGTTTACTCCACCTTTATGACAGGATCATCAATGTGGGACTGGTGGAATCACACATTGTACAAATATTTGTGTGGTGGGTAGATTTCTAATTTTTTTTTAACTTTATGCCAGGGCAGCGTCCTGATTGGTCACTGGTTCTGAAAAAAAATTTCCATAAATTATATTCTCTCAACTAGGAATCGAACCCGGTACTTCCAGAACTCAAGGCGGACGCCATACCTCTTAGCCACTCCCCTCCCCCCCCCCCCCCCCCCCCCTTTCCACCACCACCACCACAACTAGGACTGACAAAGATTTGATGTACCGTATACAATACTTTTCATTTTATGGAGCGCTGCGTTTTCCGGGTCTATTCTACTTTACACTTGTGAGATACATTTTGTATCTGATGTGGGACCCAAAGATGCAGCAATAGAGAATGCAGTCAGCGACCCATAGCTTGACTGCTTGCATCAGGGTCAGCGAACCAGAGCTGACCAAGACCCTACTCCACCTCCACGTGGTGGTCCTGGAAACAGGCTGCATCACTGCAGTCTGGCTGAGAGAGTAGGGATCGAAGAGGGAAGGCAAACCCGGTCCCAAAAAATGCCGTGCTGAAGTCGGATGTGTCGACCGAAAGGTGCAGATATCGCAGCTCCGGCGTAAACAGACACAACGCAACCGATGCTGTATTCTACTTTACACTTGTGAGATACATTTTGTATCTGATGTTATTAACGTGCCTAAATACTTGGATTTATTGGCTTGTTTCAAACGCTTCCAACTACTTTGATGCTGTATTCGGGAGAGGATATTCGGGAGAGGATATTTTCTTTGAGAAGACCATTAGTTCGTTTTTATTTATTTTAATTTTATTATCTGGTTTTTATGTTGAAATAAGACGAGTAGACACAGCCGAAAGACAGTTAACATAATGAGAAAGTCTGTTAATGGCATTACAAGGCAGGTCTTGTTCGGGAATCCTCAGGGTAAGTGAGGTAAGGGAGAACGTAAAACACATGGAGAAGAGAACTGAAAACATTAATGAAAGGAATGAAGAACGACCATGGCGCGGGACAGGAGTACTTGCATGAGTTTGTTATAGGCCTTTCCTCCGTCAGAAGGTGATGGGCTAATGATGATGATGATTTAGGCTACCACCTTTATATTTACATTGTGTCAACCTTGTATCAATCATTTTCTGTAACTGTTTTCCCTTTAACTGACGAAATATTTCTGATCACCTGACAGTAAGTGACCTAGTTTCGCAAGTGCATAAAGAGATAACTTGCGCAACAGAATAATTCATATGCTCAGAAACATACGGTACCTTATTCACCACAGGCCACAAATATATGGCTCTTAAGCAGTGAACTTTGAACGAAGAACAAAATAAGACTTATGAAAATGTCTCCTGATACGTAAGTCGACATTCTTATAAAAAGGGGTGGCAGGTTAGAATGAGAACCTTAACGCCGAAACACTTATGGCGCGGTGTTGTGATTTCTACTCCAGTAAATGATTCACCCTTGAGCCATTTGTAATGTGCCACGTTGGCTATGACTGCAGTTTTTTTTAGACACCCGCTTTTCAAACACAAATATATAAATAATATGACATTAATTATTATTCTTCAACAACAGTGTCGGTTTTTAGGAATAGATAACCTAGGCTTTTGACTAGGGCCTCGCCCTTTTAGGGGCCTCGCGCGCAAATATATGCTTGTCAATACAACAGGAATTTATTTAAAAGGGGCCTCACAAGTTCACGCTTGCTTAGGGCCCCGCTCAACCTTAAACCACTACTACTCAATACCAGGCTCTAGTCAAATATGAACGAACGAACGAACGAAATCTTTATTTCATCAGGGTAAAGAAATAGGCATAATTGCCTTTTTACATTTCTGCCCTGCAATACAATTTTCAGCGTGTTAAAAATTAAAATATTAACAGCTTCAGACAGGATCAATTAATATTATCATCACAATCAGAAACTTAGCTCACATCAAAAGGGGGTTATGTCAGTTTTGCTTAATCTTGGAATGTTTTAATAGCACCTAACGTCGCTCTTGCCTTTTGAATCCTTATTTTGAAATCACTGTCTGTGCCTCCAAGACGAACTTTTATTGCATTGGGAAATATATGAAAATCCAGAGCTTGTTCTAGCTCCTGGCATAAACTTTTATTGTCACCTTGTACAACACGCCTTACGCTGCCGTAAGCCTTTTCTTTCTTTGCCTCTTCCGAAGCCCCCCGGGGAAAAAACGGGGCACGTCAGCACTGATGTCAATTAATTTTGTTGATATTTTCCCTGCCGTCTTTTAAAACTTTTGAGTACTCTCAGTACCTTATCTCTTTGGCATCTACAGGTGTGTGCCTGACGTTTGAATAACATTTTTTTTTTAAAAGTTCTTCTCACAACATACACATTTTAAAAAGTGGATTACATGCTCTACTACAGGGGCTGGCAGCCCAGGATATGCGGAGATCTACTTTAAAAATACTTAGCTCTCCTGATAACATAATGTATATTTCCAGGTTTCAGAATATCTAGATTTTGGAATGTCCAGTTTATATGTAACTTTCATCTGTGCCGCACGGCCTGCTTCCCGCAGCCTCATCAACAGAGTGGTGGACAAGTAAAATGAAATACTTTACCGAAAGTTAACTTTACTTCACAGTAAAGATCACTTTATATCTTAGACACTTTATGAATAAAGTGAACCTTTGTAAGCTAGCTTGTGGGTTATCACTGGGAACGTGATGACAGTACCTTTTAACACGGGGACACCACGATTTTAAGTGGCGGTTTGAGAGGGTTAGTTCAAAACTTACCTAGGTTAACAATTTTCGCCCCCCCCCCCCCCCCCCCCCAGGTCACCAAAATTTCTACCAAATGATGCGCTATGATCTACTGGTAGATCAAGATTGACCGGTTGTTGACGTCTGCTATATTGTTATATATTAAGTTTTAGTTAGCACGTAAGCCTAAATCAAGACCTCCTCATATTCGTCTTTTGTTATATTTTGTTTAGCTGTTAATGAGATTCTACGAATATATTTACTCAACTCAAATGTCAAGGCCGGCCTTCTGTAACGGTCAAAGTAGTTCCATATCACTGCCGTAGGGGAATGAAGTGTTAGAGACTTCTTTATACTAGGTCCAGCTTCGAGAAGTGGATTGAACTTCCTCACTTGATTTGCCTTCCCAATCTGAATAGCATAGTCAAGTCCTATTGTATGGCTGAAAGAAAGCAGTGGTCAGCGTGAGGGTATTTGTATTTCCATAGAGTTTTTCCAGGAGTGGTGTTGGTCCTCATGCGTTGAGCATCTTTGTAGCAGATGTTCGGCAGTCATTGTATGGGTGCCACATTTACACTCATCGGTAGTTCCTATCTTTAGCTTGTTGAATAGGTGGTATCCAAATCTGTTGTGGCCCGAGCGGATTCTGAAGATTATCACTTGTTCTCTTCTGCTGAGCTGATAATATTTTTTATTTTATTTTGGTGGCCTAGATGCCCTGCTTCCCACTTGCTCCTGTGTCCGCTCTTGATAAAACTCTTGGCCTTGTCTGAAATCCCCGGGTACGAAAAACGTTAAATGTAGTCAGGACCGGATTATCCATTAGTCTAAGTAGGCTGAAGACTAGGGCTTTTATAGGCCTGTGCTTAAGTTAAAAAAAAGGCATAGATTTTTTAATTAAATGTGTTTCTTGTGTTTACCTTAATAATAATAAAAATAATACTAATAAACATTAATAAAAAATAATTACTAATAAAAGAGGTAAGCAATGCTAATAAACTAAGAGACCAGTCTATTAATAATACTAGAATACACCATCACTATGCTGAGGGATTTGAAAAACAGATATTAAAATTATAGCCTTTTAGGTGAAATAAGGGGAAAAAGGGGGGAGGGGGGATGCAAACACCAAGAAGCCTAGAGGCCCACCTTGGCGTAATTCGGCCCTGAATGTACTCCAACAGCAGACATTGTCGTAGAGAAGCTAAATGTTCAAACCTCTACTATAACTAGCTTTATTGAGTGGAGTGACCGGTACCCTTCCTCGCTGCCTTCACCTTCCCTAACTCAAGGGCAGAGTCACATTCCCAGGTACTGCTGGATAGATTGGTTTCGAACTTGGTCTCTACCTCAAGAAAAGCAAGCGCTCTAGCCACTGTGCCACACAGACACTCTAAGAGAAATAGACGAAGGCAAATAAATACCCCCCCCCCCCCCAAAAAAAACACCCTCACATGCGGAACTATACATGAAGGGGCTTACAGTAGACATGGGATTACCTGGAACGGACAGCACAATACAAGAAGACATGGTCAGTCTTTTTTGAACGCTTGTACTCCGTAGGGAGCTGTAAGCTAATGGAAAAATGCGATTTCTAAGATTCTTCACTGAAACTGCACCTAAATAAAATTAAAGGTCTACATTGGGTAACGGGCCTAAGGAAGGAAGGAAGTATGGTTAACGGTTCAGAACTTTCGTGAAGTAACAGCACTAAAAAAATATTTGATGACACTTTATTTAGGTCACGCATGCGCAAAGATCCGGCCACGCTGGCTAGTGTTTTGTTTATAATAAAAGTCTGGTGTCCCCGACGGCGACCTTAAACGAGGTCAAGGATTAGGGAATGCCCCTGTTCGCAAACGTTTGGCAGACGTTTTCGCGCCATTGTTCGTTCACTATGAACGTTATTTTCTGTAGGGCATTTTTTAACATCAATTTTTTTTTCTAAGATAAGAATTTTAAATATATGTGTACTAGAATAGTAGAGAAGAAGGTAAAAGAACAAAATAATGGATGCAAGTGAAATTTAATTCGACACTGACAAAGCGAATTTGAAAAGTTTGAGGGAAATCCCCTAAGCGGTGCTAAATTTAAGTACACGTCAGCTCAGTAGCGCCACCATGCGAACAGTGAGGGGGAGAGAAAAAAAATTCGCTGATGTGCAAAAACATGTTCCGACTTGTTCTCGCGTCGCTTCGTTCATTCATAAAGGCGAACTTGTCGAGGCTATCCGCACGGTCGATCATCTAACAGCGGGTAAGTGTAAAATCAATAATTGATTAACCTATGAGAATGCATTCCCTGGTCCCGTTACAAAAAACAGTAGTTGCAAAAGTTATTTGTACTTTTTTCGCCGAAATTGTCTGATGATTAAATTGGAAATACACGATTACGAAATTAATTCCCCCATTTTCAATATTAAGGAATTAAACGGTTTAAAGTAACGCATGCGGTTACTTACTGGCTTGCATTTTCTCAAATAGAACTAGCATTCAGACTTTAAAAAACATACACAATTGAGTGCCTTATGTGCATAAATTATGACCTGTTTATTCGTATGTTGTTCACGATAGGCCGTTTCGCGTAAGTAAACTGTGTTCCATTGCATCCTGTCTTTGTCACGTCATTTCTCATGCATTTTAACAGTCAATTTGTCAACAAATCTTTCACGTGGCAGTAATTAGATGAATTACCCAATGCTACACAGAGGAATTACTATCATATGGAATTAATCTTAGACAATGATTTTATAGAACAGCGATAAGCCCCGGGCATAGTTAAGAAGCTGTGAAAGTTGTATGGGTGCAATGAAAATCAGTTGCAAGAGATTAGATTGAGGTATTTCATTTTATTTTTATGCGTTTAACAAGAAAGCTAAAAAAAAAAAAAAAAAAAAAAAAAAAAAAAAAAATTGAAAATAACAAATGTACCCGACAGAACGATGTGAAAAAGACGATTAAAAAAAATTAAGATAATGTACAGTCTAATGGATAAGATGCTAAACAATCTAACTGATAAAATGCTGGACAGTCTAACACAGGGGTGAGAAAGACATCGTTTGCGGGCCACCGGTGAACCGCTGAGAGATATATAAAAGTTCTTTCATGTGTTTTTTAATACAATTAAATCTTTTGTATTTTAAAGGACTAATATTTTTTCGTGCCGAAATTTGAGGACGAAGGTGAGGCGATGCAGTACAAGTAATCATAATATTAAGTCTGTGTTATTACATCTTTTGTACTTCAATATTATCTATCTGTTTGAATTTGTTTCTATTTGTTCCTTTCACACGCACATTTTTCTTCCTTTTAATTTAATAAACATTTTTGTTGGCCTTGAAATGCATTCTTAATTTCACACGCATGTGGAGTTATTTTATTAGTTACAGTTGAAACATTGCAAAGGTAGCTACAACGTCAAATCGTATTTGGTAGACAGCAGCCTAATTGAAAAAGTTGAATTAGATCTTGTCGTGCTAAAGTGTGCCCAGGCCTGGGCTAACAAACAAGATGCTGAGCAGTCTAACATGTCCAATTATGGGCAGTCTAATTTGTACAATTATGGGCAATTAACTTATACGATATTAGGCACTTTAAATTATACGATATTGTGCAGTATAACTTATACGATATTGGACAGTTTAATTTATACGATATTGGGCACTTTAACTCTTACGATATTGGGCAGTCTAACTTATACGATATTGGGCAGTTTAATTTATACGATATTGGGCACTTTAACTTATACGATATTGGGCAGTCTAACTTATACGATATTGGGAAGTTTAACTTATAAGATATTGGGAAGTTTAACTTATACGATATTGGGCAGTCTAACTTATACGATATTGGGTAATCTAACGCGGGGTTTCTTAACCTCTGATTCATGAATGAATTCTAGGGGGTGTGTGTACATAACCTAAACTTTAGAATGTAAAATTTTAAATTATGTTTTTATGTACATTTTTTTTCTCAAACAACGGGTCTATTGTCTTCAATCAAAGGGGTCATTAACCTTCATCGGACAATCAAAGGCGACCCTGTTAAGAAACCAAGGGCTAACGTTGTTGAACAGTTTAACATGGCATGAAAGAGATTCAGCATCACAACTGATAGGGAATAGATGGAACCCGAGTTGTTGACCAATATGATCGCTTACACCAGGGTACAACACTTGAATAAAAAATAATAATAATCCCCCAAAAAGTTAATCTATTGTCAGTTAATCTATTGTCAGTTAATCTATTGTCAGTTAATCTATTGTCAGTTTATTTCTGCCTCGTGCAGTTCCCGGGGGTCTGTGAAGAGCCTCATAAAGAATGGGCCTACTGTACCCTCAGACATTTCGTACAAAGCGACTAACATGAGGTTGTGAATGGGACTGGCAACCTGATCATGTCAAATAAATTGGCACATAAACCACATCTGCAAGAACATGCGGCTGGTTTCCAGCAAGGGGACCAACTTCATGCCCCACAAGGAACGCAAAAATGAACTTTATTTCCGAAACAGGAAAATTAAAAAGCCCCCATTTTGTCTGAGCTCTTTTTCATTTTATATTCTTCGGTGCTTTCTATAGATTTCTGTCAAAATACTGTTCAGATAGGGGCCACCTGAACATTGTGAAGCTAACTGTAAACGTTTATAAAGCATATATAGAATGACCATTATTTTCTATTCCAGTTGTGGTTGCATGTAATAACAATAAATTTCGAAAATTGTATGATGCTGAAAGGAGGAGTCAGTTCCATTGTACGACTATAAAACATGGAGAACAACAAAAACAACTACCAAAGAGTTAAATATTTTCATAAATGGATTTTTGGGTAGAATAGAAGGATTGAAGTCACCAATGTTGGACTAATGACAATAACTAGACAATAGAAGGATTGAAGTCACCAATGTTGGACTAATGACAATAACTAGACAATAGAAGGATTGAAGTCACCAATGTTGGACTAATGACAATAACTAGACAATAGAAGGATTGAAGTCACCAATGTTGGACTAATGACAATAACTAGACAATAGAAGGATTGAAGTCACCAATGTTGGACTAATGACAATAACTAGACAATAGAAGGATTGAAGTCACCAATGTTGGACTAATGACAATAACTAGACAATAGAAGGATTGAAGTCACCAATGTTGGACTAATGACAATAACTAGACAATAGAAGGATTGAAGTCACCAATGTTGGACTAATGACAATAACTAGACAATAGAAGGATTGAAGTCACCAATGTTGGACTAATGACAATAACTAGACAATAGAAGGATTGAAGTCACCAATGTTGGACTAATGACAATAACTAGACAATAGAAGGATTGAAGTCACCAATGTTGGACTAATGACAATAACTAGACAATAGAACTAGACAATAGAAGGATTGAAGTCACCAATGTTGGACTAATGACAATAACTAGACAATAGAAGGATTGAAGTCACCAATGTTGGACTAATGACAATAACTAGACAATAGAAGGATTGAAGTCACCAATGTTGGACTAATGACAATAACTAGACAATAGAAGGATTGAAGTCACCAATGTTGGACTAATGACAATAACTAGACAATAGAAGGATTGAAGTCACCAATGTTGGACTAATGACAATAACTAGACAATAGAAGGATTGAAGTCACCAATGTTGGACTAATGACAATAACTAGACAATAGAAGGATTGAAGTCACCAATGTTGGACTAATGACAATAACTAGACAATAGAAGGATTGAAGTCACCAATGTTGGACTAATGACAATAACTAGACAATAGAAGGATTGAAGTCACCAATGTTGGACTAATGACAATAACTAGACAATAGAAGGATTGAAGTCACCAATGTTGGACTAATGACAATAACTAGACAATAGAAGGATTGAAGTCACCAATGTTGGACTAACGACAATAACTAGACAATAGAAGGATTGAAGTCACCAATGTTGGACTAATGACAATAACTAGACAATAGAAGGAGTGAAGTCACCAATGTTGGACTAATGGCAATAACTAGACAATAGAAGGACTGAAGTCACCATTGTTGGACTAATGACAATAACTAGACAATAGAAGGACTGAAGTCACCAATGTTGGACTAATGACAATAACCAGACAATAGAAGGATTGAAGTCACCAATGTTGGACTAATGACAATAACTAGACAATAGAAGGATTGAAGTCACCAATGTTGGACTAATGACAATAACTAGACAAAAGAAGGATTGAAGTCACCAATGTTGGACTAATGACAATAACTAGACAATAGAAGGATTGAAGTCACCAATGTTGGACTAATGACAATAACTAGACAATAGAAGGATTGAAGTCACCAATGTTGGACTAATGACAATAACTAGACAATAGAAGGATTGAAGTCACCAATGTTGGACTAATGACAATAACTAGACAATAGAAGGAGTGAAGTCACCAATGTTGGACTAATGACAATAACTAGACAATAGAAGGATTGAAGTCACCAATGTTGGACTAATGACAATAACTAGACAATAGAAGGATTGAAGTCACCAATGTTGGACTAATGACAATAACTAGACAATAGAAGGATTGAAGTCACCAATGTTGGACTAATGACAATAACTAGACAATAGAAGGATTGAAGTCACCAATGTTGGACTAATGACAATACCTAGACAATAGAAGGATTGAAGTCACCAATGTTGGACTAATGACAATAACTAGACAATAGAAGGATTGAAGTCACCAATGTTGGACTAATGACAATAACTAGACAATAGAAGAATTGAAGTCACCAATGTTGGACTAATGACAATAACTAGACAATAGAAGGATTGAAGTCACCAATGTTGGACTAATGACAATAACTAGACAATAGAAGGATTGAAGTCCCACCAATGTTGGACTAATGACAATAACTAGACAATAGAAGGATTGAAGTCACCAATGTTGGACTAATGACAATAACTAGACAATAGAAGGAGTGAAGTCACCAATGTTGGACTAATGACAATAACTAGACAATAGAAGGATTGAAGTCACCAATGTTGGACTAATGACAATAACTAGACAATAGAAGGATTGAAGTCACCAATGTTGGACTAATGACAATAACTAGACAATAGAAGGATTGAAGTCACCAATGTTGGACTAATGACAATAACTAGACAATAGAAGGATTGAAGTCACCAATGTTGGACTAATGACAATAACTAGACAATAGAAGAATTGAAGTCACCAATGTTGGACTAATGACAATAACTAGACAATAGAAGGAGTGAAGTCACCAATGTTGGACTAATGACAATAACTAGACAATAGAAGGATTGAAGTCACCAATGTTGGACTAATGACAATAACTAGACAATAGAAGGATTGAAGTCACCAATGTTGGACTAATGACAATAACTAGACAATAGAAGGATTGAAGTCACCAATGTTGGACTAATGACAATAACTAGACAATAGAAGGATTGAAGTCACCAATGTTGGACTAATGACAATAACTAGACAATAGAAGGATTGAAGTCACCAATGTTGGACTAATGACAATAACTAGACAATAGAAGGATTGAAGTCAACAATGTTGGACTAATGACAATAACTAGACAAATGCCAATTGAAGAAGAGATGAGAAGAAGACGTTGGAGATGGACAGTACACACATTGAGAAAACCTATTTATAGAATTACCAGGAAGTCCTTGTTATAGAATTCCAAGGGTAAGAGAGATATAGGAAGATCAAAGAACACATGGAGAATGACATGGAAAGAGCTAATGGCACAGATCAGGAAGAATTTGTTGGGAATTTGTGAGTGTAGACCACCACATTTTGATAAAAAAAATGAGTGATGGTATCACTTTTTTTACAACTTGACAAATTACTATATCTGTTCTACATCTTTTGTGTTCTTTGAACTACATTTTGTACAGTTTACCCTGTCAATTATGAAAGAAGGGTATACTACATCTATAATTTGTTACAGAGTTTATATGGTATCTATAATTTGTTACAGAGTATAATAATAATAATAATAATAATAATGATAGCCCCTTCAGTCATAACTGACTATGGGAATGCGCCCCTGAGGTGGCAGCCCTCAGCTGCTTATTTTCCTGGTGCTCCTTTCGACGTTTTCTCCTCACCTCTGCTTCTTGTGTGAGCCTCTCTTCGCCCAATCTGAGGTGGTGCCGTAAATAGCATCGCCACTTAGTGCGATCAGCAGCTTCATCCTCCCATGTTGCTGGATCCATGTCCAGTGCCCTCATATCTCTCTTGCACACATCTTTGAACCTCAGCTGTGGTCGCCCAACTGTTCTCTTGCCATCTGCTAATTGTCCGTAGAAGATATCTTTTGGGATGCGACCATCTTCCATGCGGCGAACATGGCCAAGCCAGCGAAGTCTGCGCTGTCTAAGCAGCGTATACATACTTTGAAGGCCAGCACGTGACAACACCTCGACATTTGTCACTTTATCTTTCCACGAGATGCCGAGGATGCGGCGTAGACACCGCAAATGGAAGGTATTGAGCCTTCTTTCTTGCTTAGCATAGGTCGTCCAGGTCTCGCTGCCATATAGGAGTGTGCTGGTGACGCAGGCACTATATACCGCAGCTTTGGTCTTCATTGTGAGTTTAGAGTTTCCCCAAACACGCGATGTGAGGCGGGCAAAGGTAGCTGCAGCTTTGCCAATGCGGCTGTCGATTTCTGTATCCATTGAGAGTTTGTCATTGATGGTAGACCCTAGGTATGTGAAGTGGTGCACCACTGCCAATTCATAGTTATCGATAGTGATAACTGGTGCAGCACCCACATCCTGACTCAGCACATTTGTTTTCTTTAGACTTATTGTGAGGCCAAAGTCCTTGCATGCTTTAGTGAAGCGATTCATCAAGCTCTGAAGCTCCTGTTGGCTTTGAGTGACGACTGCAGCATCATCAGCGAACAACAAGTCTCTTATAGTGACCCTTCTGATTTTTGTTTTTGCCTTCAGCCTTGAAAGATATCAAACAGGAACGGCCCATCTGACCTAGTGTGAAGGCATATTCCTTCAGTTGCATCTCTGAATGCATGTTTCAAGAGTAAGGCAAAGAAGATTCCGAAGAGGGTCGGAGCCAGAACACAGCCTTGTTTAACGCCACTTCGTATATCAAAGGGCTGTGACGTGCTTCCAGCATATTGGACTGTTCCCTTCATGTCGTCATGAATGACTTTATCATTTCCAGCATTTTAGAAGGGCAGCCTATTTTCAGGAGGATTTTAAAGAGTCCATCCCTACTAACCAGGTCGAATGCTTTTGTGAGGTCTATAAAGGCGATATATAATGGTCTTTTCTGCTCTCTTGATTTTTTCCTGAAGCTGGCGGAGAGAGAAGATCATGTCTGTTGTTGATCTGCCAGCTCGGAATCCACACTGTGCCTCTGGATATATGCGCTCAGCTAACTTGTGTAGTCGCATTAAGATGACTTTGGCAAAAACCTTACCAACAATACTAAGAAGAGAGATGCCTCTGTATTTATTGCAATCACTTCTGTCTCCTTTATTTTTATACAGTGTTACAATCTTGGCATCTCGCATGTCTTGAGGAATAGTTGTCTCTTCCCAGCACTGGCACAGCATCCTATGCAGGGGGATGTAATAGCGTGCTCTTACAGCATTTGATTAAATCAGGAGGAATCCCATCACTGCCTGGTGCTTTGCCAGAGGCCAAGCTATCAATGGCCTTACTGAGTTCCTCCAATGTTGGTTCGGCATCCAGCTCCTCCATAGTTGGCAGACTATTGACAGCATCAAGGGCTGCAGGCGTAACGGTATTGTCTCTAGCGTAAAGCTCAGAGTAGTGCTCGACCCACCTCTCCATCTGCTTACCCTTATCGGTTAGCTTCTCTCCGCTGATGGTTTTTAGCGGTGCCGTCTTACTTTTATGGGGGCCAAGTGCTTTCTTTATACCGTCATACATTTGTCTAATGTTGCCTGTTTGCGCTGCGATCTGGATGCTCTCACTGAGCTGGAGCCAATAGTCATTTGCACAGCGTCGAGCAGTTTGTTGAACTTTGCTTCTCGTAGCCCTCAGGATCTGTAGGGTTCTGGCACTCGGTGAACGTTTGTATCCATTCATAGCACTGCGCTTAGCTTCAATAACAGGTGCCATCACATCTGATGAAGCGTCAAACCAGTCATTTTACTATGCTGTTTCTTAACAAAGGTGGCAAATGCAGTACTTTTGAATGGTGTTCCGTATGGATGCTCCCAGTTCTCTGTAATAGTATCACCATGCTGAGGGCTACTGAGCACTTTCTCGAAGGTCGCAGTGAATTGAGCGATCATGAAAGGGTCTGACATCTTGCTGGTATCAATGCGTGGTTTCCCTTCATGTCTGACACGATAGTTTTCTTGGTTGTGCTCTGATTTTGCAGCAAACCAAGGAGTGATCTGTGTCACAGTCTGCACTATGGTACGAGCGCGTGGAGAGCACAGACCTGAGGAGTGGCCTTCTGACGAGAATCAGGTCAAGTTGGTGCCAGTGCTTGGATCGTGGGTGTCTCCATGACACCTTATGCTGGGGTTTTGTCTGAAAGTAGGTGTTGGTCACGCAGAGGTCATGGTGGACGCACAACTCTAAGAGCCGTTGTCCATTTTCATTCATCTTGCCAATACCAAACCTGCCCAGACACGAAGGCCATGAAACATTATCGGCACCCACTCTAGCGTTAAAGTCACCAAGGAGAACAAGCTGTTCTTGCCTAGGTATGCTTTTGATTACTGCTGCTAGATTCTCGTAGAACTCATCTTTAGCTTCTGAGGCAGAGTACAGAGTAGGAGCATACACACTGACAAGGGTGATGGGACCTGTGCTAGTTTGCAGGCGGAGCGTTAACAGGCGTTTTGATCCATTCTCGCCTGGTTCAACCATGTTAGTTAGCGATTTTTTTTACCGCAAAACCTACTCCGTGTTGTCTAGCTTTATCGAGATCTTTCCCTTGCCAATAAAATGTGTAGTCCTTCTCGCTCACCATACCAGAGCCCGCCAGGCGCGTTTCCTGAAGTGCAGCTATATCCACCTGAAGTCGTTTAAGCTCATCATTAATTATGGCTGTCTTCCTTACATCGTTTACATCCTGTAGGTTTTCGGATAGTCCAGTCAACATAGTCCGGACGTTCCAGCATCCCAATCTGAGAGTTTTGCTTATTTCTATTTATTTCGATAATTGCTTGTTGCAAAATTTTCTGTCCACAGTTCGGGTTTGACCCTAATCCCCATGCACCCAATGGGGAAAGCAGACAGTGGCGGGACAAACACCCTTATTGACTGGGGGCTGCCCAGCTTGAAGCGGGCGGTAGCTGTCCAGTGAGATTCCTAGAACCTCTCCCACTGTCGGAAGTAGCCCCTGGCGCCATGCCCTACGGACGCCAATTGGGCATAATGCTTATAACCGGTAACTGCTACTTCCCGTGTTTTGCCGACACCTATAGGGTGAAGCTGGAGTGTCCTCTCCAGGGCGCGAGCTTGGGCACAGTTATATGGAGATCAAGCTGTTGCCCATGCAGCATGTTCCCCATCTCCACACAGCCGGTAGATCCAAAGGAACGGCAGTAGCCGATACAGTTTGGTACCAGCCATGTCGCAGGAGTTGCCAGAATAATGTCGAATCGACATTAGACTGCCTTAGGGACTCCGACTCCGGATTTATCCTCAGGGTTTACTCCCGAAGCCAATTCCACAAATGGATATTCCCGCAAGGCAGCGGTGGTTTGAATTCAGAGTTCCTTCTCTTAGATAAGCTACCAACCAAGGATCACGAGCCCTATCTGCCCGAAGCTGCTGGTTTTAAGGCGCCAGTCGCTCGCCTTTGCCCCTTCTCCCGTCAGTGGAAACAGTTCCGCCGGGCTCAAATTGAGCCACACGTGAAGGCCGGGAGCTGGACTTGGTTGTCAGAGGCTGTTTGAGGCGCGTGCCATAGAAGTATTTTATCTGCAGTGAGAGCTTATCCTCACTACAACTCCCGGCAATAACAACCATTGCAGAGTATATAGGGTATCTTTAATTTGTTATAAAGTATATATTATATCTATAATAAGCTTATAGAATATACACTGAATCTATAATTTCTTATAGAGTATACACTGTACCTATAATATGCTACAGAGTATATATTGTATCTATAATTTGTTACAGAGTATACTCTATATCTAAAAAAGTGTTACAGAATTATACCTAACTATATAAAGAGTATATTATTTGTTACAGAGTAAATATACTGTATCCACAATATCTATAATTTGAACAGAGGTATTTTACACTATACCTTTTGTGGGTCTACAGAGTAATACTGTATATTGTATCATTATTTGCATTGCAGACTATACACAATATCTATTATTTGTTACAGAGTATACACTATACCTTTAATGTGTTACAGAGTATATACTGTATCTATAATTTGTTGTAGAGTATGTACTGTACTTATAATTTGTTGTAGAGCATATACAGTATCTATAATTTGTTGCAGAGTATATACTATATGTATATTTTGTTCATTTATCAATCTCAAATTATTTACTCTCCTTCTATTTCCTCTTCTTCTTATTCATTCCTTTGTCTTTACTGTAAGCAACTGTTAAATAGAGCAGAGACCTAGGCACACTCGAGAAGGGGATAGGAGACAGACATGACAGGGGTAGGGCAGATATGGGACGGCTTTGAGTGGATGGCACAGGTCAGGGCGTTTGTTGTGACTTTCTTGAAGGTATGTGGTCAGGTGGAAGCTAAAGATTAATGAATGAGTGAAGCAATTGTTCTGTAGTTGTCTTCTCTTCTGTTTTTCCTTAAGACTTTTGTACCCGTACCAGAGAGTTGCTGTTGAAATTATGTGCCAATCTAAACGGCAAGATGAGCTTTGATTACATTGGGAAATATAGTGAGATCACAAGAAATCAATTCTAACACAATAATCAAAGTCTTCAACTCAAATGTCGAGCCAGTCATATTGTATGGCTGTGAAACATGGAGAACTACCAACATGACGACCATACATACTTTCAAAAAATGGGTGCTTGCTTAAATAGAAGGATTGAAATGGTGACAAGATCACTAACAGAAGGATTGAAATGGTGACAAGATCACTAATAGAAGGATTGAAATGGTGACAAGATCACTAATTTGGAGCTAATGGAAAGAACCAGACAAGACCAGTTAAACAAGAGGCAAGGATAAACACCACATGATAGCATTACAAGGCGATCACTGTTTCTAGAATCCCCAGGGTCAGAGAAATTGAGTGACATAAAAAAGCACATACACAGGTCAAGACAACTAGATATAACAGAGATAACACAGATAAATATGGCATGGAACAACCTCAGACTGACGTCACATATGACGTCACATCACTGACGTCACAGAACCATTTGTCTTGTTGTTGAGAACCACAGCTCAAGGTGGTTCATGTTCTTTTCAAATTATATAGATATATTTTTTTATTTGAAAAATAAATGTCAGTGCCCCCTTCCCTCCCCTTTTTCTCGTATTCGGCGATAAGCGCAATTAAAAATACAACTTTTGAGTCATCCAGCAGATATCAGGAAAATGTGGGAGGGGAGATGAACGCGGACCACCCTTTTTTTTTTCTAATCTATAAATACAATAACATTTTGTTGTACCTGTTTATTTCAATTTGAAATTTCTTGTTTGCGTGTAAGTGTGTGTGTGTGTGTGTGTGTGTGTGTGTGTGTGTGTGTGTGTGTGTGTGTGTGTGTGTGTGTGTGTGTGTGTGTGTGTGTGTAAAAAGAAAACTATAATAATAATTGTTATATTATCTTACAGTTTATAATTTGTTTAACATTAATTTAATATTAAATAAATAACCTGTTTCCAGTGTAAATAACCTGTTTCTAGTGTAAATAACCTGTTTCTAGTGTAAATAACCTGTTTCTAGTGTAAATAACCTGTTTCTAGTGTACTGTCCAGATGTTATGTTTTGTGCAGGCTTCCTGCAAGATACTAGTGTAATATAATACATTAAAATACGAAACTACACATGTACGAGCATTAGCAAATAAAGCTGAATGGCGGCAAACTGATCAAGCGTTACTGTGTGCATTGTGAAACTTATGTGTGCGTATGAAGAGGACATAGTCAAGCTTATATACATACATAATAACATACATAATAACATACATAATAGCATAACAACCAGCAGTAGTTCTTGGTCCGTGCTCCATATACAGTCAGAAGGAAAAAGATGACGATAATATAAATAAATATATACGCTTATCTACGATGGTGTTAACTAGATTTTGCCTCCCCCCCCCAATCTCTCTTTTCCCCTAAATTAAGCCGTTTTATGCGGATGGCGACCGCCTATTTCGCCTAATGGTTAAACCGGCCCATGGCTTAACCAGTTCTTTCATAATTTCTTGTGGTATTTCCGACTTTGATTTACAAGAGCGACAAAAGCCACTATCTTTATAAAAGCATTATTCTTGTTTTACATAATTTTCATTCATTTCGATAAGTTCTCACTTTCTTGTCTCTGTTGTTTGTATCTGTTTGCCCCCCGATGAAAATCTTGTACCGTACACCATTTCTTTGTCCTTTATCAGAGTAAAACTCTCATAACATATTTTCGTTACCGAATCATTTTTCTGATATGCTTTGTCTGTTACAGGGATTAAACTTTGTTCCTTAACATTAGGGAACTTAAATTAACTTTTTATGTTTCCGCTTTGATATGTACAATTAGAAAAATAATAAAAAATTACAAACATACACACATAGTAATACGTCTTACAAAGAGAAAGGACAAGAAAAACCTACGTTGCGGCCACAAGGCCTTCGTCAGGGACAGACAAACAAGAGACAGGAGGGAAAGAAAGTGAGAATTAAGTGGAGAACATGAAGCTATAGAAATAAGAGAAAAAATAATCTCTTAAGTTGTGTCACATGTTAGAGCTGATACGTACAGGTTATGAAAGGAAGAACAAATTAGATATTCATTTATAGAGATTAGTCAATATTTTATACGGTCAATATCTGTGACCACAACGAACATTAGCAATCATAATGATCGTCATTAGTATCTTGTCAGCACCCCAAGTAGCATAGGGAATCAATAAGCTCATTCTAAACCTTCCTGTCCTGTCTGTTCAAAGTCTGTCGGTGTCTTCTTTGTGCCGTTCGTGTATGTCTCCCGTTCTCTTCTCCATGTGATTTCTTTTTATTCTTCTACCTTACTTACCCTGGTGATTCCAGAATGAGAACTACCTTGTAATGCTATCAGCAGGTATTCTTAATATCTGTTCTACTAAACGTTAGCGCCTTCTCACCTGTTATTCCACTTGTGTTTATCTGGTTCTGGCCATTAGATCCACACTGGCAATCAAATCCACACTGGCCATCAGATCCACAATGACCATCAGATCCACACTGACCATCAGATCCACAATGACCATCAGATCCACACTGGCAATCAAATCCACACTGGCCATCAGATCCACACTGACCATCAGATTCACACTGGCCATCATATCCACACTGGCCATCAGATCCACAGTGACCATCATATCCACACTGGCCATCAGATCCACACTTACCATCAGATCCACAATGACCATCAGATCCACAATGACCATAAGATCCACAATGACCATCAGATCCACACATACCATCAGATCCACAATGACCATCATATCCACACTTACCATCAGATCCACAATGACCATCAGATCCACAATGACCATCAGATCCATACTGACCATCAGATCCAAACTGACCATCAGATCCACAATGACCATCAGATCCACACTTACCATCAGATCCATACTGACCATCAGATCCACAATGACCATCAGATCCACAATGACCATCAGATCCACACTGACCATCAGATCCACACTGGCCATCAGATCCACACTGACCATCAGATCCACAATGACCATCAGATCCACAATGACCATCAGATCCACACTGGTCATCAGATCCACAATGACCATCAGATCCACAATGACCATCAGATCCACGCTTACCATCAGATCCACACTGACCATCAGATCCACAATGACCATCAGATCCACACTGACCATCAGATCCACAATGACCATCAGATCCACAATGACCATCAGATCCACACTGGCCATCAGATCCACATTGACCATCAGATCCACAATGACCATCAGATCCACACTGGCCATCAGATCCACAATGACCATCAGATCCACACTGGTCATCAGATCCACAATGGCCATCAGATCTACAATGACCATCAGATCCACACTGGCCATCAGTTCCACACTGGCCATCAGATCCACACTGACCATCAGATCCACAATGACTATCAGATCCACAATGACCGTCAGATCCACAATGACCATCAGATCCACACGTGTCATTAGATCCACACTGCCCATCAGATCCACACTGGCCATCAGATCCACAATGACCATCAGATCCACACTTACCATCAGATCCACAATGACCATCAGATCCACAATGATCATCAGATCCACACTGACCATCAGATCCACAATGACCATCAGATCCACAATGACCATCAGATCACAATGACCATCAGATCCACACTGACCATCAGATCCACACTTACCATCAGATCCACAATAACCATCAGATCCACATTGGCCATCAGATCCACAATGACCATCAGATCCACAATGACCATCAGATCCACAATGACCATCAGATCCACAATGACCATCAGATCCACATTGGCCATCAGATCCACACTTACCATCAGATCCACAATGACCATCAGATCCACACTGACCATCAGATCCACACTTACCATCAGATCCACAATGACCATCAGATCCACACTTACCATCAGTTCATGATTGCGTCATTAATAGGCTGAACTGCCCATGGTAAAACTTCCGATGTTATGTATAGAGGTTCGCACTAATGACCTGTTATCGAAACATCATTTATTTTGGTGATGCGTAGATGAAGTGTAAGCCACTCATTCGCTTGCCATTTCCTGGTGCCTTATAACATACCTTTATATTTGTTTAATATTAATTTACTGTTTACAGGTCTCGGGGTTTCCCTTCCTTGTGTGTTATAATCGTTTAGAAAACTCACGACCCTTTGTTATGTTCTTACGGCTGTGTTGGCTGATATTCTGTACATATATGTGACTTGTCTGTGTTGTGTGTTGAAGTTGTTGTGGTTTAACATTTTTTTGGGTAAGACCCACCCCAGAGTTGAAACCCTCACGCTTTTTTGTTGTTTATTCTTTGTCCCGGTAACACACATGCTTGGTAAGGTGATGCCTAGATGGCAGGGAGGATAGTGTGATTCGCTTGCATAGCTAGGCGGGGTTGTCGCACAGAAGGTCCTGGGTTCGAGTCTTGGGTAAGCCACTCACGTCTGTTGTTTTTCTGTTGTCTAGTGTTCTACTTCTTTATGTCTTACGAGTGCCTGAAAACATACTTTTATGTTTGTCTAATATTTATTTACTGTTTACAGGCCTCGGGTTTCCCTTCCTTACGTGTTGGTAATAATTAGTGTCGCGAGAGGGTCAGAGTTGAAATGATTGACCAGTAGATAAGACGATCACGAGACATTAAAACAATTTGTTTAATACCCATTTATAGCTGGGTAGAGTGGAGGCTGGCGATATAGGTTTTGATCATGAAACCTGGTAATTGTGTTGCGAAATGAAATTTTAAGTCTTAATACGGTGCGCTAATAATTTTCATAATAAATTCTCGTCGATAATCCAGTTTTTAAACAAATAATTCACCAGACCACAAGGTCTTTTATATTCGCACATGTGCCCTAATATAGCCGAAGGTTCTTATGTCTAGGTTGAAAGAGACGCACCTCGCCAAAACGAGGCAAAAATTATATTTTAAATATATTGATTTTGTTTGTTTGAATTAATCATTACCCTTTAGTTGACCCAGGAGCATAGGCCTTCAACAGCCACGTGCCTGCTGTCTCGTGCCATCCACTCAAGGTCTTTCCATATCTTCCTCGTCATTGTTGCCTCCAGCTCTCTTCTCCACGTGTTTGTGTGTGCCTACATTAGCCTGTCTTGTAATGCTATCAACAGATTTCCTGCATTTATAACTGTTAGATTATATACTTGTTTGTAATTACGATGGTTCACCTCTTAATAGGTCGATCACTTCCTACCGGTAGATCACAAGTCTTGTTCGGTAGATCTTTAGGTGATGGAGGGTAAAAGAAAGAATTCTTAAGCTAGAGAACTTTTGGATAATCTTTTGATCGGAGTGGCTGAGTGGTAAGGCGTTCGTCTCTAATTCTATAGGTACTGCTTTCGACCCTAGCACAGAGAATATAATTTATGGAAATATTTTTCAGAACTAGTGTGTACTCATGATGTCATACTTCCCCCTGATCTCTTGGGCACTGATATCGGATGCCTAGGCTTCTCGAGTAAGAGCGAGAAAATAGGAGGTCCCTTGTGCAAGTTGCAAACGTTAAAAATTCCTCGGCATTTGGAAATCGTAAAGAGTAGGCCACACGGCCGCTGCACTGGCAAAATTTAAAAATTAAGAAACCTACCTACCACAAAAATATTTACAGAGTGTGTGATTCCTTCATATACACACTTGGATCCTCGCCTGTGCTACGGAGATCGTGCACTGTGCTGAGATCCTCCGCGTATGATCTAAGGGAGGAGATTGGAGCATTTATGGAGTTGTCCATGTACAATGAAGAAGATCCTTAAACCAAACTAAACTTAAACCTCTCCCGCCAGCATGTAACAGCGCTGCACAGCAGCCATCCCTTTTGTCAAGAAATTAATGTAGAGAGATATTTTTAAACTGTTCATTCTAAAATTGAAACAGATTTTCAACCTAACTCTGCAGATCTGATTTTTAATAAAGTAGATCTTTGGAGAACTTAGTGTTTCTACAGTAGATTCTCACGACTGCTGGGTTACCAACTGCTGTTGTAAACAACATTCTCTGTATCATTGACAACGTCTAACAAAGCCGAAAATGGACCAAAGAATAATGGCAGAAACATTTCTCAAACTAGCAGTAATAGCGTACCCCTTATGGCAGTTTAATCTTACTTGGTTACTCCTCTGGAATAAAAATAATTTGGGGATAGTTTTTAATCGAATATTTTATCTATTTTATCAACACTAGCCCATATATTATGCATGCTATTTTTATATACTGGCTTGCGTCTATTAAAAATGCCTGAATTAAAAATACAAACATAATGGCAAAACAAGGAACAGTAACTGTCATGTGACAAATAAGTGTTTTTGTTTTATTCACAGAAACAAAATAAAACAAAAACCACAAAAATTCAAAATGACGAATAAACTGACGTCACTAGAGATAGAAAAACGTTGCTTCACGATATGACATCGTGCTCAACATCATCATCATCATCAGCTGCCATCTCCACAACGAAGGTTAGCTGTAATGGGTAGGTAGAAGAATTATGATAACGTTAGAATAAAAATTTAGCGTTTACCTCTTGAAACCGTTTCACTTACCTATAGAGGGGCGGATACCTCACTTTGAGAAACACTGTCTGCCAGGAATGTTGAGGGTGGGGCAGGGGACCACTTACCCCGTGCTATGTAAACTTAAAGTCACAAACACCTCAACAACAACAGGCACACGCCAACTAAATACCATTTAAATAATTTAGTTCATCCAAGCTTACCAGGCAATCCAGGAAAAGAAAAAGACCATCTTTTATGGAAGATTCTTATGAGGCAATCCAGAGAACGCCAAAAAGAAGCCATAGTGGCTGAGTCACTTTTGTTTCTCCTAGAAAAATCGCCAGATTGGCACCTGGATTTCTCGAAACTTTGAGAGAAATAACGGGCAACGAAAAAAAAAAAACACGTAGAGGAGAGGAGAAAGATGTGAAAGGAATCAATAAGACTTGGAAAAGCCTTGAGCGAATGACACAAGACAAGGACGGGTTGGAGAGTATTTATTGAAAGCCTATGCTGCACTGGGAGCTAAACGGTAAAGTTGGCCATGATGATTAAGTCAATAAATGAATCCACATTAACTTTAATACGAGTCCATGTATACACATTTCAGGCATGTTATGAGAAGAGCAAATCTGGAGTGTATCGTGACAACAGGTACAATTGAAGGAAAAAAGAGATAAAGAATGAGAAAGAGAGAAAATATTGGACAGTTTGACATCGTGGCATGGAAAAGAAAATCAGTAAATCTGGAGACATGAAGTCGCGGTGAGACAAGATCGTCTACCCAACCAGGCATGGTGCTTGAAGAAGAGGACGAAGAAAAAGGGGAGAAAAAAGAAAAAGAGCACGAGAGGGAGAGGGAGAAAATGCAAAATAATCAGAAGAAGAAAAAGAAGAGAAATAAGAGGACAAAGAAGAACATTGGGAAGAAGTAGTAGAGGAGGATGAGGAAGAAGGCGAAAGGAAAGAAGAGGAAGAACAAAAAGAAGAAGAAGGGACAGAACAGGAAAAGAATATCAGGAGGGGTTAAAGAGGCAAAATAAGCGGAAGATAACAAAAAGAGGATAAGTGAGAAAAAAGAAGGAAAAGAACAAGAGGAAGAAGAGAAGGAAGAAAGAGAGGAAGAAAGGAAAGGAGAGGAAGAAGAAGAGTAAGAAATAGTGAAGGAAGAAAGAGAAGAAAGAAGAGTAAGAAGAAGAAGAAGAAGCAGAAGAGGACGAAGAAGAAGGAAAATAGGAAGAAGAAGCATGGAAGGAAGAAGGGGTAGAAGAAGTAGAATATATCTTATCTCCATTTTGCAAGTTATTTGCCCAAAAGCACTGACAATATCTATGAAGAGCAAAAGTAATTTTCTGTATTTTTCACATTATGTGTGAAGTCTGTGGGAAGCCTTAATCTACAGCCTAAAGTTACGGGAATATCCATTGTAAAACCGAATGTGTTAACTAGGTCGTTTCACCGCAGATCATACGATATTGCGTTAGCTTTATAATTGCGGATACTCTTTTTTTACGTCAATGGGGAGACACAAACCAACGTGTTATAGATATGGTATAACAGAGACTACGCATCAGCAAGATAAGTGTGAGTAATCTGACTCTATCTGTTAATATGGTATATTATGCTACTTAAATATGTTAACGGTAATTTGAATGTTGCGAAATATGGTTACTCGTTTTAAATACTTACTAGAAATAGAATTAACTGTTTCATCCTCAGGCAATGTTTTAACCCTGTTAAAAATTAGTGCTCGTTTGTTTGTTGTTCCTCCCACAGGAGCCGTTTTAAAACAGTCAGTAAAAAATATACATCTATGAAAAAATATGTCTAATTATACGCATACAATTCGTTGAATGATTGTTGTAAAGTGTTGTTACTCTTGTTGGCAAACAAACTGTTTTATACCGTGTAATGTGTAGATATGAGGAAATCTTATTTTAGCCTAAGAGGCGCACACGGTGGCTCTAGGGTGAAAAATGTACCATATAGTGGTGCTTCATTTGGCTCGTTGGATTGAAAGAGTTAACAACTGTCTGCTATTCATTTTTCTTTGTCCTGTTACTTAGAATGAGCTCTTTAGTGTGCCTTCTCTTGATAGCCTATTAGTTGAAAGCCATTGTCTTCTGTAGATTATCAAGTACATTCAATAGTTTCTTTTTTTTTTTAAATGCATTCGTGCATGTATGCTGAACACAACAAATCATGTACAGTTTATTAGTTTATTTATTCACTCGTACAACCAATTTGTTGCAGTCTCAATAAACTTTTTTTTAAAGGCCTTTGCATTTTTGTGACCAGCCACAGTAGTTTCAACCGAGACTGAAGTCCGTTGATTATACCAGAGTACAGTTGCCATTCAGAAAAAAAGTAAACGTTGTCAGTTGTTGTACAAACCTTGAAAGGGACTAATAGTGTCTATAAGGATTGTGGAGTCGGAGTCGTGCAGTCGGTCGTTTTTTGTCTGAGTCGTGCAGTCGGTCGTTTTTTTGACGGAGTCGTGCTGTCGGTCGTTTTTTGTCGGAGTCGGTAAGAAATGTGCGGACTCCGACTGAATTTTAGGCCGCGTGACTAGTTAAAAAAAAAAAACTATAGTCAGAATCGGGAATCAGAGAAGGACTTCTAAAATTTCAGGAATCGAAGTCGGAAATGTTTTTGGTCGACTTTACAACCCTGGTGTCTGTCAGCTAGCATGGTCAAGCCCTGACAGGGGCTTGTCTTGAAAAGGACATCTACTGCTAGCACTTGCAGCGTTGATAAATACTAAATCTAGAAAAACGACTGATAGTATTTATCAGCTAGCATAGTGAAACCCTGTTAAAGGCTAGTAGTGAAAAGGACTGCTAAGTACGATGACGATGCTTACACTGCACACTTAAGCGACGCCACTGCTTAAGCAATATAGAAGACGTCAGACACAAACAAACAAAAACAAATACATACAGAAGTCAAGGCAGCCTTCTATGTTGCAGTGGCGTCACTCTTACTGGGCTAGTGTTGGACTTCTTGATATTTTAAGCTCGTGGGATAAAACAATTCACTCTTTCACACATTACCCTTCAGTTGCCTGTGGAGCCCAGGCCTTCATCAAATTCGCCCTAAGTCTTTCCGTCCCGCGCCATCCTACCACAGTCTTTCCATCTTTATCCTTTTATCAATCAATCAATACCCTTTAGCTCCCCAAGGAGCATAGGCCTTCAACAAACACATGACAAGTCGTCCTGTACCATCCGCTCAAGTTCTTTCCATGTTTTCCTCATCATTTTCACCTCTGTTTCCAGTTCTCTTCTCCATGTGTTTGTTGGTCTACCTCTGCCTCTCTTTCCCTGTGGATTCCAGAACAAGGACTGCCTTGTAATGCTATCAACAGGTTTCCTCAGTGTGTGTCCTATACATCACCAGCGTCTTCTTCTCAACTCTTGTTCCACTGGCACTTGTCTGGTTCATGTCATCAATTCCACATTTGTGACTTTGTCATACCATTTCTGTCCTTCTATTCTACACAAGCACCCGTTTATAATAGTCTGTAGCTTTTTGGTTGTTGTTTTTGTTGTTCTCCATGTCTCAGAGCCATACCATAGGACTGACTTGACATTTGAGTTGAAGATTCTTATTTTCGTGTTGGACTTGATTTCTCTTGTTCTCCATATGTTTCCCAGTGCAATGAAAGCTCCTCTTGCTTTTTTGTATTCTTATTTTGATATCACTATCTGTCCCTCCAACTTTGTCTATATTGCTGCCAAGATATGTGTACGATTCTACATTTTTTAGTGGTGTTTCTTCAAGTTCAACCTTGTTATCATTTCTTGCATTTATTCTCATAATCTTTGTCTTTTCCCTGTGTATTTTCAGGCCCACTTGTTGTGACCTCTCATCGAGAATTTTCATTTTCTCTTGCATCTGATTATGGTTATAGGACAGAAGAGCCAAGTCCTATGCAAAATCCAGATCATCAAGCTGTTTAGTCAGATTCCACTGGATTTCATTTCTGTTGTGTGATGTCGATGTTTTCATAACCCAATCTTTTGCTAGTAAGAAAAGAAATGGAGACAAGAGGCATCCCTGTCTCACTCCCGTTCTTATCCTAAACGGTTCTGTAGGTTGTCCTTCATGAAGAACTCTGCATGCCATATCTTCATAGGTCTTCTTTATTAAATTAATGATCTTCATGGGAACTCTATAATGCCTCATCAATTTCCAAAGCGATTCTCTGTCTACACTGTCAAATGCCTTTTCATAGGCCACAAATCCGATGTATAGCGGTGAATTCCATTTGTTCAACTATTATTCTCAATGTGGCTATCTGGTCTGTACAGGATCTATTTTGTGCAAAACCTGCTTGTTCATCTCTCAGTTGCTTGTCAATGAACTCTTTTAATCTATCAAGGATGATTCTGTTTAATAGTTTTCCTTGGCACTGATAGTAACATTATTCCTCTATAATTTGTGCACTCTTGTAAATTTCCCTTCTTAGGCAACTTGACCGGATATCCTTCCTTCCATTCAGCTGGTATTTCCGCTCTCTCCCAGACTTTGCCAAGTAGTTTGTATAATATCTCTGTAGAGGTATCAATATCTGTTTTGATGGCCTCTGCTGGAATGCAATCTGGACCAGCTGCTTTTCCATCTTTCAGAAGCTTTATGGCTTTCTTTATTTCTTCTCTACTTGGTCGTTCACAGCTGATTTGTAGCTCCTCTTCTGCTGGCTGGATGTCTGGGGGATTAGTTAGAGATGGTCTATTGAGAAGTTCCTCAAAATGTTCTGTCCATCTCTTCATTTGTTGTTGTATATTACTAAGCAATTTTCCGTTCTTATCTTTTATGAGGCCATTTGCTTGCTTATATTTCCCTGTTAGCTTCTTTGTGTTGTTGTACATATCCCTCATATTTCATTTGGCTGCAGCTTCCTCTGCTTCCCCTGCCAAATCATCAATATATTTCATCTTGTCTCTTTTGATGTTTCTTCTTACTTCTTTGTTTGCTTCTATGTACACTTCATGAGCCTTGGCTTTGGAGCTTCTAGTTTTGCTTCTGTTTAAATCTGCTTTCTTGTTTTTCCTGTCTTTTATCTTGCTAATTGTTTCTGTTGTTATCCATGCTTTGTGCTGATGTTCTCTTTTTCTCATTACTTCTTCACATGTCTCGTTCCATATATTTTTTACTTGTTGCCAATGATCTTCCGTATCTGTTTCATCTTCCAGCTGTTGGAGTACTTGGTATTTGTTGAATACTGTGATTGAAAATTGTTCTCTTATTTCTTGATTTCTTAGATATCCCACATTATACTGTTGTCTATAGCTATATGCTGTTGTAAATTTCTTGAATTTTAATTTTGGTTTTAGGCAACAGAAGATGGCTAAACATCTCTACATACTTTCACATCATGCAATGATGACCTAAACATCTTACTTATTCATATGTAATCGATCTGATTCTCAGTTCTGTGGTCTGGTGATATCCATGTTACTTTATATATTCTTTTATGTGGAAATATGCTTCCACCTACAGCTAGTTGATTTGATTTGAAGCACAGAAGTTTGCTAATAGTTCCCCATTCTCCTTTTATGTATGTCTCTATTTCCCTTATACAGCATGCTTAATTATTACTCGTTCGCACACATCCACATCTATTTCTCGTATAAAATTAGTGGTCTTTCTCAGGCTTCTCTCACCGTTCTCATGTCATCATCATCAATACCCTTTAGCTCCCCAAGGAGCATAGGCCTTCAACAAACACATGCCAAGTCTTCCTGTCACGTGCCATAAAGCCATATCTATTTCTTTCATAAACTTGACGGTCTGTCTCAGGTTAGCATCTTCCTCTCACATTCTGCACTACTGATGTTTGTCTGGCTGTTTCCATCATTCACTACTGATGTTTGTCTGGCTGTTTCCATCATTCACTACTGATGTTTGTCTGGCTGTTTCCATCAGTCACTACTGATGTTTGTCTGGCTGTTTCCATCATTCACTACTGATGTTTGTCTGGCTGTTTCTATCAGTCACTACTGATGTTTGTCTGGCTGTTTCCATCATTCACTACTGATGTTTGTCTGGCTGTTTCCATCATTCTACATTAGTCATCTTCTCGTGCTATTTCACTCCTATTCTACGCAAGCAGCCATTTATGAAAGACTGTAGCTTGTTGGTTGCCATTTTTGTTCTTCTTCGTGTTTCACAGCCACACAATAGGGCTGCCTTAACATAATTTACTTATGCAGTGCAGTATATATGTATGTCATCTAGATATATGCAGACACACAAAACACCCACGCAAATAAACTGTGGCCCCTCATGTTCTCTTCCGCCCCTCCCCCCTTTTCCCCCACCCTTTCCCCCTCCCCTTTCTACATGTCTCTCTCACTTTAATGTAACTTATGTTATCTTAACCTGCCGTGCACCGCGGAATGATTTTAAAAAAGTAACTTGGTAATGAAAAAGGAAAAGATGTATGTGACATATCAGAATACAACGAATTTCCGATTATTACAATTAACGTAAAAAAATCTTTTACGGTAATATCCCTTCGATCTTAGAATTTCTTCCACGTCAAGTGGAATCTGTTTTGTTGTTTGTTATTTGTGTGCTTGACTGTCTCATTTCAAACGGGGCTGGAAAATTCTCATATTTACCACGTCACTTATATCACGTGCCTGACACAGTTTGAGCTCTGTTCTCACGTAAGGGTATTCCCCCATTCTGTGGAAGCGTGATGCAACTATTTACCCTTCACAGACGTTTGTACGGACTTGAGATGACAACTTGATAAGTGCAGGTTTCGGCTTTTGTTCATATTTTCATCTTTCCCACTCAGTAATTCAGCTGATTGGAAAGTGTTAGTTGCGTGTTGCAGTGGACAGTAATAGATGAGGTAGAAGTTTAACAATTTACGTTAGTGATTCACAGTGGACTGAGAATTGTCTTCTTCGTGTTCATGGCTTTACAGTCACGTGCTTGAAATGTTTGTATATTTATTTGCCTTTATAAATATGCCTGTATGAGCAATATTGATGAGAAGATATTTCTGCGACGTACCGTATTTCTCGCCATATAAGACGCACATATAATTTAACGATTTTTGTGTGTGGAAAATAATAATAACATTAGAGGAATTTATTTATTATATTAATTTATCATTGTTTTCTTCGCGCTCCCTACTAAGCATGGAGCCACAACTACAGCCGATCACCTTGCAGGACGTCTGCCCCAAGCAGTCACATGATCTTGCAGCAGTTGTTTCTGTAGTAACCTGTTTGACAGGATGAGGTTGCCAGCCATATCCACAACCTCATATAAGTAGCCTTGTACGACATGTATGAGGGTGCAGTAGTATTTTTCTTTCTATGTCTCTTCAGAGCCCCCCCCCCCCCCCCCCCCCCCCCCCACCCCCCCACCCCCCCCCCCCCCCCCCACCCCCCCCCCCCCCCCCCACACCCCCCCCCCCCCCCACCCCCGCCCCCCCCCCCCCCAACCCCCCCCCCCCCCCCCCCCCCGGGAACTACACATTGCATATCGTATGTAATATTGTTTGTATCCATTTTAAACAAGAAAGTTTTTTTGCACATATCACAAAAACTTGCTTAATGTTTAAAGGCAAGTGTTTCGTTAGACTTGTGGCTTGGCTACAATACCATGCTACTCGCTACCCAAAGTATTTTAATCATCCAAAAGTTTAAATGCACGAGATAAAATCTCGTTTGTTTATTACCATGGACCACCGGAACTAGGAAGCCAGTGCACTATACACTGTGCCACCGCGGCTCCTCTACGACAAGAAAGGGGGGGGGGGTTTATAACGTATATTTCTGGGGCGGGGATGCGCCTTATATGGCTGGAAATGCGGTATTTACATTTTTTAAAAAAGCTTAAATGTGTATGTACATATGAATGTATGTACGTTTATTTGTATGTAATGTGTTTACGTGCGATGGATGTAGGCTGTGTGTGTATCTGTATATACATTATATATGTACATTTTTGTGTGCATGTGTAATTATGCTTGCATGTATGCATTATATATACACATACACACACACATATATGAGACTGACAGTATCATTATGTAAAACACACATACTGCTTAAAACAACTGCTGCTAAAGCACATGAATACTTTAATGCAGACTTTCTACAAGAGGGCCGAATGCAGTGGTGGTTCGATGCTCCTAAGGGAGCGAAAACATCTTTCATGATGGTACCATTTTATATTTTTGTGTATGGGCCGATCTTAGTGTACATATACAGGCCGATCTTAGTGTACATATACAGAAGCTTGTGTGTTCTTACAGTGATGTTTTATGTAACAGTTTCCACATAACCAGTTTGCTCGTCGTTTGCGAATTGTTTGATCCAGCAGTGTACATTTACTATTTTGTTTATTTATTTTATGATACAGGTTTATCAAAGGATTACGAGGTCATAAAATAATGTATGGTTTAAGATTATTTTATCCCTATTTTTACTTTTCTTCGAAACCACATTCCTACTGTTATCTCGAGTTAGTTCACTGTGTGTTTACTTTATTATACTTACTACGAGCTAGTATACTCGGAAATGACACACACAACAAATGATTTCGGCATTTATTTTTTAGGAAAACACCAGAGACTTAAGAAAACAAGTACAGTTGAAACATCAAAGAAGTCCGTATACCAAATGACTTGAAAGGCGCGTTCTTCTAACTGACTTGAGCTTCCATATTTTATGATAGACATCATCAAATATAGGAGAATGCATCAACAGAAGCAGCGCTTACATTGGTGGATGAACAATGATTACACTTGCGAGGATTTGTCAGAGGACGAAGATGAAGACGATCATCTGTTCTCACCAGATCCTTATAGTGAACAAGGCAAGATCGACAACGACCTTGACTTCCGCCGTCCTCAGTCGTGCATGTCCTTTCCTCCGTCAGTTGGGGCAGATCAGGACGCCTTCGTTCAGACACCACAGAACATGTACGCGCCATATACTCCCATCTGTAAAACACCTCCTAACACACCAGACACAGAGGTCAAAGACATTCTGAAGGATAGGAATGTGTCCATTTCTGATGACAACATTGAAGCCGAGTCTGAACTGACACGCCATCTCACCACAGAACCTTCCCAAGACGATTTGGAGATTGAAGACACGTTCAGTGGCAAGGATAGGTCATTCAGTCAGCTTGACAGATCAGAAAATGACCCCAGGAGCAACTTTTCAGAAATGGAAGATCGAAACGATAATTTTTTGGAGTACGAATCAGAATTGGTCGAAAGTTCTGGCATCTTCGGTTCAGAATCTTGTTCCAGTGTTCCTGTCTATAATTCCAACATGCAGGATTTGATGTGTACCGACCGTAGACGTTTCTGTAACGACTCGACGTCCGTGGAGGCAGAAACGTCTCTGCTGTCGCAAGCTTCCCCTGAGCGTCGCATGTCGTTGGAAGAGTTTGTGGAGTTGTGGAATCCGACACTCTTAAATCAATTGCAAAATTTGATGAGAAAAAGTGATGATGAAGGCATCGGAGTACCAGAAACGTCAAGGTCGTTGCCCAGTGGAATGTCAATAATGAAGATTGAAGAAACAGAAGAAAGTATGGTTAATGGGAATAGAAAACGAAAGGCTGATGAAAGAGGGTTCCCAGATCCAGATGTATGCAGTAAGAGTGGCGAGCTATCTGTCAAAAGACGATTTCATAAATCTGGCCAGAGCGGTGTTACGTGTAAAGGCAACGAGCTAAACGCAACGCTTCTTAGCTGTGTTTATCAGAAAAGCAGTATTACGGATGAGGTGTCCCGAGTTCCAGACGTGGACAATATTAATTTGGCCGGAACTATTTCTGAATACGACGAAACTCGTGTCTTATGTGGTTCGGCAACAAATGATGTAAGCGTTAGACATTGCAGTTTGCCGGAGGCAGTTGGGTTCGGTCAGATTGATTCTACACAACTATCAGGCACATCATCATCCACATCTTTTATTGACGCAGTCCTCAACCAGAACGCTAATATGGAACCTGCAAACTTACGAGGAACAGACAACCACATCAGTCCTTGGTTTGTGGAAGGAAATTCACAGGATGTTCAAAACCAGACCAGTATTATCTGGAGAGATGACAACCGTCCACTAACTGGAGATAAGCTAACACAGCCATGCCCGTACACCCAAGAACCGACTACTATAACTACCTCTGTCCAACTAACGACTCAACCTAACTCCAACCGTCCGCACTTTATGGTAGATGTCAAGACCGTTCCTACACCACCGTTGGCAAATACATCTGATTGTGTTTCTACTCCCGCCCAAGCATATAACAACTTTAATCAGAACCAATATGTCACAAAAGACAGACATTTCGCCCATGATGAGACACAATCAAATAGCAATATACCAACAATGTGTAATAATTTTATGGAGTCGTCACTGTTGGGAAGATTCGATTCGAGCACAGAAATGACCAGTAACTTACCAGATTTTTCAGGTACAGAAATAGTCAATAACTTCCTAGATTTGCCATCATCGGCCGAATTCGATTCGACCACAACATTGGCTAGTAACTTAAAAGATGTGTCATCACTAACCACTTCACGTGGTCAGAGCTCACCAGGCGCCAGTTTATATTCCACAAACAGGTTGTGTGATTTTACATACAGTGACAAGAATCTTTGTGCAGACCTTCATGGAAATAACGATATTAAATCAGGTTTCTCCGTGCCTGAAAGTTCATCATCTCACGACTTGAGTCAAGAAGCCTATCTAGAATGTTCAGAAAACAGCAACGCTATGATCTTTAGGCAAAATGGCAGCTTTGACGGAAACTGTGACATCACTACCACATTCGGGTTTGTTTCAGCTCCAGGGAATACAAGTACAAATATCACAAAAGTCAGTGTACCTACGGCAAATGAGGATGGCTTTAACCTGTCACATAACAGTGATGGTGCATATGCAAACGAGCGTTTCTATACTGTCAGTGTAGCAGCGTTAGAAAATGGTGCAGACAGAACAAGCACATTTGTCTATGTTCCTTTGACATCTGCTAATGATAAAGATTACATAATCGTTCCCTCTTTTGTCCATACTAAATCAGACATAACGTTGACAGAGACGGACACAGGGAATGAAGTTGAGGGATCATCATCTTTTAGTGGTCAAGAGGAAAATGTTGCACAGAATTTTGGATGTGTTGCTGAAGCTGCTGGCAAGATGGCTATTCCAGAACTGCCGAAGGACGCCAATCCTGAATTGATTGAGGCTTACAGAAAATTCGTTGAGACCGGGGATAAATCGGCGATAGTGAAACTTGAGCTGAAATGTGCCATCAGGTCCAAGAGACACAAGGCGGGAAAAGAAGATATAAATGTGAAGTTTGAATCAGCACCACATCACGAGGTAAGCCAAGTGGGTTTTCTTGTGCTTTCACTGTCTTAGTACTAACACCATAACACCGTGTCTTACCGGGGCCGGGGGGTGCAGAAAATTGTAACATTATACACTACCACACATGTCGTGTGAGGCGACTAAAGATGGTTGGACACCATCCTGAAGAAGCTTTAAGAAACACTGCAGCAATAACATATACAAACCAACTAGAAAAGACGAAGCTGGCGTTGGATCGGGTACGCATCGAGGAAATCTGTTGATAGCATCACAAGTCAGTCATTGTTATCGAATCCCCAGGATAACAGAGGGCATTGTGAAGGACACACATGACAGGGATAAAGAAGAAATGGCAAGACCTTGAATGGATAGGAAGGTTTGCTATGAATTAGTTAAAGGCCTTTGCTTCTGTGGCAGCTGAAGGTCATGATAATCATGATGATTACCATAATGAATGTATCAGCAAGTACAGATAAGTGAATAATGAAAAATTTCATCAAGAACAAGATCAAGTGTTGTTTTCTTGGTGAATTTGTACAAGTTTATATTATGTTTTCTTGGTGTATTTGTACAAGTTCATATTTTATTTTCTTGGTGTATTTTACAAGTTCATATTTTGATTTCTTAGTGTACTTGTGCAAGTTCATATTTTGTTTCCTTTTGTGTATTTGTGCAAGTTTATATTATCTTTTTGTGGTGTATTTGTACTGGTTCATATTTAGTTTTCTTTGTGTATTTGTACAAGTTCATATGTTATTATCTTGGTGTATTTGTACAAGTTCATATTTTGATTTCTTAGTGTATTTGTGCAAGTTCATATTTTGTTTTCTTGGTGTATTTGTCCAAGTTCATATTTAGTTTTCTTTGTGTATTTGTAAAAGTTCATATGTTATTTTCTTGGTGTATTTGTACAAGTTTATATTTTGATTTCTTGGTGTATTTGTGCAAGTTCATATTTTAATTTCGTGGTGTATTTGTGGAAGTTCATATTGTGTTTTCTTGGTGTATTTGTGCAAGTTCTTACTTTGGCGTATTTGTGCAAGTTCATATTTTCTTTTCTTAGTGTATTTGTGCAAGCTGATATTTTGTTTTCTTGATGCATTTGTACAAGTGCAAATTTTGTTTTCTAAGTGTAGTTGGACAAGTTCATATTTTGTTTTCTTTGTGTATTTGTGCAAGCTCGTATTTTGTTTTCTTAGTGTATTTGTGCAAGTTTAAATTTTGTTTTCTTGGTGTGTCTGTACAAGTTCATATTTTTTTGGTATATTTGTACAAGTTCAT
This sequence comes from Oreohelix idahoensis, assembly GCA_024509875.1. NCBI lineage: Eukaryota > Metazoa > Mollusca > Gastropoda > Stylommatophora > Oreohelicidae > Oreohelix > Oreohelix idahoensis. The sequence continues at coordinate 303,436 of JAMPIV010001881.1, forward strand.
ATTTTGTTTTCTAGGTGTAATTGTTCAAGTTGTGTTTTCTTGGTGTATTTGTACAAATTCAAATTAAGGTTTCTTCGTGTATTTGTACAATTTCATATTTTATTTTCTTTATGTATTTGTACAAGTTCTAATTTTGTTTTCTGGATGTATTTGTACAAGTTCAAATTGCGTTTGCTTCGTTTATTTGTACAAGTTCAAATTGGGTTTTCTTGGTGTATTTGTACAAGTTCATATTTTCTTTTCTTGGTGTATTTGTGCAAGTTCAAATTTTGTTCTCTTGTGTGTGTACAAGTTCATATTTTGCTTTCTTGGTGTATGTGTACAAGTTCAAATTGTGTTTTCATAGTGAATTTGTACAAGTTCATATTTTGTTTTATTGGTGTATTGTTACAACGTCATATTTTCTCTTCTTGATGTATTCTCACAAGTCAGAAATGAAGTCAGAATCTTCAGCTTAGATGTCATGGCCGTCCTACGGCATTACTCTGAAAGAAATAGGACAACGAAATAGCAAGCAAGTTACATACTTTCATCAATGGTGGTTAGCTAGTTTAGAAGGATTGAAATGGTATGACAAGATCATCAATGTGGAACTGATGACAAGATCACTAATGTGGAACTGATGACAAGATCACTAATGTGGAACTGATGAAAAAATCACCAATGTGGAACTGATGACAAGATCACTAATGTGGAACTGATGACAAGATCACTAATGTGGAATTGATGACAAGATCACTAATGTGGAACTGATGACAAGATCACTAATGTGGAACTGATGACAAGATCACTAATGTGGAACTGATGACAAGATCACTAATGTGGAACTGATGACAAGATCACTAATGTGGAACTGATGACAAGATGACTAATGTGGAACTGATGACAAGATCACTAATGTGGAACTGATGACAAGATCACTAATGTGGAACTGATGACAAGATTCCTAATGTGGAACTGATGACAAGATCACTAATGTGGAACTGATGACAAGATCACTAACGTGGAACTGATGACAAGATCACTAACGTGGAACTGATGACAAGATTCCTAATGTGGAACTGATGACAAGATCACTAATGTGGAACTGATGACAAGATCACTAATGTGGAACTGATGACAAGATCACTAATGTGGAACTGATGACAAGATTCCTAATGTGGAACTGATGACAAGATCACTAATGTGGAACTGATGACAAGATCACTAACGTGGAACTGATGACAAGATCACTAACGTGGAACTGATGACAAGATCACTAATGTGAAACTGATGACAAGAACAGACAAATATCAATGAAACAAGAAATCGGGCAAAGACGGTAGCTTTGGATAGGACAAAGCATTGAGAAAACCAACTGGCAGCATTACAGTGCAGTCCTTGTTTTGGAATCCTGAAGTAAGAGAAATAGATGAAAACAGTAAATCACGTGAAGGCTATATTTAGAGACCGACACGAAAGGAATACGGAAGGCATGATATGCCACTAAAAACCAGTACTCTCCACAAACAGAACAAAGCTATTACCCGGCTACCCAACAATCACAAACACTTTATAAAACACCACTCAGTAACTACAGAACGCATGCAAATTCTTCAACCTGGCGTTTTCTACGAAAGAGCGACAAGCTCAGCAACCCTTGTTAATCAACAACAACAAAACAAATGCCCCTAAACGGATGGCAACAGCTTGTTGGGGGCATATGCTCCATTTGAAGCTGAAGAATAGTGATGGTGGTAGTGATATTTTATACAAGCTATAAGCATACACCACACTTTTTGTCAAGGAAATACTGAACTGTTTAGTTACTACAGCCTTTTCTCATTCTGTCCTTGATCAGTTGACGGAAGAAGAGCAACAGAAGATCCGTCGGCGAAAGGAACTCAACAGACAAGCAGCAGCAACTCACAGGGAGAGGAAGAAGACAAAACAACAGTTATGGGAACAGGTACAGTTCCGTGAATATATTTAATCTTCTTATTATTCTTCTTCTATTTCCTTCCTCCGTCTTCTTCTTATTCTTCATTGGCTTTCTATCTTTTTCTGTTTTTCCTTCTTCTTCTTCTTTCTTCTTCTTCTTCATCTTTCATCGTCTTCTTTCTTCTGCTGCTGCTGCTTCTTCTTCGACTTCTTCAGCTTTCATCGTTTTCTATCTTCTTAACTTCTTAGTTAGAATTCCTAACCCTAACCCCTTACTCATTTTTTTAAGGCCGTATAGAACATAAGTCACACTGTTCTTCATTTCAACCTAAAATCTCTCAACATTTTCTACCAGGAATATCAAGATTCGACCAAGAGGAATAGTGAACTAAATGAGAAGGTTGCTGATCTACAGTCAAAGAAGCAGATATTTGTTAACTATTTCAACTCCCAAGGAATCGTGCTACCCGTTGATCTAACATCACTTGCAGTGGCCTCTAGTGGGGGAGTTCATGAACACGCCAGGGCGCCTGGAACAAGTGGCTCTTCCAGACAGTCGCGTGGGAGATTAAAGTAACCAATCAAGAAGATTCCTTAGACTGTAGCTATTAATGTGACTTCATGACGTTTTTTGAAACATGTGGTGCCTTCTTTCTTTGAATGTGTTGTGCCTATAATCCTGACATCTTCAATTCACTGTCTGAATTTGGCTATCCATTTCATTTACCATTGATATAACGTTTTGCTTTTTTTCATGCATTTAGACTAGTTTTTTTCTTTCTTTACTGTTTTTTTTTTTTTTCGTTTGCCTGTACCTGGTGGTCTATGTGTATGGAAATGTTCTTTCTACAGACAATTTCAAATGAATATGGGAACGATGTGTTACTAAGGTTCTGTACATTAGTTATTTAAATCAGACACCTCTTAGTGCAGGGATTCATAATCTTTTGTGTGCCACGGACCCTTTTGGGTGTTGGCTATGGAGCACTTTGTCTGATGAAGACTATGGACCTTTCTCGGAAAAAAAAATGTCCATAAAAGTATAATTAAAAATAGTATAATTAGAATAGAACCAGGCCAGGAGGAAGACAGCCGATAGGATAGCCTGGCGCTCTCTCTTCCAAACCTCTACACCTCACGGTAGAAAGGGAACGACTAAGTAAGTAAGGTTATGAACACTGACCCCACACAATCCAATCACGGACTCCAAAGGGGTCCATGCACCACATATGTTAAGAATCCCTGTCTTGGGGTAAGAATGGGATTAGGTGCAATAATATTAATAACAATAGTAAAAATAAATATAAGTAAAGAATAGAGTAAATGTATTGATTAAAAACATCAGAGTGTAACAGATAACTGTAAGATCATAATCATCAACATCACGGGTAGCTATTGTTGCTGACAACAGGTTTCTATTTAGTGCTTTTCAGCTCTGTCTATGACATGCTGATTCCACTGCACTACCACCTATAGGTAGCCACTTACGACTTGAGACTACCTGGAACAGTGCTGACATAAATACACGACTTTGTCAAGTACAGGCATACCTCGGAGATACTGCATGTTCGGTTGCAGACCACCGCAATAAAGCGAATATCGCAATAAAGCGGGTCACACCTGTCTTTTTAGCTTCCAAGTGCATATAAAAGCCTAAAATCATGTTTACACTATGTCTATTAAGTGCGCAATAGCGCTAGGTCTAAAAAATGCCAGTGTGTTGTAAAATAAAAAAATACTTTATTGCTAAAAAAAATGCTAATCTTCATCATCTGAACCTTCAGAGAATCATAATCTTTTTGCTGGCGGAGAGCCAAAATCTATCAGAAGAAGAAGGCACGTTCTAATAAATAAACATGTATAATTTGAAAACAAAGCGCAAAATCTGCGAAGCGCAATAAAACGAGGTATGCCTGTATATTAATTATATCACGTGTTATTGATTTTAATACAATACAGGCTTGTATTGACATGTTTTTTGTAATTATTTTGTACATCAACCAAAAAATAACCTGATGGTAATCTTGGTTGACAATGTAAGTAGATTTTTACTCTTTATTTTTTGTTTTCCAGCTTAAAGCTTTGCTAAATGCCCTTTTTTAATATTATTTTTATTTAGTACCATTCGGTATGATATATTGTGCGCTGTATCTTCTTTTGTCTTATTAGTAAATTCTTCTTCTTCGTACACTCTCAGACGTCCACTTGAATGTTCTCAAAGAAAGCAGTAGCCAGTTTGAGGCTTTTTGAATACCCGTAAAGCTTTTCCACGAAAGGAGCTGGCGGTCGGCCATATGCACTTTCTCTGTACCACATATAAGGGGCAACTTTGAAGCAGATGTTCAACAGTCATTTTATCAGTGCCACAGTTACACTGATCGGTAGTTCCTATCTTTAGCTTGTTGAATAGATGGTATCTCAATCTGTTGTGGCCAGTGCGGAGTCTGAAGATTACCACTTGTTCTCTTCTATGGAGCTGGTAGTAAGCATCATTCTGTGTGTGCCCTGGATGTTCTACATTCCATTTGTTTCTGTATATGATTCTGATAAAACTCTTTGCCTCCTCAAAAGTTATGCTTGTATCAGGCTGAGGTAGATGTGAACCTTCTTTTGCCATTCTGTCAGCCTCTTCATTGCCGGTGATGTTACAATGAGATGGGATCCATTGGATCACAACACTTTTGAATCGTTGACAAAGTTTGTGGAGCACTATTCTGAGATCATCCAGGTCTGCATTATTTTGGCTTTTCAACGTTGCAATTACTGACTGTGCATCAGTAAAGAAAGCAACTTGTCTCTCTGCGCTTTCTTCTGTCAATATAACCTCTGCTGCAGTTTTCAAGGCCTCTGCTCTGAAGTTGCTGGAGAATCGTCCTGTCGCCACTGACAGCCTCTTTTCTGCACCAGTGCTTAAGGTCAGAAAGACACCCCCACCTCCATTTTCTGTTGCATTTGTTGCTGATCCATCTGTGTATGCATGGGTCCAGGTGTTGCGTGGGTAATGTTTCTCTATGTATTTTGTCGCTATGGATTTTCTATCTGTTGCAGTTTTGCTCTTTTTTCTTTCAATTTCAGGAGGAATGTTTTCTATCATTTTAGGGAAACGATTTTGTTTCCAAACTGGAAGCTTGTGTGCAGTGTAGATGGGTTTAACAGTGGATATTTCATCTATGGATACTGCTCTCATTTGTGGTTTGGTTGATTCTACAAAATTGCTTCGTTTGATTAGTAAATTAAGACACATTATTCAGCAGAATACGTGCACTTAGCGGCAAATTCACGGAAAAGCTTACACTAGAAAGTGATGTTCGGATCACTTCCCAGTTGTGATGAGTAACTCTTATTAAAATTCTCGCATCGTAAGGGATTACATTATTCGCTTGGTTTAGCTTGTTTTCGCAGTAAAGCAATGTTTAACAAACATTATTGCTTTCTGAAGGTACTTCGTTTGATGATAAGATACCTTCTTTTTTTTGTGCTGCCATTCTGTAGTTTATTGTGACTGCACTGATACAATTTTTAATTTTGTGTAACTTGTTTCTAGGCATTGATTCTTCGATCATTTGTCTCTGTTTTCGTTCTATGAGTTTTCTTCTTCTTTTTTTTTTGTTGGATGTAGTTTTTTTCAACAGTTCATTGGAGAGAAACTGTTTTTGTTTTTCAAATGAGCCGTGTTACTGTGGACAACATCGTAATGTGCCTGTTCTTCAACATTGTCCACAGTGTCACCAACAACTCAAATGAGGTCTGGGCCATTTCACATTTTGAGCCCCCCCACCCACACTTATTGTTCGAGAAGTGGGGAAAAAAGTATTTTAATGTAAAAAAAAAGGCTGAGGTGGGGCCCTTCTCCCCCAGTGAGGTGAACCCATTGGTTTGTACCATATCGTGCCGCGCCAATAAAAAAAAAGCAACTGTATTTTTTTTCTGGGCTGAGGTGAGCGGGCACGTGAATTGATAAAGAAAGCCTTCTACCCCCCGAGTGAACGCGTCATGTGATAAAAGTGACGTCACAATATGTTGTTTCACTTTTATATATACTGTTAAAATGAATAGTATAAATAACTATTTATAGAAATATATATATAGCAGCTCCCAAACGACCTGTAATGTTAGTGGCAAATTAGGACACGCGAATTTACTTGTTGTCAACGAGATCCCTACCAATTATTAAAAAAAAAAAAATCTTGTCGCTTTTCGAATGTTGGTGTCTATTTGTTTAACTAAGGGATTCAAGTTTCTTTAATTACCATTACCACGTTTTTTGTAATTTTTGTTTTTTTGCTCTTCTGTTCTTTATTATTATTATTATTAGTTGAGAATCCTTAGATTCTGGCGATATGGGGGGGGGATGATAGGTCCTCAGCGCATTCCATTGTTAGATTCGTCTAAGGAGGGTTGGGTATGGAGCTAACAACCTCAACATGTGGAACGAATTGCTACAGATACTACCACTACCACAACATGTGGAGCTTTGATGCCGTTTTTTTTATTACAGGGGGGAAGGTGGCCACTGCAGGGGTGGTCCTATGGAAGAATAAAATGGACAAAGGAACAAAAGACAAGAGGAATTAATATCTTCAAACTTTTAAACTCACAATATCATCTTTACAAGTGGACATTATCGTCACACAGTATTATCTTCACATACTCACAGATAATTATCAGTAGTGGGCTGCGAATGTTGTATTAGCAAGTTTGAACAAAGAAAAAGTGCCCTCTCCTTCACAAACCTTCACTCCACATTTCTTACCCGGGAACAAAAAATATAAAAAAATGTCCTCACACAAAGAAAATAAATTAGCACAGGTGTTTTTACTGCCATTTTAATAATTAAATACAAATTGTAAATAGTGTAATATGTTGTAAATATCATCTCTGGAATGCATGAGATTACTCTTTGTGAATATTTTCTAGAGTGTGCAGAAATCGACGAGTGAGTCATTTCTGTCTCATGCTTATATTTTCAAGTAGCACACAAACATTAACTGAATAGTAGGTTCAAATAATTTGAATAATAAAAGTTTGATTCCAATCATTAACGCACGTAAACAGTAACTAAGTCGCAGGCTTCAGTAATAAACGTACTAGAAACAGTAACTCAACCGCTGGCTGCAATCGTTAACGTATACACACACAGTAACTCAAACGTATGTTGTAATCAATAACACATACAAACATTAACTAAAACGTTGGCTACAATGATTAACGTGAACAAACAGTAACTCAAACGTAGGCTTCAGACGAACAGGTGCAAAAATAGTTACTCAGGCATAGTTTCATTAACAGAAACAAACAGTAAATCCAACGTAGGATCTAATCATTAATGGACACAAAAATATTCAACTTAGGCTCCAGTAACAAACGTATGCAAAACAGTAACTCAGACGTAGGCTGCAATCATTAACGAACACATACATCAACTCAGCCTTTGACTGCAATCGTTAACATGGATAAAACAGTAACTCAAACGTAGGCTATTGTTATTAGCATACGCAAACTATAACTCAAGCATAAGCTACAATCAATAACGTACTTAAATAATAAACTCATGCGAAGGCTCTAGTAGTAAACGTGCGTAAAAGAGTAACTCAAACTTTCGTTAATGTGGAAAAACAATAACTCAAACGTAGGCTCACACAAACTGTAACTCAAAGATAGGCTACAATCATTAACCTACGCAAACATTACTTGACGCAAAGGCTGAAATAATTACATAAACTTAAAGGTAGGACCAAATTATTATCACACGCAAATAGTAACTCTAACACAGACTCCATACCATATAACTCAATCGTAGGCTGCGATCACTGCCTTATGCAAACAAAGATACGAGTAATTTTCAACTTTTAACTTCATTAAACCCATATATTTTCTTGTCTTTGGTATTTTCATTTTCTTTCTCATCTAGCTTGCCTTTCACTAGCTGTTCATTACATTTATTGGTAAGTAAAGTTAGTGAAAAATTGTACAATTAAAAATAGGGCATAAGTTATAATACTATTTTGTCTTACCTGTTACAGGTAATGACATATGTTTGTGGGTTACGAAATAAAAGCTGTAATATCCAGTTTCTCGAAGGGTCAGTGTCTGAAGAAGTGATCGTTATTAATTTTACACATGTTTTGGGCATTGTTTCCTGACAATATTCATTCTTTTTATTCAACCGGTGAAATTTTTTATCTGTTTCGTAATATCTGCAACACGATTTTGCTGTCTTTCTTCTGTGCTCACTAATTCACTAATGTTTTATATTCCTATCACCCACTACTACTTTAAATATCTTTATATCATCCACTACTTTAATATCTTTATATCATCCACTACTTTAATATGTAATATAATCCACTACTTTTAATATGTTATGTCATCGACTACTTTAGTATTCTATCAACCTTTGCTATTCCATCATCGCACTACTTTAGCATCTTCCAGTCTTCGATTCCATCTTTTCTCCACAACTTAATCTCTGCTTCTTTTCTTTCTCCTTTAATCACAGTTTATCTCCTTCTTTACCTCTCCGTAATTAATATTTTATATTTTTCTTTCTTAGCGGCAGTGTTTGTTCAGACCCGCTGTCTCTCGTTATTACTGTTAATGAAATAGATGAAAATATAACTGATATTCTGAATATTTTCGCATATTGTTGATGTTAATTCATCCTGTATCATATTGTTTCAAATACCATATGTATATATATCACATTGTACTGTTTTAGATGGCATTTCTTATTTTTACTTGAATGCATTTGTTTATGTAATTCTTGTATTTGAAATGAGCGAATGCTTTGTAATTTTGTATTTTATAATGAAATTAAATTAAGTGTACACGCTGTTATAGATTGTTGTATTGGTATTGATTAACTCGTTCCAATTGCCTTGTACAGCAGATTAGTCCGTATGGAACCATTAGTTGCTTATATCGCTTGGCTCCGATCTCTTCCGGAGTGGCCAGCCGTAATTAATGTGTGGAGCTGAAACATGGACAATGAACAAGAAATTAGAAGAAAGAATTAAGGCCCTATGGGTGAACTACGGATGTATAGAAGAAAGAATTAAGGCCCTATGGGTGAACTACGGATGTATAGAAGAAAGAATTAAGGCCCTATGGGTGAACTACGGATGTATAGAAGAAAGAATTAAGGCCCTATGGGTGAACTACGGATGTATAGAAGAAAGAATTAAGGCCCTATGGGTGAACTACGGATGTATAGAAGAAAGAATTAAGGCCCTATGGGTGAACTACGGATGTATAGAAGAAAGAATTAAGGCCCTATGGGTGAACTACGGATGTATAGAAGAAAGAATTAAGGCCCTATGGGTGAACTACGGATGTATAGAAGAATGGGATGCACCTCGTATAACGAAAATAAGAATTTAAAAAAGTTCGGAAGAAGATAGGAATGTCTAAAAAAATGCATGAAATATTTCGAAGTTATATACCATCTTGCTGAAAACCATAAAAGAAGGACAAGTTGACGACAAACGTACATGGGGAAGACAGCGCTTTAACATGGGGAAGACAGCGCTTTAACATGGGGAAGACAGCGCTTTAACATGGGGAAGACGGTGCTTTAAGTGGGAAGATAACATCAAAAGATAAATAGGAAAAAGTCTATCAGAGTGTACCACCTAGAGAAGAGAAAGAAGACTCTGCAGATGTATAGCAGCTGTTTTACATTGTGAAGATGGCAGCTGACCCAGTCCATGAAATATTAGTTATTAAAACAAATAATTTCGAACACATTTTACAAGGAAAGGGCGTGATGCTGACCACACCACCCATAGTGTGGGCCTTAGACCGGATTGCCAATATGCCTCAATGGGCGTGTAACGGGATCCCCCCTTTTTACAAGGGTAGGCAATCCGCCACCAAATACGTGAAGCAACTGATGTTTGTCAATATGTCTATTAATAGAAGAGTATAGAAAATAGACATGTTTTTTTTTTTTAAAACGATAATAAATCCAAAGAAGAGATTACTAAATAACTGCCTAAACTCGAAGTCGGGATCCGCGCTAGTGTAGTGGTTACCACACTGCGCTGGCGATCGGGAGATTCCCATGTTCAAGCCCGGGCGAGAACATTTGAAGCAATGTCGTCGACCGGGACTTGGACTGGAATAATTTGAGCCCTGGCGGAGACATTTGAAGAAGTGTCGTCGACCAGGGACTGGAATAACCTGAACGGCTCCTGAGCCAACCCAGCTCTAATGGGTACCTCTGAAGATGGCGAGTAGCTGCCTGAATGGCGAGAGGACACCTGTCAGCGTACAGGGAAAATGGATACGTAAAATCAGTCTTTCTTCTTCCTCGTTCGCCTTCAGACTTCCACATTTATGACTCTAATAAAGGCAGCAGTCAACTCAAGGTTCCCGACATCTCCAAACAGTTTTTCGTTGACAGAAGTAGGTTGTTGCCATATGCTACCCCGTTCATTACTGTAGGTTGGGCAGTACTGCAGCAGGTGTTCGACTGTCATCGGGCTGGTACCGCAGGTGCAGAGATCTGTTGCACCAATTTTGTATTTGTGGTACAGATGGTATCTCAATCTGTTGTGCCCAGTGCGCAGTCGAAAAATGATGACCTGTTCTTTTCTGGATAGTTGATGATATGCGTCATTTTTCAAATGTCCCGGGTGCTCTCTTTCCCATTTGGACTTGAATGTAGCCTTTATAGTGGTCTTTGCCGTTGCGTAAGTTGTCTCTATATCATTTTGCTGTAAGGCACCTCCTTCTTTAGCAAGTCTATCTGCCTCTTCATTTCCTGGTATGTTGCAATGGGCTGGTATCCACTGGATAGTGCACTTCTTGAAGCATTCGGCCAGTCTTTCAAGGGAGATTATCAGATCTTTCAATCCTTTAGTTTGGTGGCTCTTCAGCGCTGATATTATTGAGAGGGCATCTGAAAAGATTACTATCTGTTTTTCTGCCTGTGCTTTGCATTCAATAAGAGTTTCAGCTGCCTGTTTCAGGGCTTCTGCTTCAGCACAGAAGTTGTTGCAGTATTTTCCAGTGGCAATTGCCATAGAGTGAATTCTATTCTTTAATTTTATGAGGATGCCGGCACCCCCATTTTCAACTGCATTTGTTGCCGAACCATCAGTATATGCATGTGTCCAAAGCTTCGCTGGAAATCTTTGGTCAATATACTTGGTTGCTATACACTTTCTTTGTGTTTCTGTCTGTGTTCCCTTACCTTCAATGCCTGGAATATCAGATTTTAACTCAGGAAAGCATCTTATTTTCCACAGTGGGATAGTTGAGCTTGTTGGGATTTTCTTTGCAACTGAGCTAGCTAGTATGGTATTATTGTTAATTTTTTCTTTTGCTTGGGCGACAAAGTTAGTTCGCTTGAGCCTCTTCCTCTTCCTAGCCTATTCATTCTTTGGTACATGGGGTGTCCTTCGAGCCTCTTAAATTTTTCAGCTTGTTTTAAGACTCTGCTGTCACGTCTATCCTCCATTGACTGTAGCCCTGTGATGTTTTCCATATGGTTGATTTGTGTAGACTTTAGGGCCCCTGTTATAATACGTGCTGCTTGGTTTTGGAGTCTGTTTACTCTGTCAAAATTTGACTTTGCTGCCGTCGACCAAGCTGTGATGCCATATTCCATAGCAGGTCTGACTCTGCCTGTGTACAGCTTTTTGAGGATATTCTCATCAGCACCCCATGTGGTACCTGCTAACTTTTTCATGATGGCCATGCGAAGTTTTGCCCTTAGCTGTATTTTGTTAATCTGTGATTTCCATGTCATTCGGCGGTCTAGTGTGATTCCTAAGTATGTTGGTGTTTCATCTCCTCGTACTGCCTGTCCATTTAATTGCAGCTTTGCTTGCTGTGGTTTATTTGACAAGGTAAAAATAGTGTGTGTAGTTTTTTTTGTTCATTTATTTTGAGCAACCACTTTTTGGACCAACTTTCAAGGGCTAGCAGTGAATCCTGCATGCGCACTCTTTGCTGTGGAGATGTATTGTTCTGAAGTCCACATGGCCAGGTCATCAGCATAGAGGGAGTTGTGGACATTCTTGTGGATGTTTTCTGTTATATCATTTATATATATGAGGAAGAGTGTTGGGGAAAGGACCCCACCCTGTGGAACTCCATGTTCCCGTGTAGTCTTTTTGCTTAACTGCCCGTGCACCTGCACTCTAGCTGTTCTGTTTGTTAGATAGTTGCTGATCCAGTTATACATTCTTCCACAGACTCCATATTTAAGCATTTTAAACTCTTAGCCCATCTTTCCAAACTTTATCAAATGCTTTCTCCATATCTACCCAGACTGCTAAAGTGTGCTTTCTTTCTTGGAAAGCATCTTCGATTTCCTGTGCAATGTAGGTGGACTTGGTCCTCTGTAGACCTATGTTTGCCTGAAGCCTGCCTGCTGGTGCAGTAAAATTTGTTTTTCTTCGAGGTGCCAGCTTAATCTGGTATTGATCATTCTCTCCATAAGCTTTCCCGTGCAGCTTAGAAGGCTGATGGGTCTGTAGCTGTTTTGGGGTCCATTCGGTCTTTGTCCTTTTTGGGGATTGGAACTAGTATTGCTTCTTTCCAGGCTTGTGGTACTATTCCACGCTTCCAGCTATAGTTCATATCTTGAGGAGAATACTTTCTTGGCCTAAGGCCAAGCTCTTTAAGCATGTCATTTGTTACCCTGTCTTTTCCAGGTGACTTTCTTTGCTTAAGGGATACGATGGCTGCCTCTAGCTCTCTCATGGTGAGGTTTGTTGTCATATGCTCTTCTGGAACAGTTGGTATATTTTGGTAAATTTCTTGCTCTTTGGAAATTTCCTGTTTTCTGTCCAGTGGAATATTTATATGGCTCTCAAGTGAGAATTTTTGAGCAAAAACATTAGCTACCTCTTTCTTTGTGAGTATTTTTTCATTTTGTTGTAGGGCTATTTCCTTATTTTTGCATTCCTCATTATTTAAGACTTTGGCGAGCCTCCATAATTTTCTTCCATCTTTGTCGAGGTTAAGACTTTCTGTTGTTTTGATCCAACTATTTTTGGCTGAACAGTTTAACATTTTCCTGTATTTTGCAGAGATAGCTTTGTAGGCGATGTTTGCCTCAACTGTTTTGACCTGTTCTGCTACATCTCTGGCCTCTGTTACCTGTTCTTCCAGTTCATTGAGTTCTTCTGTCCAGTACGGCTTATAATCTTTCCTCGCCCCTCTTGGTATTGATTCCAGGGCAGCTTTCAGAACTGCTTTGTTAAATCCGTCAACTATTTCTCCAATTCTTTTGTTTTGGGTGTTTATGGAACCACAGTATTCATCAGTCAGTGCTGAGAACTTGTTCCAGTTGGCCTTTTTGTAGTTCCAGCGGGGTAATGGTTTATGGAGGTGGAGTGTATCAGTCTAAGGTTAGACATACTAACCGGAGATTTCGCCTCGAGTAATAGCAGCCGTACGATTAAAAAAAAAAAATCGACATCGGGAATTCCCATCTTTGACACAGACACTACGTCACACAACCACAATGCTAGTAACTGATTCAGGGGGGACACGAGGTCATATTAACCCGGTCAAGTAACATATTTAAGGCTTGCTACAAAGATTAAGGCGAGTAGAATGCGGACGTAAAAAAAAGCACTAGACGCTTTAGCGCGAAAAACACTTTATAGCGCGTTTGCATTTTTATTTGCGAAAAGCTCTACCTTTTTCGCTTTGTCAGCCATTCTATATGACGCAAGAACTAACTCAAAAACTATTTCGTCGATCTGGATAAATCTTCGCATTTAAAACTCGGGCACACATTTTTTGACCAGATAAAGTTTGATCTAAGTCGGAAAAGAATTAACCCATTAATGTCCGTGACATTTTAAAATTCCGTACATAATTTTAGTATTTTTTTTTTTTTTTTTACGTACGCCCGCTATTACTCGAGACGAAATATCAGGTTAGTATGTCTAAACTGAGCCTGATTTTACGTGAGTATCCCTTTTTTCTTGTACAGAGACAGGTGTCCTCTCGCCATTCAGGCAGATACTCGCCGATTTCGGAGGTACCCATTAGAGCTGGGTCGGCTCAGAAGCCGCCAGTCCCTGGTCGACGACACTCTTTCAAATGTCTTCGCCAGGGCTCGAGTTAATCCAGTCCAAATCCCGGTCTACGAAAATCTTCAAATGTCCTCGCCCGGGTTTGATCCTGGGTCACCCGGTCGCCAGCGCAGTGTGGTAACCACTACGCTAGCGCGGCTCCCTAGTATATAATCAGGATTGTAAGCAGTGGCGGTTCCAGGGGGTTGTCATTGGGGGTGCTGCACTGTTCATTCATTTAAAATACTATACATAACACTCACAAATTGTGACCACCATGTAAAATATCAACCCAGACACAAATATGCTCATAACGAAAAACAAGAACTTGTGTCGTTGCTGCAACATCTGTTGTGTCGTCCGTCATAACAGCAAGGAATTTTGCTTTGCTTATGTCGCTAGCAATTTGAGCTCTGCACACTTCTAGGATACATTGTAGAAGCTCGTTTTGAATTGTTTTTGAATGTCCTTTGAAAACAGTGGCAGTTTCAAAATGAGTTCGCAATGTATCATCCAGTTTAGAAGCAAAGTCTAGTAATCCTCTAAAGACGCCCTGATTAGCAGACTCCAAACTTTCATCATGACCACGCAGTGGAAGTTCAAATTTCCCACAAAACTTTATGCAGTCAATTATTTTTGAAAGAATGTTTCTGTTTCTTTTCACCTCTTCATTGTGTTTATTAATATTTAATTTGTATGCCTCCATTAACTGTGAAGAAATATCCACTGTCCCCAGCATCCCCAATGCTATAACGTATCTAACGTGGACTGTGCTATTTTCGTGTTTCTAAAGCTTGCTATGCAAATGTATCAGATCCGTTACGCCTGTCTTTGTCCATGTAGTATCACCGTTGAAAAGTAAACAAGGAAAACAAAATAATGCATTCTTTACATTACAGCCACACAACCAGTCATGATGTTCATAAATTTCTCTGTTAAATTTTCTCTGGTATGTACTGTTCCTGCTAGTCGAGGTCTGGATAATTTTTAGATTCGGAAGAGGCCGACCTAGTGTTTTTACGTGGCATTTTTCAGCCAACGACAATCGCGAAAAAACAATTTCTTGTAAATATGTAACAGTTACTTCACTCATTTCTATAATAATTCAGCACACAAGAAAATATCAGCATTAAATTAATCTCAAAACAATGCAATTGACCAACGTTTTGCGGTATTGTGGTGAACGCGCACGTAAACAGTCGCTTGATAGAGATAATTTCCACTTGAGCTGTGTTCCGTTGCAGCGCTAGTTAAATAAATTCAATCGCAGCTGGCCTCTTGCTGTGTGTATAACAAGCATTGTGTGTACTTGAACAAGCACTTGCCGCTATATCGTGTTATAATTTGTTTGTTTTTTTGACCCTTCCGGTGGTCAATTTTTTGTATTTTTTGTCTGTCCACAGTATTAGACACTGCTGCAGCTCAACAGCTCATTAAAGAAAGCCGCCACTGATTGTAAGACAGAATACTTTAGAATATAATTTGTGTGATAAATATGACAGGTATTCACTTAATTCCGCAATAACCCATATGTGACTCTATTCATTCATTCATAACCCTCCACTCCCAAAGGAGCATAGGCCTTCAACAAACACATGCCAAGTCCTCCTGTCCCGTGCCATCATCTCAAGTTCTTTCCATGTTCTCCTCATCATTTTCACCTCTGTTTCCAACTCTCTTCTCCATGTACTTCTTGGTCTTCCTCTGCCTCTCTTGCCCTGGGGGTTCCAGAACAAGGACTGCCTTGTAATGCTATCAACAGGTTTCCTCAGTGTGTGTCCTATCCATCGCCCTCGTCTTCTTCTCATCTCTTGTTCCACTGGCACTTGTCTAGTTCTTGTCATCAGTTCCACGTTGGTAACCTTGTCATAACATTTTAATCCCTCTATTCTACGCAAGCACCCATTTATGAAAGTCTGTAGCTTTTTGGTTGTTGTCTTTGTTGTTCTCCATGTCTCCGAGCCATACAATAGGACTGACTTCACATTTGAATTGAAGATTCTTATTTTCGTGTTGGATCCGATTTCTCTTGATCTCCATATATTTCCCAATGCAATGAAAGCTCCTCTTGCCTTTTGTATTCTTATTTTGATATCGCTGTCTGTCCCTCCAACTTTGTCTATATTACTGCCAAGATATGTGTATGATTCTACATCTTGAATTGGTGTTTCTTCAAGTTCAACCCTGTTATCATTACCTGCATTTATTCTCATTATTTTTGTCTTTTCCCTGTGTATTTTCAGACCCAATTGCTGTGACCTCTCATCGAGTGTTTTCAATTTGTCCTGCATCTGATTACGGTTATGAGGCAGAAGAGCCAAGTCATCAGCAAAATCCAGATCATCCAACTGCTTAGTCAGAGTCCACTGGATTCCATTTCTGTTGTGTGTTGTCAATGATCTCATAACCCAATCTACTGCCAGCAAGAAAAGAAATGGAGACAAGAGGCATCCCTGTCGCACTCCTGTTCTTATCCCAAACGGTTCTGTAAGCTGTCCTTCGTGAAGAACTCTGCATGTCTTGTCTTCATATGCTTTCTTTATTAAATTAATAATCTTCAGGGAACTCCATAATGCCTCATCAATTTCCAAAGTGATTCTCTGTCTACACTGTCAAATGCCTTTTCGTAGTCCACAAATCCGATGTATAGTGGTGAATTCCATTCCAGACTTTGTTCAACTATTATTCTCAAAGTGGCTATCTGGTCTGTACATGATCTTTTTGTCGAAAACCTGCTTGTTCATCTCTCAGTTTCTTGTCTATGGACTCTTTTAATCTCTCAGGATAATCCTGTTTAATACTTTTCCTGGCACTGATAGTAACATTATTCCTCTATAATTTGTGCACTCTTGTAAATTTCCCTTCTTAGGCAACTTAACCAGATATCCTTCCTTCCATTCTGCTGGTATCTCTTCCTTTCCCAGACTTTACCAAGTAATTTATATAACATCTCTGTAGCCGTGTCGATATCTGCTTTGATGGCCTCTGCTGGAATGCCATCAGGTCCAGACGCTTTTCCATCTCTTAGAAGCTTTATGGCTTTCTTTATTTCTTCCTTCGTTGGTCTTTCACCGTTAATTTGTAGCTCTTCTTCTGCTGGCTGGATGTCCGGCGGGTTTTGTGGAGCTGGTCTATTGAGAAGGTCCCCAAAATATTCTGTCCACCTCTTCACTTGCTCTTGTATATTTCTTAGCCGTTTCCCCCATTCTTGTCCTTTTATGAGGCAACTTGTTTTGCTTGTATTTCCCTGTTAGCTTCTTTGTGCTGCTATAAAAACAGTTCACTCATATTCCTTTGGGCTGCAGCATCTTCTTCTGCCACTCTTCGCCAACACCTCAATATTACTTCCTCTTGTCTCTTTTGATACTTCTTTTTTACTTCTTTGTTTGCTTCTGTGTACACTTCTTGAGCCTTGGCTTTGGAACTTCTGGTTTTGCTTGTGTTTAACTCTGCTTTCTTGTTTTTTCTGTCTTTTATCTATTGATGGTTTCTGTTGTTATCCATGCTTTTTGTTGTCTTTCCCTTTTCCCCAGTATTTCTTCACATGTCTCCTTCCATACTGTTTTGACCTGCTGCCAATAGTCTTCTGTATTCTCTACATCTTCCAGCTGTTGGAGCACTTGGAATTTGTTGGATACTGTGACCGCAAATTTGTCTCTTGTTTCTTGATTTCTTAGCTGTCTTACATTAAACTGTTGTCTATAATTTTGCATTGTTGCATATCTCTTGAGTTTCATTTTTACTTTGGCTATCAGAAGATGGTGATCTGATGCCACATCTGCTCCTCTATATACCTTTACATCCTGCAATGATGATCTAAACTTCTTGTTTATGCATATATGATCAATCTGATTTTCTGTTCTATGGTCTGGTGATATCCATGTTGCCTTGTGTATTCTCTTGTGTGGAAACATGCTTCCTCCTATAGCCAGTTGATATGAAGCACAGAAGTTTGCGAATAGCTCTCCATTTTCATTCATTACTCCTAGCCCATGTTTTCCCATGACTTCTTCAAATCCAGTGTTGACTGTACCTATCTTTGCATTCATGTCACCCATCAAAATTGTGATGTCTCTTCTTTTTACTTTATCCATAATTTCCTGTAGTTTAGTATAAAATGCTTCTTTCACAGACTCTTCTTTGTCATTAGTTGGTGCATAACATTGGATGACATTTACATGAATTTTCTTTTTAGCTGTTTTGAAAGTAGCTGTTATTATTCTGGGTCCAACAGCTTCCCATTCAATGAGTGCTTTCTGTGCTTCTTTAGATAACATAAGAGCTACCCCTTCTCTGTTGTGTGGAACTTTTCGTTCTCTTTCATGACTCTGAGGACGAGCACCAATTCACGTCTGTTGGATGAGTTTTTCTTCCTGTTCTACCCCTTTCCACTTTGTTTCACACTCATTCTCCAGAAACCTCGATTTTTGTATTCCACTCATTTCTGCTGCTACTTGTGCCACTTTCCCTTGTTCGTTTAATGTCCGAACATTCCAGGTGCCAAATCTGGAAGTTCTCCTAGAAGAAAGCAGGTTAGTCAGCAACACAGACTCCTTTCGGCTTTCTCTGTGTTGCATCATACGCCTCCCCGCGAGAGGACCTTCCCCTGTCTTGGATGGCCGTGGTTTATTTTCTTTATTTGACTCTTCCATCTTTGTTGAAGTTTTTTTGTGGTTTCATCATCTCACCCCATAACCCGTCATGGGTCGTAGGGGTGCCATGGTGGAAGCATCAGCAGACAGGGTCCTCCACTGCTCTCTATTCTCAGCAATGCGTACAAGTGTGGAGAAACCGTGTCCTGCCCATTCTTTGATGTTATCAGCCCAGGATTTTCTTTGCCTTCCTCTTCTCCGTTTACCTTCGACTGTTCCCTGGAGGATCGTTTTCGAAAGGGAGTCTTGACGAGTTACATGCCCAAACCAGGCAAGCTTTCGACGTTTCACTATTGACAAAAGTGGTTCTTGATGGCCTGCATAGGTGTTTATCTTCTCTCTAACATAGACATTTGTTTTGTGCTCTTTATAGCAAATGCGCAAAATTCTTCTATAACATTTATGCTCGAAAGCCTGAATCCTTCGCTCCGTATCTGCAGTGAGTGTCCAGCCCTCACACCCATACAAGAGAATAGATAATACAAGTGATTTGTATAATTTGATCTTCACAGGAAAACTGATGTTACTTTTCCAGATCACATTCAACCTTGTCATGGCAGCTGAGGCCATCTCAAGTCTTGTCTTGATTTCTTTATTTGATCTTCCATCACTACATATAGTGGACCCGAGATATTTAAAGGTGTTAACTTCTTCTAACGTTTGCCCATTTAACGTAATGTTGGTCGGAACATGTTTCTTATGGCTATTCACCAATATCTTGCTTTTTTCTATATTAATTTCCATCCCATATGTTCTTGTTACTTTCTCCAGTCTAGAGGTAAGGTCTTGAAGTTCTGATTCTGTTCCAGCTATCAGATCAATATCATCAGCAAAACGTAGATTACACAGAGGTCGGCCTCCAATCGATATGGTTGATTTATAATCGTAGAGAGCCTCCTGCATAATATGTTCTAGATAAATGTTAAAGAGCACTGGTGACAGGATACATCCCTGGCGAACTCCTACAGTTGTTTTGAAAAATTCTCCAATGTCATTGCTTGCAAAAACAGCACTGCTTGCGTCCTTGTATAGTGCTTCAATGATATCTATGATGTTGGTATCAAAATTGAATTTTCTCATTATTTGCCATAAGCCTTCATGCCAGACTCGATCGAAGGCTTTTGTGAAATCGATGAAGTTATGGTATAATCATGTTGATGCTGGAGATGTTTTTCGATAAGTAATCTAATATTGAAGATTTGTTCGTGAGGTACTTTCTTTTTGGTCTAAAGCCAGCCTGTTCCTCTGACAAGATTTCTTCTGATTTCTGTTTTATTCTGTTCAAAAGTATCCTTAACATCACCTTACTTGGATGACTAATAAGGCTAATGGTTCTGTAGTTCTTGCACATTTTTAGATTTCCTTTCTTTGGAAGCGGTATTACTAATGACTGCGTCCATTCTTTTGGCCATTTTTTTGTACTCCATATCTTCTGGCAAATTGTTGTCATGATTTTTACTATATCTGGTCCTCCATATTTCAAGAGCTCTGGTTTAAAATTTTTTTACAGGATGGTGTAACCGGCCCCATGCCCAACCCTCCTTAGTCGCTTTTTACGACATGCTTGGTAGGGGACAGTGTTACTATTCTTTGCTCCCCTTTCGGGCCCCGGTAACACACGGGTGATATGTGACTCTATGGTCACTTATAATGTTTTATTACGAAATTTAATATAATTATCTAAGGTAGGTCATATAAATTGAATGTGGAACTGACGACAAGAACCAGACAAAGGTCAGTGGAACAAGAGATCACTCACAGACACTGGCGTTGGATAAGGCTGACATTGTGGAAACCAGTTGATAACATCATAAGGTAATCACTCACAGACACTGGCGTTGGATAAGGCTGACATTGTGGAAACCAGTTGATAACATCATAAGGTAATCACTCACAGACACTGGCGTTGGATAAGGCTGACATTGTGGAAACCAGTTGATAACATCATAAGGTAATCACTCACAGACACTGGCGTTGGATAAGGCTGACATTGTGGAAACCAGTTGATAACATCATAAGGAAACCCTCGTTGAGACATCCTCAGGGTAAGAAAAATAGAAGAAAATTGAAAATATAAGGCGCAGGGTGTTGCAGGGATCTCGTTACACACCCATTGAGGCATATTGGGAATACGGTGTTAGGCCCATATTCTCTTGACCAACGGCACACTAGGGGTGATGTGGTCAGCATCATGCCGGCCTCCTTAACCTTCTCAGAGTTGCTCTGGCACCCAATTTTTGAGGCTGGGTCGACCCCGGAGCCGTTTGCGGTCTAAAAAATCCCACCTCAACTGAGGATCGAACCATGGAACAGGGACATGGAAATAGTTTGAACAGATAGCATAGGACAGGTAGCATAGGACAGGTAGGTTTTCCATGAATTAGTTGAAGATTTATGCTCCAACGTGAGCTAAAGGGCAATGACATAATGAGATGACTGACCTCCTTCAATACATATCCATAATACTGTTTAGCTTCCCCGATAATATTAACATTCATCATCTTGCTTTTTTTAGTCATTGTCCACGACTTGCCGCTTTATGATAGTACAGATTATATGTCGGGCACAATGGGCTGATCACCTGTTTACCAGTCACTTTGATTACGGAAACAACAACAAATAAAGATTAATTTGTGGTTGCCCTAAAGACGCCACTAGGCGTGATGGGAAACAACGGCAAATAAAATCAATTTGTTGTTGCCCTTAAGACGCCACTAGGCGTGATTGGCCATTGTCTGCTTTGACGGTCGATGGCTAAGGATGAAAGAAGAAGAAGAAGAAGAAGATTATATGTGCCGATGGAGAATGCTCATTCTTACCTCTATGATTTGTCCATAGACATGTATTATTGAACGCACATAATAAACAAGATAACGTGCAGACAATCAAAGTTCTTTTGGACATGTCATGAAAAGGGAAAAGTTAGAGAACTTGGAATTAACTGGTAAATATGACTCACAAAAAAAAAAAGGTAGAGGAAGACAACAGTTTTAAGGATTTCATAAACTGAACACTTAAGGCATGGGAGGAAATGTAAAAAGCTAATTCAGGACACTAGAGACCGTAGGCAGTGGAAGGACATGATCGGTAGATGCCACTGTATTTTATTGTTACAGCTTCCATCAACACAATATGATATATATGTTTTTATCTATGATAATACCAACATGTTAAAATATAACACAAGTTCGTAGTAAGACTGGTATTTTAAAAGTCAACGGTTTGAAGAAAAATCCACTTAGCAATTGCGTATTTAAATCCGGTTAACAATTACGTTGAGAAAATCTGGTTAACAGTAGTTACGAACAATCTGGTTAACAATAGTGTAGAAACATCTGGTTAACAGTTATGTAGAAAAATCTAGTTGACAGTTAAGTCAGTGGTCGGCAAATAGGCGTCAATTACCTGTTTTCGAGTTTTCAGGGGGTAAAGAGCAAATATGGTTGGGCAGCACAACTCCTTCGCTTGTTTTTCCCTCCAAGATCTTGGCTTTTCCCTTCCAATCTTAGATTGTTGCGTCTGGATGTCAACGTTAAAGGATTAACCTACCTGTATGAGGTGGGCTTTTCGTCATTAGCGGTGATTAATAAATCCCTAAATTACCAGACAATCCCTGTTCTAGAAAACGCAGGTTAAGAAAGGTAGAGGATGACCAAGTAACACATGGAGAAGAGAACTGGAGAACAAGAAGAAGAACAGGTGTCAATTTAGCCAATAGAATAGCTAGGACTAAAATTAGATTCTTTAGTTTTACACAGTTTGTCTTGTATATAAACAATTCCTGGTTTTTCAAAGTTCTTTTTTTCACCATCAGCAAAACAAGCAGTTCCTGTAGGACCGGGGTTGTTTGTACTGATGCCCAATACATTTAGAGTCTTTACTACCCCTTTTTATTTGAGGTGAGTGCCAGGGCATTCGTGTAAACCCAGAGGGCTGAACATTTTGTTATAACACATTAGACCTGCTCAAATAACTCAGGTGGTGTGATGCCACGAGCTGGAGGGTTCTCTACGCTAAAGGGGTTTCTCTAGCCCAAAGTAACGGCAATGCATCAATACTTTGACATGATGTAGAGGTCAAACATTTTTCCAACCACTAACTTTAACATAAACAATCCAGTTAACAGTTACGTAGAAGAAAAATCTAGCGAGGAATAATTAAAAGAAAATCACGTTAAAAGTTATGTACCAAAAAGAAAAAAAAAAAATTTCAGTATGTGTTTTCAAAAATTCACTTACTAGTTATGTAAAAACAAAAAAACAAATCCATTTAAGAATATGTTTTAAAAAAAAACCACGTTAAAAGTTATTAGCTGTTCCAGTTTTTATACAAAAATATCATGTCGCTTAAATTTATATTTTGATGACGTAACACCTGCGAGTGAAATGGTATGCAAATTCTTATAAAAGACCGTTTTTTCCTTTCATTTCTTCTTTGTAATTATTTGTGTGCGTGTTTTGTGTGTATCAGCCTTTGTTATTGTGAAAACAAGAAAACAGACAAATAGAAGGAAGAGATGGTGTATTGTGACACTGTTACATCAATTAACACATATGATATAAGATTACAGTAGACCTGACCACACACAACTTGCCTCTGTAAATATTTTTTGTACCCTTTTTTTGACACATTTATTTTGTGCGCACATGTAATATCTGTATATTTTTGTACATCTGTTTATTGCTGGAGATGATTTTGATTGGTTATATCTAGTTTGAGCGTCCGAGTGGCAGAGTCGTTTAGAACGCTTGCTTCTGGTTCGAAACCAGGTCCCTTCACGCTTTATCTACCTAGCTGTGAAAATTGGTTCTTGACTCTGCTGTTCAGTAAAAGAAGGCAGAGGCAGCGAGGAAAAGAGTTGCAACTCAACCTCATAAAGCTGAGACTTAGTATAAGTGAGGTCTCTAACACTTCACTCCTCTACGGTAGTATTTGCTACCGGACTGTTTTTTTTTTTTTTTTTGTTAATCGATTCATGACAGCAGTTTAAAGACAAACATTTATAGTAGGTGATGATGTTCTGTGACCGTCTATAGCTAATTCACGTTGTGAACACAACTTTTATAGTAGCTGATGATGTTCTGTGACCGTCTATAGCTAATTCACGTTGTGAACACAACTTTTATAGTAGCTGATGATGTTCTGTGACCGTCTATAGCTAATTCACGTTGTGAACACAACTTTTATAGTAGCTGATGATGTTCTGTGACCGTCTATAGCTAATTCACGTTGTGAACACAACTTTTATAGTAGCTGATGATGTTCTGTGACCGTCTATAGCTAATTCACGTTGTGAACACAACTTTTATAGCTATTGACCAGAACTGTAAATGTCAAATTTATATTTAGTGACTCTTGACGTCGAGACCCACGAGTAGTTCCCCGGGGGGAGGGTGTCTATGTGTCTATGGGCTGACGAAGAAAGAGTAACCCTAGTGATATCTAATGCATGTCGTAAGATAGATAATAAGAGGTTATGCATGAGACTGGCAGCTAGCTGTATTGTTGGCTCCATGCTCTGTAAGGAACAAACAAGGATGAATCTTTTTTTTTTTTTTTTTTTTGGCAGCAGAATCGAAGATCTTCATGAGTATTTGTATTAGTAGATCGTATTGCATATCCGCAACGGCCCGTCAGTACAACAAACAGGCAGTATGTAGAATCCATTCCCAACCTAGAGCAGTAAGCGGCATCCACGTTCGTTCGTTCGTTCCTCGTAGTCTTATTGTGTAGTAATTTTGGTAGGTACTATAGTAGATAAGTTACTTTTCAGCAAGAAATCTTGATCACTGTTGACAATTCGGTGTTCAGGTTTTGTAAAATGTAATTTTGACGTGTATGTTTGTTTTGTTCCCCCCTCCCCCCCCCCCCCCCCCCCCCCCCCCCCCGGGTATTTGTCGCCATATGCATTCAGTTATAAATTTTCGCAAGTGGACAACAATAAATTTTATATTCAAATAAATTACGTTTTGTTTATTTTCATGTTCGTCTTTATGTTACGTCTTCATTGTGTTCTGGGATCTGGGTCAATAACGATAACCTTCATCAGGTAATCTCCCCTTGTTATAGAATAATGTTAAAAATACCAAGGACATCTAAAAATAGTAATAAGGATTTCCTGAAAGTAGCCACTGCGCAAAAGAACCCGATTACTCATATTAGAAAGAAGGAATCCACTGTCTTTGGGCACGTTATGAGAAGAAGACAGAAGGCATAGTGTATTGTCATAACAGGAATTGAAAAAAAAAGATAGTGGATGACAAAGAGAGAAGATAATGTGCACTTTGACACCATGGCATGGAAAGAAGTCGTAGTACTGGCGACTGGAAGTTGTGGAAAAATATGATCTCGTGTGCCACAAGCGATGGTAATTGAAGATCAGCTTGAAGAGAGGCTTGTTGCTAACTAATTAAGGTGAGCGCGTTTCTATATTCTTTTTTTTTTCTTTTTCTTATTTGTCCAGTTTCATTTTCTTATCTTGACAATAGAGGTTTGTAGTTGTACACAATCCTAGGTAAATTTCCGGAGTTTTGTGTTGCTGGTCGCACTAATAGCCCCTGTCAGAAGCATCATTTTTGTGGTGCTTGGCTGGCAGGGAGGATAGTGTGATTCGCTTCCATAGCTAGGCGGGAGTGCCGCACGGAAGGTCCTTGGTTCGATTCCCGGGTAAGCTACTCACGTCTGTTGTTTTTCTGTTGTCTAGTTTTCTACTTCTTTATTATATTCACGAGTGCCTGATAACATACCTTTATGTGTGTGTAATATTTATTTACTGTTTACAGGCCTTGGGTTTCCCTTCTTTATGTTTTTAAAACGTTTACCACTTGAGTTGGAGTGCCGCGGTCAAGTGGTAGGTTATCACGCGCTGTGACTCATCTGATTTTGTAATAGTGTTGTAAATTGCATCAGAGTTATGCACATGTACCTTTTATACTATAATGTTAGCTGTCATTTATTATACTGCTTAATCCCTACGGAGCATAGAGCTACCACTAGTCTCAAGAAAATCTGTACCAAAACATTGATGTGTTCTTGCAGAGGTGGTTTCTTATACACAAACCTCATACACAAGCCTCATACACAGCCTCATACACAAGCCTCATACACAGCCTTATACACAAACCTCATACACAGCCTCATACACAAGCCTCATACATAGCCTTATACACAAACCTCATACACAAGCCTCATACACAGCCTCATACACAAGCCTCATACACAGCCTTATACACAAACCTCATACACAGCCTCTTGCAGCGTTGGTTTCTCACTGTCACGGATTTGCCTCCCCTGCTTTGAGAACGTACCCTGGTCTTATCAGCGATTAAACAACTGCGCTGGGTGATTTTAATGTTACTCCGTAGTTTTATGTCGGGAACACCCGAAATTAACAAACATGGTTGTCGATTAATTACTATCTCAGCCGTTCCTTGCAAAGCAGGGAGAAACGGGTAACCAAACAGACATGACGACTTATCAGTCAGAGGAGTGTAAGAATGTTTCAAAATACAAACTATCTGCTACATAGCAGAGAAAGAAAAAGGTGCCGACTGACGTACGTTAGGTAATCGTTTTATTTGGCCCGTCTAAGTAGAGAGTGACTGTTGACTGATACACGAGTAGGTATAGAAATTAGGTTCACTGGTGGTAGGTTGAGGGAAAGATATGTCTCTGGAGTGAGTAGGTTTCTCTCCTCCAGCCTATCCGTACGACTGAGCTTTGTTTTCCAAGACAGTATTTGCCTCCCTATCTACAATAAAACAGGTTACTGTAAACACACAACACTATGTGACAACAAGACACATACACGTGAAAAAAAAAACTAAGGTAAATGGGTAGGGTTTGACCAACACGCAAAGTTAAATTTCTGTGTTGTTTATTTACCACTAAGCGTATGACAACATCAAATATAAAGATATAAAGAATCATACATATATAGAGGGGAAAAAAAGAAGAATGGTGCGCCTTCACCATATGGAGAAAACAAAAACAAAAAAAAATAACCCAAAGGTTGAAGGTTGGTTCTTGGTTACAGGAATAAACAATCTTGGTACGATATAAGACCAAGTAAAATAAAAATCAATCAACCAACTTAATAGATTTTTCCCCAGCACAACAAAATCATCACACACTCTCTCACTCAGTGGCCACCTCTCACTCTCTTACCTATTGTCTTTCACCCGTGGGTCGGTGGTATCCCTTGTTTATATAGAATATCCCTCGAAAATCCTTTTGACTGTGATTAGTGTACCAACTCCAGTTGTCGAGGGTACAAATTGGACCCAGTTCGTCCCCCAAAAAATATGGGGGAGTGGGGTGGGGGAGGGGGGGGGGGGTCCACAAAGGGGGAATAAATCTAGACACAGGAATTACACCTGGATAAATCCGGTGCGACAACGCTTGCAGTGTATGGGCGGGCGGGGGAGAAACAGGCGTCAGTTTCCCGCTCGGTCTGGGATTCTATCTGGGTACTGGTGTCAATACAAACAGTTGACTAGTGTGAGAATCGTTGATGATTTGATCATTAAATGAGGTGATACTTCTAGTATCCGGATAATCTGTTTGCTCCTAATTTTAAGGATGATGATGATTGATTTTAACTGCCGACTCTTTGCCAGAGTGCCGGTCCTGCACTGCCAGGTGTCGGGGGGGAAATGAGGATACAATGTCTACGCTGGTGTGGGCTGTTAAAACTAATATCCTGGATTTGGTAAGTCCAGTCGTTATAATTTACAGTCACAAAATATCATCAGGCGAGTAGCCTTATGGATCCTACACGATTTGTTGATAGATAGATTATATGTACCAATGTACAAATACACACATTATAAAATAAAGACCACTGGTCGTTGTAGCCGTTGCTTTTGTGTAGCTGTCATATTCTTATACTGTCTTGTTTGAATGTTAGTTATTTGCTTGAATGATGTAAGCGAAGACAGTTAGATATTTGCTTGAATCAGACGCGAATGATATTTTATATGAATGTACAAATAGTTCAAGTCCTCACGGTCACATCAACATTAACAGTGTCGTGTGAAGGACACTGGAACTCATGATGGGTAAAGTTACAATGCACGGTTTATTTGACAATCACGTTGACAAAGGACGATACAAAAATCTTGCATATATTGGAAACTTCCTTCCTGATCAAATGGTAGGTAATGTTCCATCAGGTACATGGTTAATCAATATAAAGTACATCAGCATAATCTTGAAGGTTCATCTTACAATAGTGAATAGTTGGTTTTAACAAATGTTCTCTAAGACGGTTGACCTTTCAAGGACAATCTCTCCTCGTACAACCAAGAGTATAAGATCCAATCAAATAGATATTCCCTAATATCTAGATAGTCAATAGAATACGACTTCTATATTTCATAATACAATCATTAATTTTAAATATATATCCTATGCTGAACTTCTAACTTTGGTTCACCTTCCATCAAAAGAGCCGTTAATCGTATGACGGCAATTCCAATATTCAATAACGTAGATCCCGTAATTTCAATCAACGAGTTTCAATATAAATATGCTCGAAACTTTCAATGCATAAATGTTCAAGTTTGATCCATTCTGGTCCCAACGCATGAGGGTACCAGCTAGAGGTCGACTTGAAGAAGTTATGTCGATGACGACATTAATTTTAATAAAATATATAATCAATTATATTAATACCTTACTCTGTGATACTGGGGCTATGTCTTGAATGCAGTGAGCCGATCACCAAAGTAAACATCACTATGCCCGAACACAGGGGCTAAAATACATCAACAGACCATACTGTCTGGTAGAGATCCTGCTTCATTCTCCAAGCGGATACGTCATCTCCCTTTGTTTGACAACAAGCGCGTTAATTTCAAAATCCCCAAAAATGTGCGTTCTCGTGCACAATAAATTTAATATACCAAACGTATTACTAATATCTCAGTTGGTGCGTACACTTTTAACATAGACAGGACCTGAGACTGTCTATATTTGTTAAAGCCTGTTAAGGACTTAAAAAGGACGCAACAGTTACCTTACAACCCCACCTGAAAAAAATTAATTCTATTAATTTTTTTTTCTTCGTTAATAAACGCGGAAAGGTGAATCAAATTTACATATTCATGTACTAATAATACACCCACCTTATATATACTAATGACAAATGGGATGTAGAATTAAATTCAACATCAATAAACAAAAGGTATAATCAACGAAAATTCCAACCACAATCCATCAATTTGGAATAATTGTGGCACCAAGACGAGAAATTAAAGTATGAAGGATGATGAACTAAAACAACGAGCATGTAAAACCATCAAACCAAAAAATCAACAAGTGAATTATAAATGATTAAGATGAAATTACATCATAAATGAGAAGTGAATTCATAACCAACCAAAAAGAATGCAAATAAAACACGCAAAGTGATCAAAGCAATTAATAAACCACGCGAAGTGAACAAGACACTTAGCAGTTTCTAAAATTAATTAGTGACACCAATTAACTATGAGTGCTAAAATAATACACTAAAAGTGGTGGTTTCTAGTTCTAAGAACTATTATACATACTATTATTGTTAACCACTGTGAAATATACAACTTATTAAGTGATCTTAATTGCTAATATCTAATCAAAATTGTCCATGTCTTAAAATTGTTATCAATCCCAGTTATTATAATCTCTAATAACCTTAAGAAGTTCCATTATCATTTCCGAAAACAGTCAATAATCAATGAAGTTCCGTTTTATTAACATCCAACGACATTGAAATGTTATTTTCCGAGTAATCCTGAAAATTAACATACTCCACTTGGAAAAGTATGTATCTATCACCCTAGAAGGATGATTATATATATTCACAATGTAACGTTCGGAAGGAAATGTTGTCCATTTAAAACAAAAGTTAATTTTCTTTACGTCAATGTTATTGACACAACACTGTTATTGACTTATATAATACTAAAAGTCTGAATAATCAATTTCCATACGTAATACAGTGAAGATATAACTTGTGTAGACGTTAAATAAATCATCAAAGTTCTTTGATCATTACGTTACAATTGCGAGACTGTCTGTGAAGAGGTTCCAATCTCTGTAGGGCGTATTTGCTCGCTTGGATCGCTTGGACACCTAGATAAACAGTCCGCTAACACATTTTGTGATCCTGGTATGGAACGTATGGTAAAACTGTAAGGTTGCAAAGTTATTGCATATCTGGTGGATTTCGCTGACTTGACGTCCTTAGTGTTGAGAGCAGTGAGTGCTTTTTGATCAGACTCAACAATGAAATGAGATCCCAACAAATAACGCTCCAGTTTGGTAATTGACCAAACTAACGCTAGAAGTTCCTTATCCAGAACCGAGTATTTCTGCTCCGTTGCTGTTAACTTTCTTGACACATACATCACTGGATGCAAGGTACCTAAGTATTCTTGAAGTAGTACACTCCCTATTCCGTAATTAGACGCGTCACTGCGAAGGATGAAAGGAATGTTTGGATTAGGTAGCATCAAAACCGGAGGTTTGGAAAAAAAAATTCTTGATAGAATCCAACGCGATTTGATGTTCATCCGACCACCGAATCACGTTAGCTGTGCCCTTCCTCAACAATGAAGAGAAAGGAGCAGTAATGGTCGATAAATGAGGAATAAATTTACCGTAAAATTGTATGAGACCTAACAAAGATCGTACTTGTTTCTTTGTTTTAGGAGCGGTAATGTTCAGGATTTTTGTGACGTTACTGTCCTCAGTATATAATTTGCCATGACCAATACGGTGGCCTAAAAACGATATGTCGTGAAAACCCACGAATGCCTTGGATGGCTTAGCTGTTAGGTTAAATGACCGTAACGTGGACAGTAATGTGTTCAATCCCTGAACATGTTCATCCCATGAGTTGCTAAAGAGACAAATGTCATCGATGTATGCAATGACATCGGGACGATGAGACAGTATGCGGCGCATCATACGCACGAAAGTGGCAGGAGCATTCACTAACCCAAATGGCATAAAATTCCATTGGAATAGGCCCCGAGGTGTCGAGAAGGCAGTAAGTGGCTTTGCATTTTCTGTCAATGGGACTTGCCAATATCCTTTTGACAGGTCAAATTTAGAAAAGAAAATAGAGTCAGACAATCTAACTAATAATTCTTCTAACAAAGGTAATGGTTCTGCGTCAAATTGTGTAACTTTGTTTAATTTTCTATAGTCTACACAAAGACGAATATTGTTATCTTTTTTTCTGATGATCACCATAGAAGAAGAATATGGTGACGTTGAAGGTTCAATTATCTTTAATTGAAGCATTTCATCCAACTCCTTATCAACCTGAGCACGAAAGTGTAAAGGGATAGGGTATGGACGAACTCGAATAGGTGTGTCGTCAGTCAATAGAATGTCATGTTTAATAACTGACGTACGACCTGGGATGTCAGTGAGGACATCCTGATAAGATTTTAGAAGTGAGGAAACTTGCTGGTTTTGATCAGCCGAAAGATCAGAAGAAATAGTAACATCACTCCAACTTTCAGTCGGATGGAGTGGTACCACCGGTATAGTTAATGGTACGTCTAGAAAAGAAGACTCTTCTTCTTGAATGACAGCTAAAGTGGTATAGTGATGAATAGGAGGTGTAGGATCGTCAGTTGACTGGAATACTGACTGAAGATAGTCAGGACGTGTATGATATTCCTTTAACATATTAATGTGAAAGGTTTTATGTTTGCCCTTTACATCGACAATGTAGTCGACATCCGAAATTCTAGAGATTATTCTAAAAGGGCCACTCCAGGTAATGAGTAGACGATTATTTTTAGAAGGCAATAATACATATGCCTCGTCACCCGGAATAAGCTGACGAAGACGTCTATACTTGTTTGCAAAAAGTCTAGCTTTTTCTTTTGCTTGTTCAGATGCTGCGGTAGCTAACCTACATGCATCTATGATCCTTTTTCTCAAAGAGATCACATACTCATAAGAGGATTGAGTCTCCTCTTCGATATTCTCTTCAATGAGTAAGTCGTGGAGTAACGACATTGGTCCGCGAGGTTGGATGCCGAAGACTAATTGATACGGAGAGAAACCGGTTGCTTCGTTTTGCACCTCGCGATACGCAAAGAGGGCAGAAGGTAGGACTCTGTCCCAATCCTGAGGATGATCTTGCGTAATCTTACCCAGTAACTGTTTGAGTGTCCTATTCTTACGCTCAATTAATCCATTGGACATTGCGTGGTAGATCGAACTAAGCGATCTATCAATACCTAACAACTTCATGACTTGTGACATAGCTTCAGATACAAACTGAACACCATGGTCAGATAAGATCTTACGCGGAAAACCTAAGCGCGAAAAGATCAACCATAATGCCTCTGCAACACTAGCAGATGATGTATTTTTCAGAGGTATGGCCTCCGGCCAACGAGTACACATATCAATACAAGTGAGAATATGTGTATGTCCTCTTGCAGAAGGTTGCATAGGACCAATGATATCAATAGCCATTTTCTCAAATGGTCGAATCGGAATGTCCGCAGCCTGAATGGGAGCTGCGTGGTATGGACCCCGAACTTTGACTTCCTGACATGTCGTACACGAACGGCAGTAGATATTCACATCTCTGTGAACGCCTGGCCAATAGAATGCAGATAGCACTCTAGATTTGGTTCGTGAAAAACCCATATGGCCTGCGCATTGAGAGTCGTGTGCGTGACGCAATATACGAGCTCTCATAGAAAGAGGTACTAAAATCTGAGACCGTAATGATGAATCAGTGTCTTGTATTAGTCTCACCAATATCCCATTCTTGAGTACAAAATTATGTCTAGATTTTGCATTTGTTTTAGTAGTCTTGTTATTAGCTAGTTTAAAAAATCTGTTCAATGAAGCATCATTTTTTTGCAATGTTATAAACGACTCCCGTGAAATAGGAGTGTCAACATCATCATTAACATTGACCGCAGGTTCAGAAGGTGTATTACGCAACATATCAGTAGCTTGCGCTCTGGTAACTACTGCATTTGCAGCCTGAATATGTCGCTCTTCCCATTCAGCAATTTGCTGTGGGGTACACTCTTTTATACCGTGTATGCAACCCAGTATGACATCACTAACTGGATTCTGAAGAAGGCATGCGTGGATCTTCCCTGAAAAGAAAGGTGTGTTAAGATCAATAATAGCTGTAGGAAAGGTTTCCACAGTGCCGCCGAAGGTGACGCACTTGACAGTATTGCCCGTAGCACAACAAGGGTCGATCAGCGAATTCCGCACTCCAACGGTGCTGCAGCCTGAATCAAATAAAATAGAACAAGGTATAGAGTTAACATATCCTCTATTGAATTTAAGGCATCCTTTTCCCTGGTGAACTGACGCAGAAGTGGCCGTACAGACTGCTGGGAGACTTGGCAATATGTGTCCGCATCTCAGCGTCGTGATCGCCTTGGGCTGGAATAGCGTTGAGCATTCGTGACAAGCCTTTACCTGCTCAAGATCAATACAAGACATTGCATTATGTGGATTAACATTTTTGTCCTGATCTTTGTTAGTTTGTGCCTCAAGTAAAGCAACATTAGACTGATGACGAGGTCTGCTCGAAGATCTATCTCTTCGCCGCGATCGATTCTGACTATTTTCTCTGAAATTGCCATAATTACTGTTACTGTTGGAGTTAAAATCTTGGTTAGAACGCCAATTATTGGTATTACTGTTATGTCTTTGACCAAATGATCTGTTCAGAGAACCCTGTCTATTATGAGAATACTGCGAATTGGATCGCCAGTTTTGTTTATAATTGTTTCCTTGATTATTTCTGAAATTATTGTTATCAAAATCTCGTGATCTGTGAGATTGACCCCAAGAAACATTATATGGAGAAGATTGTTGGAATTGTTTCCCCTTATAAAAATTACAAGAACTGAAATTCTCGTTATTTCCCTTTTTAAAGGATCTGTCGTTACTTAATGAACGGTGTCGTGAAAAGTTATTCTGTTGCATAGCAAAAGCAACAGGCAATTCATCCTTAATCTGAGTATTGCTAATATCCATGTTCGGATGTGCAGTGCAGAAATTTTTGCAATTTTCATCCATTTCTTTCATATTAGTAGGTTTACGTTCATGTAAAAAAGCAAGAAATGCTGGATTTACAGAAGATAAAACTTTATCGCGTAGCAATAAATCAAAAAGACCGTCATAAGATTTTTCTACCTTGGACAATTCGATCCATCTTTCCAAGGTGAGACGTATCTGAGAAAGAAAGTCATTAAAGTTCTTTCCTGATTGTGGTAGCATAGTTTTAAAACGTACCCTGTATTCATCTTCCGACATTTGATACTTCTTAAGAAGAGCGGCTCTAAGAGCATCATAATCATTTTTATCATTAGTACTAGTCATATGGTAGACCGCCATAGCTTCGCCTGTAAGTAGCCTAGATAAATGGGTACAATATTGTGTTTTATCCAAGTTATAGGATCTACATGTAGCTTCAAACCTGTCTAGGAAGAAAATCACATCGTCGGATGGTGGATTGAATTTTGGTAATTTTAAGTTAACTTCCCTAAAATTATCATGTTTAGATGAAGCTTGACCTTCATGAGTCTTTTGAGTATTAACCTAATGAGCTAATTTAAATTGTTCAAATTCCATTTCCTTAATTTTTTTGTTCATGCTGAATCTGAAACTGACATTTCCTTGTATTTTCTTCAGCTATCAATCTCCTCTCTTCCATTTCCCTTTGCTTACTTTCCATTTCAATTTTAAGTCTTTTCCTTTTTTTTAAGTTGCAATTTTTTTTTTTCAGCAGCTTCAAATTTAAGTTTTTTCTCGTTTTCTTCAGCCTCAATCTTTTTTTTTCTCATTTTCTTCTGACTCAATCTGAAGTCTTTTCTTTTGCCTCAATCTTCTTCTTTTTTCTCTTTTCTGTTCTGCTTCAAACTTTAAATTTTCTAGTCTTAGAGTTTCTAACTTCTGAGACTTTTCATATTCTGCAAGTGCGAATGTTTTTCCTCTTCAGGAGTCATCTGAAGGGCTTTAGCTTGTTTAATAAAATAATCTAGTGAATACATTATGATCACCAAGTAGTTACTATACTTCTTCTTCGTAAATATTAATTAATGTCCAATAATTTTCTTCTTATCACTCTAAGAAGTGTTACTCGTTCATGTCCAAGAACGGTATATAATATCATATAATTATTAATATATTATTAATCAACAAAAATAATTTATGCAATGAAATGTTATGATAAGACAAAAGTAATAGACAATTACGACAATAGTGACAAGACAAGATAGTTAATGACAAATGAAAACAATCGCAGAAATAAAAAAAAATTAGAATGAAAAAATAAGAAATAATTTTGCAAAAAGTGCAACGATCACTGCGATAAACAATTAAACAAGACAATTGACAACACCGTGTATAGACATAGGTTTGTAAACAACTAAACGATAGTAAGGTGAGACTGGACGGATGATACGAACAAAATACATCATAAAACTAAAGTACGGATACAAATTTCTACGAAAACTACAATGAAACTGGACGTCACAACTAAACAGTCAGGTGTCACAGACAACCAGACACAGTGGACCTAGAATCCTTCGACACACAGGTGTCGGAACATTCCACTGAGGGAAGTCTGCAAATAAATCTAAAGAACAATTATGAAGGACCTGTGGTGAAACTGGTATGTTACCTTCATAATTCACATACCCAACCTCCCGCTATCAACATTGAACATAAAACATTCAATACAAATAACATTAGTATGGAAATTTGAAAAGAAGAGCTCAGCCAACGAAAACGGTGGAATAAACAACAGCGTTATCAACTTATCTTATTTCCGATATCGAAACGTTTCCCGATCCTTGCAGGATTACCGAATTAGGAAAATCGGACGCTGTGTTATTGAGCCTTAGAATCTTGAATGAAAGAAGAACTTGATTCCATTCCACTTTCGTCCTTGAAAATTGAAGTTCCGTGTTGACGGTTGAAGACTTTGAGTGACCTTGGCCTCCACGTTATGTAATGTCGACTTGAAGTATTCTTTCGATTTCAATTGATTGTTCGATTGAGGGCTTTCGTTCCCAAGAATCCGTTAAAATTCAGAACACACTGTGCCGCCAATTGTAGCCGTTGCTTTTGTGTAGCTGTCATATTCGTATACTGTCTTGTTTGAATATTAGTTATTTGCTTGAATGGTGTAAGCGAAGACAGTTAGATATTTGCTTGAATCAGACGCGAATGATATTTTATATGAATGTACAAATAGTTCAAGTCCTCACGGTCACATCAACATTAACAGTGTCGAGGGAAGGACACTGGAACTCATGATGGGTAAAGTTACAATCCACGGTTTATTTGACAATCACGTTGACAAAGGACGATACAAAAATCTTGCATATATTGGAAACTTCCTTCCTGATCAAATGGTAGGTAATGTTCCATCAGGTACATGGTTAATCAATATAAAGTACATCAGCATAATCTTGAAGGTTCATCTTACAATAGTGAATAGTTGGTTTTAACAAATGTTCTCTAAGACGGTTGACCTTTCAAGGACAATCTCTCCTCGTACAACCAAGAGTATAAGATCCAATCAAATAGATATTCCCTCCTATCTAGATAGTCAATAGAATACGACTTCTAGATTTCATAATACAATCATTAATTTGAAATATATATCCTAGGCTGAACTTCTAACTTTGGTTCACCTTCCATCAAAAGAGCCGTTAATCGTATGACGGCAATTCCAATATTCAATAACGTAGATCCCGTAATTTCAATCAACGAGTTTCAATATAAATATGCTCGAAACTTTCAATGCATAAATGTTCAAGTTTGATCCATTCTGGTCCCAACGCATGAGGGTACCAGCTAGAGGTCGACTTGAAGAAGT
Source organism: Oreohelix idahoensis (assembly GCA_024509875.1). NCBI lineage: Eukaryota > Metazoa > Mollusca > Gastropoda > Stylommatophora > Oreohelicidae > Oreohelix > Oreohelix idahoensis. The sequence continues at coordinate 339,921 of JAMPIV010001881.1, forward strand.
TATGTCGATGACGACATTAATTCAATAAAATATATAATCAATTATATTAATACCTTACTCTGTGATACTGGGGCTATGTCTTGAATGCAGTGAGCCGATCACCAAAGTAAACATCACTATGCCCGAACACAGGGGCTAAAATACATCAACAGACCATACTGTCTGGTAGGGATCCTGCTTCACTGATACGTCATCTCCCTTTGTTTGACAACAAGGCGTTAATTTCAAAATCCCCAAAAATGTGCTCTCGTGCACAATAAATTTAATATACCAAAAGTATTACTAATATCTCAGTTACGTACACTTTTAACAAAGACAGGACCTGAGACTCCCTATTTTGTTGACTTAAAAAACAACAGCGTACACGTAATAATGAAATCTCCACGATAAATACACAGTATATTCCATAAAACATGTGCGTTCTCGTGCGAGCAACTCTTCAAATTCTGACTGACGACTGATGGCTGGTTTTTAGAAACAGCAATATATACTTCGATTGATCTCTAATGGCGTTATTTCACACTCCTGTGTGGGACAAAATTCAGGAGCTAGAGTTCCCAAGATAAAAGGCTTTGCGTCACGGTCTCTCAGAGTTTTCGTCTCGAGCTTTGACCGAGATCAAAAGTCTTTTGTTCTTCTAGCGGGCTTCCTCTGGAATGCTCGTGGTCAGAATCAAACGGGGACTAGTGGATTTTAGATTTCCCTGTGTGAACTTCAAAGGTTCTGCTCCGTTTGCCGTTACTCTTACGTGCTGTCATATAGTATTATATGATTGACAGCTGAGCTCGCGTGAGTGAAAAGAAGTATAACCATAGCGGAATTTATTTCCTGCTATGACTGACAGGTCGAAGAAGATTGTAAACACCGCGTTTGCCAGTGTTTAAAGAAATGAGGGCGGGGACAAAAGGGGGAGCTGCAGAAAGACAGAACAGGTAGTTGTAATGCATGGTTTTAGCTAGCAAATCAGAGAGTAGCTATTTGGTTACAATAGGCTGTTTAGATTACTATTGACTCTTTTCCATTACACGTCACACCGACCATGGAAAAGCACGTAATTAATCAGTACAACAAATGTAACTGATTACTGCCGTAGTGAAGCAGAGATCGACCCAATGGTGTCACATACCCACCTATCCTAAGATATTTGTAGAATATCCAGCTTTGGGGCGGTGACTTCGCGGGTTTTGCTGTCCACTTGGTTGCTCATTTCTCTCTACTGCGCTTTTCGGCCGGCAGTGGATACAATTTTGGACGTATTGCAGTATGTCCACTCTTTTCCTTGACCAAAAGTGATGTGCGGTTATATTGCGCATCGTTTTGCCAACTGACATGTATGCTCTAGAAAGCGATACATGTCCAGCTCTCGAAATCTGAGATATTAAAGGGAGTGGCACGACGATTTGTCGAGTCCCAGATCTCGTTCTTTTAAACTGGACTCCATCCTCGTGGTAAAATGTTCCATCCGAAGTATGGGCCTGTGTTCTGTGCCGTAGTTAAGAGCAAAGCGCTAAAGTTACAACCTCCTTTTGCGCTCGTGTCAGCTCTTCTAAGCTAAGAAGAAGTGGTGAGTCAGAGCTATCCAATGTTGGGAGGTGTACACTCTGCTCCATCACCTTCCTCGTAGATAAATTATCGTTTTCACCATTCTGGTTTTCCAAGCAATGGCAGTCCGAGCAATCGTGTACATATTGACGAATATCCCGTTGCATGTCTGGCCACCAGTATTTCAAGGAAACATGAAGTAATAAATTACGTGTACCTCGATGAGGTTGTGAATAGGGTTTATGCATTTGCTGCATCAGGCGGGTTCTATATGGGAGTGGAACAACTAACTGTCTGTAAACTAAACCTTTCTCCCTATAATATGCTCCCTATGGGAGTAGTTTCCATACAACCTACTAAACCAAGACTGTAGGGTTTTATCTTCCCTAGTGCCTTCTTCAGCTCCGGTATGTTGGGCTGGTTAGAGATGAGAGCCCAGGGGCCGCTGGGGCGTGTCCTGGGTTCTCTCTCTCTCTCTCTTGTATCGACCTGGGTTTCTGTGAAGGATCCCCAAGGAAGTTATATTTTCTCCCTAAAATGAGAGGATAGACTAAATCGTCTAAAACAGCGGCATTGATTTTCCCCCGTACATACCGGGTATAAACATCAATTTCCGCCACCGGAATAATCATGGGCTTTAAACTCTTCCGGGGCCCTGTATTTCTACATGTTCACCAGTATATTGGTGAGCCTTCACCCAAGATGGGGAAACTAGTGCTGAATATTCTAAGTCCAAATAATATATGCACCGTATGCTTTGGTTACCAACGGTTACTTGCTCAGTAATAGAGGGGTGACTGGTGTTCTGTTCACATTTTGGTAAGTCATGATTCCCTATCGACCTACTGAGCAAGCATGCAAAGTTGTAAGGGCCTGTTTTCGGCCTCTTACAATCCGATGAAAAATGTGTGTCACTTTTGCACACCTTACACCATCGCCTTCCAGTTCCCTGGGCTGAATTGCTCTGTTTCTGCCTGTGGTGATCCTGTGGTTGTTGTTGCTGTTGCTGGGCCAACTTTTGGGTTGTGTTATTTGTCGTTTGCACCACCGTGGATGGACGATCTGTTGACTGTGGGCGACTATCGTTGCCGCGCTTCCTGACAGGATTAACTTCTGCCTGTACGCTTTGATACCTGTCGGCATATAACACAACCTGCTCAAGAGTTTCGCCAGGAACCGTCTCATGTCAGGGGTGAGCGAGTCCTTGAACTGCTCCACGATAATCATCTCCTTCAACCCTTCGTACGATTCGTCGAAGATGCTGAGGGACCCCCACTTCTCCAGGTAAGTTTCTAGCCTGGTAGCAAATTGTCTAAACGATTCGTCTTTCTGCCTCTTAGCCTCCCGGAATTTACTACGAAAATTCTCTGCGTTGAGCATAAAACGCTGAAGAAGAGCCTCTTTTAACATGTCGTAGTTGTTCTGTTTTTCCGTCGGCATTTTGAGAAACACATCATAAGTATATCCCCTGGGGGAAAGCGGAGGTCGCCTGATGCTTACGTAAGGAAACCTAATACTTAACAGAGGTACTTTTTTTATCTCTCAGTTTTGGTACAGAGTTACCGGAATTCAACGCTAGACACCATCTACATCACATGAGTCAGGGGGATACTCAAAGAGGCGACCTGTTTTGAAGTTACATCCTGCGAACCTGCTACCATGCCATTTGACTCCTAACTTGAGAAAGAACAGTCAAAAGGTCACTGGGAACCAGCAATGACTGAGCCAGAATGCAACGACAAATCCCTGTCACTCCATTGCCAGGTAGATACCTAGTACTTGCATAGCTTATAGACTATCATGTTTTGTAAACTCGCCATAACATAATATCTTCCTATGAAGATACATCATTAATAAACAGTTTTATTTCTTGACAAATCAATTTTATTCATTTCAGCCGTGTTGATCAAATATTTCATTAACAAATCTCTTGTTATCTATGCAAATATAAATCAATAATTGGAGGTTCAGGCAAAATCATTTTCCCAGCTAGTTGGGACAGGGATGAGCCCACTTTCCAATTGAAGAGGTTCTGAAGTCGTCGATACTGGGGCACAATGCGCACTGGAAACCACAGTATCACGCAACTCGCTTTCTATTCTATGGATGAATACACCGTCAATAGTTGGAGTCTATCAATTGGTTGAGTGAATCTGATGTGACTTTTTTTTTAAAATACAAATATACAGAGCTAATACCACATATAATAATTTGCCGAACTACCTTCAGCTGGGGGCTTATTTAATATGAGTCAGAACACACATTTTTCACAGAAGTGGGCGGGGACTCCGTTGTTGTACTTGCCACTCTAAAAATCCCTGTGAGACTCCATGCAATAGCAGCAGTATCCTCCTGTTTATATCTCTGCTAAGAGTAATCTGGAGCGAAGGGGGCTAACTCTGTAAAAACTCATTCCTTGTACTCAAATTGTGGCCGTTATTAGACTACTACCGCAGAGCAGGGGAGACAACCAGTGACACTCACAATACTCTTTCGCACTTAATTTAATACACACAACACCCTTTCTCACCCTGGCACACTCACACACACAAAATGTACTACTGTAAGAGAGACGGGCTGTGTCACTGATAACTACAATCACGTATACAATGGGCTCTACAACTATAATCAGTAGACGGCAAATCCGTTTTATAAAGTAATTACTTAGTCGTCCTCTTCAATACCCTACAGTTCACCAAGGAGCATAGGCGCTCAACACATACATGGTCCTCCTGTCCTGTGCCATCCGCTCACGATCTTTACGTGTCTTCTTTACCTTTTTCATTTCTGTCTAAAAAAAAAACTGGAACATTCTGTGACGTTTAGCACTGGAACATTCTGTGACGTTTAGCACTGGAACATTCTGTGACGTTTTGCACTGGAACATTCTGTGACGTTTAGCACTGGACAAAATTAAATTTAAATGATATACATAAAGGCGGGGGTTATTTCTGACAACTACTTTCCTCGGCCCATTCGGTGTTGGGGCCCCCTCGAGACTACCCAAGCGGTAGTTACGCCTTTGGACTGTGCAGTGCCTTAAATAACTTTAGTCCACATTACAGAATGATGAAAGATGATGAAACTATTTCGTCACATGACGTGATCCAGTAAACGCTTGAGTTGATAAACTACACGTCTCTCAAAATAGCTATACTCGAACAATATACATATTGGTACGTGTCGTATTTTGGGTAAACTTGTCTTGGTTAACAAAGTTGGAGATGCGTAGATCTTTCTTAGCAGATACAAAAGCTCTTATGTTCTGGATTTTAAAAAAAGGAATGAAGTAAATGAAAGAAATATTAAAATGATTAGAATGCTGTGAAATGCCGTTTTCTGAAGGTGGTCTACCACCAGCCTCGTTTTGAATAACCAAATTACGTATTAATGTTTATTTTTAGCTGTGCCAAAGTTCACGAGGCATTGCGAAATAGTAAATAAATATTACACACACATAAAGGTAGGTTTTAGGCACTCGTGAATAATAAAGAAGTAGAAAACTAGACAACAGAAAAATAACAGACGTGAAAGGCTTACCGGGGAATCGAACCAGGACCTTCCGTGCGGCACCCCCGCCTAGCTATGGAAGCGAATCACACTATCCTCCCTGCCAGCTAAGCACCACAGTGATTCGCTTCCATAGCTAGGCTGGGGCGCCGCACGGAAGGTCCTGGGTTCGATTCCCCAGTAAGCCTTTCACGTCTGTTATTTTTCTGTTGTCTAGTTTTCTACTTCTTTATTATCGACGAGTGCCTAAAAACATACCTTTATGTGTGTGTAATATTTATTTACTGTTTACAGGCCTCGGGTTTCCCTTCTTTATGTGGTGAAAACATTGCGAAATAGGGGTGTGGACTCATTTTGTTTTTAAGTCATCAGGTAGCGGCCTAAAAGTGTGTTTTGGAATTACAACGCCGATTGCAAGACTGGTTCGAAAGCAGGTAGCGTCACGCTGCAGTTAACCCGGCTGTAATTGGTACCTGGCTGCTCGTGAGTTAGAAAGGCAGTAAGGAAGGGAATCGGTCACCACCACCTCGTAAAGCTGAGGCCTAGCGTAGGGAAGTCTCTAATAATCCACTCCACTACGGCAGTACCTGCTATGGACTACCTTTACCGTTAGATTTAACTCTTTCCAGTACCTTAATAGATTAGTGCTAACAGGCGGTGTAGTCCACGAATAAACCTGGGGTTCAAGAAATCTGTATGGATTGATTTATTCACTATCTTCAGATGCGAGTGGAACACATGACTTCAAACATTACACGCTCACCTTCATGCCATCTGCCATCTGTTCAGAATCCTTTCATGTTTTCTATATATCTTCTACTTCTATGTTGATGTCCATTCTTCTAGAACAAGAATTCCCTTGTAACACCTTGCCTCAATATGTGTCCTATCCAACGCCATCGACGCCCTACCAATATTTTTATCGGCACGTCTGGGTTTTGTTGTCACAGTTCCATAGTAGTGACTTTCTAATACAATTTCACTCTTTCTTTTCTTAACAAGCACCCATTTATGACAGTCTGTAACTCTTGGATTGATGTTTTGTGTTGTTCTCCGTGTTTCAGAGCCATATAGTAAAGTCTATACAGCTTTTAATTCATCCCCCCCCCCCCCCCTATACATCTGCCCCTATGTTAAAAGCTAGAAGTTGTAACATAGCAATTAGTATTAGCTCGCGGGGGGAGACTACATCTTCACAGTTGCAGGACACTATCGGACATTTCTGTGCGTCAAAGTCTGGATATTGTAGCATAAGTTGTAACACATGCCTAGTTAATGCATGAAAGACAGAAAAGTATGCCGTGTGTTGGCCTGCTGCTTAGAATTATTCTTGGAAAAGCGAATCTAGGGCATCCGATCAAAACGCAGGAACCGGCAGAGACCGATCGATAAAATGTGGCGTTTTATCATGGCGAAAGAAGTGGATGAAGTTCTAGAAGGATTTGAATTGTAGACAAGTGCCGAAACCTAGAGAGATAGAAGTTATTGTGTTTTTCGTGGCATACATCCAGGAATATGCATCTAAAAGGAATTGTGGATAGAAAAAATGCCTGTAGTGAAAATCGAGATGGATTGAGCCAATACATTGAAAATTATCGTATGGAAAGACTTTATAAATTTGTAAGTATTTCATATCATACACAATTACAGTATAAGGCATATGGAAAGATAGCTCACAGTAGGGGAATTGAAAGACGGTACATCAGAATGTTAAGGATAGTAGTGTTTGGTGATACGGAGTATAGGTTGTATAGATTCACTAGGAAGTACGAAAGCCTAGAGGACTTCTTCTTCTTCGTACACTCTCAGACGCCCACTTGAATGTTCTCAAAGAAAGCAGTAGTCAGTTTGAGGCTATTTGAATCCCCGTAAAGCTTTTCCACGAAAGGAACTGGCGTCGGCCATATGCGCTTTCTCTGTACCGTATATAAGGGGCAACTTTAAGGTAGTAGGCTACCCACAAAAGATTAAAAAAAATAAAAATCCAACAATTTTCATTTTCATGCTTTAAATCATCGTCAACATGTTCTTGTACTAAAAATAATTCATAGAAGCTTAGAGATACTCTGGTATGATAGGAATCAGTGTTTTTCTACACACACCCCCTTGAGTGATTTGCATAGCAACCAATGTTTATAGTTGGTTACCATGTGAATAATGACCCAACATGAAGGTGCGTAATTGTAAAACTGCGAAATTATAATTATACTGAGGCAACAGGAAAAAGATATTTATAACTTTTCCAAGGAGAATCACTCAATGATTTCTTATGAATTTTTCAAAAGTGTGTATCTAGAAAGCTTTGATCGTAAATTTCAGCATTTGTTACATGCATTGTGCATTTTCCCCCACATCAACTCTATTTATTGCTAGTTTTATACTGATTCTGTATAATAGTAGTTAGCAGAGCTTCTTTTGTTCACAATGGGAAATAAGACAAAGTAAGTTCCTTGGAAATCGGTACATCAACAAACCGTTGCCTGAAAATGAGACACCTATTGTCGATAGTGACGCTATAAAGCCTCTGTGCTCCTCAGCAAAGAAAATAAAGGTCCAAGAAAGTGAAGGACAAGCTAAAAATGACAACAGAGGAAATGTGTTTATCCTTATGGATGTAAAACTGCTGTTTGGGTTTTTATGCGCTAACTTTAGATGTGACAAATGTTATCAGTACTCACTGACCTGTGAGATCGTCGAAGAGACTCGGGATGGCTTTTGTCATGAAATCAGTATCAAGTGCACAAACTGTGTCGAATGGAATGCCAATTTCAATACTTCTGATGTTTCATCTCCAGCTACTCACAAACACAAAGAAGTAAATGTGCGAATGGTGGCATTTGTGCGTTCTATTGGGAAAGGCCACAGTGCATTGCAGAATTTTTCGATATACATGAACACAAGTCAACCCATGGCAAAGAAAGCATACAGGAGAACGCTGCACAGGATCTATTCAGCAAGTAAGGACATTGCAATGGAAAGACCCTAAGAGCACCGAAAAGGGGATTCATAGACACTACAGCTGCAGTTGAAGGAGACCTTTATTCAACAGGAACTCATTAAACTTCATTTTGTGAGTTCTTTTTCTGTTTTTCTTCGATTTCTCGGAATTGTCTTTTTAACATAATTGGTGATCTTTGAAACAAGATATCTCTGGATCTGTACATTCAATTGACATGAAAATTAACACAGTTGGTTGTCATATAATCTTACAGATTCTGACCTAAAATGGATACAATTGAATTCAAAGTTTTAGTTTTATGACCATCATGCATATATAATGAGGCACAAATATCAAACATTCCAGAAATATACATTTTGAAAATTCATTAAAAATTAACCTTTCTGTCAATCTCTGTCATTTTAGGTCATGACCTCACGCTATATATAATGATTCAATTTGCCAAGTTTCAGTCAGATCCTTGTACAAATAACATAGTTATGATGTTTTGAAAAAGGTGTATAATTTGTTCACTACGGCGGCCATATTGGATAGCTAATTTGCATAATTAATGAGGTCATTATGTGGACAAAAATTTTAAGTCCATACTAACACTATACCCATGGTTGTTTGATTCTGAAAGGACAATTTGAGTTTTTTACCCTATCAAGGTAGCCTACTACCTTAAAGCAGATGTTCAGCTGTCATTTTATCCAGTGCCACAGTTACACTGCTCGGTAATTCCTATCTTTAACATGTTGAATAGATGGTATCTCAATCTGTTGTGGCCAGTGTGGAGTCTGAAGATTACCACTTGTTCTCTTCTGTTGAGCTGGTAGTAAGCATCATTCTGTGTGTGACCTGAATGTTCTGCATTCCGTTTGTTTCTGTATCTGATTCTGATAAAACTCTTTGCCTGCTCGAAAGTTATGCTTGCATCAAGCTGAGGTAGATGTGAACCTTCTTTTGCCATTCTGTCAGCCTCTTCATTGCCGGTGATGTTACAATGATATGGGATCCATTGGATTACAACACTTTTGAATCGTTGACAAAGTTTGTGGAGCACTATTGTGAGTTCATCCAGGTCTGTATTATTTTGGCTTTTCAACGTTGCAATTACTGACTGCATCAGTAAAGAAAGCAACTTGTCTCTCTGTGCTTTTTTCTGTCAATATAACCTAGAGGACCGAAATGGGCCAATCGACTGTATTCTCCGATACGTTCGCTGATGACCTATAAAAGGAGGCCTCGCTGTATTCAAAACACACACTAACACAAAACAGGCCAGAGCGATAGACAGAAGAAGAGAGCTGCCAAGGCTAATTACTTTATCGTATGTATGCCGTGCAGATTGCTTCACTAATTCAAGTCTAATATTTGCTTAACATCTATCCTAGAGGGTATGTAGAATTACTGATGATGATATAATTGTGAAATTAATATCACTTTTTATTTCAGAAGTTTAGTTGGTTGATTTACATCGGTTGGATAGGAATGTACCATGCAGAATATTTGTATTTTACTAGCATGATTGCTGAAGATGGAAACCAACTATATAACCTACAGTGACTCAGCAGAGTCCTGTCAGTAGTCCTTGTCAGGATTAATATAACCTGCTAAAAGGAACAGCACTTTTCAGAGCTGACTTGCAGCCCTTTTCAGAGCTGACTTGAAGCCTTTTGCAGAGCTTAAAGCCCTTTTCAGATCTGACTTGGCATTCCATTGGTGAAAGGAAATGGTAGCATCATACATAGTTATAGAATGTAATTTAGTTTATTCATGTATTATATTATTTGAGAAATGTTCTGCAGTTAGACACCTGTATTGTCTCGCTATTGCTAAATCATACTGAACCAGGTATCATTGACCTACATGCAAACATCTGAGACACTCTCATATCATTCACCTACATGCAAACACCTGAGACACTCTCATATCATTGACCTACATGCAAACACCTGAGACACTCTCATATCATTGACCTACATGCAAACACCTGAGACACTCTCATATCATTGACCTACATGCAAACATCTGAGACACTCTCATATCATTGACCTGAGGCCCCCCCCTTTCCCTCTCAGAACAGAATACTGAGTGTGTTTTTACTCGAAAGTTGAGTATACTATAGGAACAATTCTTGCATCAATTGTGAGCCGTCAGAGTCAATGATGATAAAAGTGACTTTTAGCGTAGACAGAGACAAAGAGAACAGAACATTTCAGAAACTTTATTTCTAAACTATTGGAAGATCCAAGAAGAACTTTTTTTTATTTAACTTAAGATAAATTCACCATCATCCAACTGTTGTAAAATACTTATCCATTGATTTCATCTTCCAACATTCACCATTCAGAACATAGGATAGCAGATAGTGTAAATAATAAATTCAGAAATTGTACTCAACTGACTTTTTAACTTTATAATTGTTGAAGTTGAGTTTTTTTGTTCTGATTAATTTAATTATCACAAGTATTCACATAGCAAGGTAGAAAGGTATGATCTGACTTTATTCCAAATACTTTCTGAAGCAGATACATTCACAGCCGTGACTATCTTGTGATACCAGTGGTTATCTTAAACACAGGGACTTCACTATTTTCAGGCAGAATTCTATTTCTGTTTTCTTCAGCACTATTACTGACACTATATACTTAAAAACCTTTCGCTACAGATAAGATAACTAATTCATATTGGGGTAAGTTCTAATATTTGCTTATGTTATATGTGCATTTAACATGTATGAAATGCTTTTGGGTGTATGAGGCTGGCCACCTCATAAAAGGTAAAAAGGGTAAAGGATCCCGTCACACGCCTATTGAGGCATATTGGGAATACGGTGTTAGGCCCGTATTTTCTTGACGATCGGCACACTAGGGGTGATGTGGTCAGCAATACGGCGGCCGCCTTAACCTTGCCAGAGTTGTTCTGGTACCCAATTCATGAGGCTGGGTCGACCCCATAGCCGTTTGCGGTCTATAAAATACCACTTCAACTGGGGATCGAACCATGGACCACCGAGCTAGGAAGCCAGTACACTAATCACTGCGCTACCGCGGCCCCCGTGAGCACGTAACCTGCCAAAAAGATTAAAAAGAAGGCAGGTACTAGTTAAGTTGTGCTTTTTCTGCTTCATGTCCTGATGACGGCACTTATTCTCTTGTGGTCATTTAAGTTCTGTCCAGCCTCATGACTCATGGTCAATACACTATCAACACATTGACAGACCTGGGTGGTCATTAAGTGGGTGTTTCATTTAGCTTTCACGGTGCAGTGTGCGTCATTCCCCTCCCCCAAAAAATATTTCAAGGCATGCATGTTCTTTTAAAGTGTTCAATTAATTTTTAAACTGCAATGCAGGCCGTTTCCATATTTTTTCCCGATAAGCCGTTGGCATTGTTTCACTGTTGGTTACAGACATTTCACTGATAATATTAATAATATTGTAATATGACATGTAAACGTAGCTGACATTAAGGGAGCGAGAATAAAACGGGGAATGTCATGGATGGCCACCTCGGCATATACAATAAATTGCCACTTAAACCACCCCTTCAGGAGCTGGTTTCCTCGCAAGAGACCAATATCAGAGGTGGCCCAAGTCTCTATAAGGAGGAGAAAGAGGATGAAGATGAAATCATATATTTATAATCTCAAAGTGATGCATATGTCTTCTTTCGCTCTCCTAACATATTTTCATCTGACGAGTGTCTGAGATTTTATGCTCATGGGCATCGGTAAAATACAGAGGAGGATGAAATAGTGGAGGAAAGTCGAGGTCGCCTGATTGTCGTACAGATAGGTTGTGAGTTATTTTTGTCCCGTCTGAGTAGAGTGGATGGTGATAAATACGTGAGGAAAAAAAAGGTGTGAGAAATAGATTTCACGGGTGATAGCTTAAGGAAAAGATATGTCTCTGGAATGAGTAAGTTTCTCTATTCCAGCCTATCTATACGACTTTAAGGTATTACAAGACAACCTTGCCCTCCTCATACATATAAATATAAGTTTAACTACACACACACACAGATATGTGACAACAAGACACACAAACGTGAAATTCTACTTGGGTATGGGTCTGACCAACACACAGAGTTAAGTTTCTTTTGTTGTTTATTATCATTTAAACTTGACAACATCAAATATCTAAAGAAAGATCAAATAAAATCAGATTTACATACATATGAAAATAGCAGAATAAATGTGCCCTCCCCTTCTGGAGAAAAAGAACCCAAAAAGTTAATAACCCAAAGGTCAAAGGTTAGCACTATGTTACAGAGTAGACAGTAAAGTAAACAGGTTCCTACTATAGGCTTCCCAGTAAAGTTCACAAGTTTAAGCAAATCCAATTTTGGTAAAGTCCCTGTAACAAAGAAAAATATTCACTCTCTCTTTCATACATTGGCCACTCAATCACTCTTACCTACTCTTAGTGATATCCCTTGGAAATACAATTATCCTGAATATAAAAAAGGTCAGGTTTAATTCCCAAATTTGTCCCAGTCCATCCTCTAACAATAAAGACTAGTGAGGTCAACGCCGAATCTGGTGTGGGTTTTTCCTGGATGAACAATATGTCACTGCCAATAGTTGATGTAGAACCGTGATCTTGGGGTTCACAGTTAAAAGAGGAAAATACGTCCAGTATTGGGAGACATCTGGTTGCTAAAAATGTTACAATTGATAAATTATGATAATCCTATCAGCTGGCTCTGTGGTAGAGTGCCGATTCTGAAACAGCGTAAATTCTGGATGCTACGCTTGAAAACGGCTGTCAGAAGTCGGGAATGAATGTTATTTTTTCCACACCCCAGTCGGCTGATAAATTGAACAAATATTGCTGGGTTTGGTAAGTCCAGTTAAATTTTACACGTTAAATGTTTCTCATGTATCGTTGGCAAAACTTGCTCACCAATTAAATTGCTGACGCACAAGCCAAGAAACGACAACATTAACCAATCAGTAAAAAGGAAAAAGACCAAAAGACCGCTGGACGCGCTTGATCAGGTCTGCAGAAATATATTAAAAAAACATTTATGGAAAAATGCTACTATTCTATATAGCTACATATATGCACACAGACAGGGACAAGACGATCTCTTATCCGCTCCGTCAGTGCTGATTAAATTTTAAAGGCACACGGTGTCTTTAGCCTACCCTATCGCCCGTCGCTTAGCTATTAATTTGGTCGGCGTCTGATAGTTTAGTCGTATGAGATTAAATAATAGGCACTTATAATAAATACGCACAACGAAATAAAACGTAAATTCTTTTTTGTCACTATCAGTCGCGCCTAGCACTTAACCAGTCAGCTAAAACCGTCTCTTCTTGTGTGAGAAAGCGTGTGGTGAAAATTAACATGATAACTGAACATCTGGTATGAAATAGCTACGCGTTATTTTATTTCTCTAGTGTTTTAACGGCTAGAAAATCTAAGTGAATTATAATGGTAAAAGCTTAACACTTTTAAACACGTAAACACTAATTTCTATTACCAGAAAATCAGAATGAAAATCCCCACGAATGCTATTAAAAATTTTCCACAATGGTTCTAGAACTACGTGCTTAGACTATCCAAAAATTATGAGTGACACCTGATAGCAGGTTTAAGAAAACACAGTTTATATATCATTATGTTTCTCTGATCTATAGATGATGTTACTTTTCGCACCATTGTGTGAGTAACGGAAAATCAGAACAGAGTTCCCAGATAAAAGTTTACGGTCGGCCTTCTGGCGAGGTTTCAACCGTCATCAAAAGACATATCCGTGTAACGGGGTTCTCGAAGATTTTGCCCGCTTCTGAAGATCAAAGAGCCCAGGGGGTTTTCTGACTCCCCTGAGTACGAACTTCAAAGGGTCTGTGGTTTTTCACGTGCGGTCTGTCAGGTATCGTATGACTGACAGATGAGCTCGCGTGAGAAAACTAGGTAAACAAACCTGATTCGCTACCTGTTATGACTGACAGGTCATGGAAGTTTGTAAACTTCGTTTGATTATGTTCAAAGAAAAGAGGCGTGAGTGAAAAAGTGAGTAAACACAGGCTGTAAATGCCTGGTTTTTTGCTAGCAAATCATAGAACGCTACGAGGTCACAAAAAGACTGTCAGATTACTGTAGGCTCTCTTTCCGGTATACGTCACACTGATGCTTAAATCAGAAGACATACATCTTAAGAAAGATACGATTTTCTATTTTCTTTCAGTTTTTGGTACTAGTTACCAGTAATCAATGCTGGACACCTTCCATAAGAGACGGGTCTAGAGGACACTCGAAGCGGCGACCTTTTTGGAAGTTATTCCCGCATAGCAGCGAACGTGCTCGAGAAAGCCATTCGATTCCTGACTTGAGAAGGAACAGTCAAGACTGCACTGAGAACCATTAGTGACGGAATCAGAATTCAACGACATATAACTGTCAACACATGGCCAGTTAAGTACTGACACAGCATATAGACTCTTCAAACCCCACCATACAGTACTATCTTCCCTGAAGATATACCATCAACGAACTTTTCTTCTGACAAATCAGTTTTATTTATTTTAAACCTAATGATCAAATATTTCATAAATAAATCTCTTATCTATGTACAAGTAAATTCTAGTTGAAGCTAATAACTTGCTTGAGTGAATGTGATGTCTGCACCTGTTTGAATTAATTTTTTTAAAAATACTTATACCCAGAGTTAATCATACAATTAATACATTGTGAATCACTTTCGGCTGGGGGATCATTAAATACGAGTCAAAAATATAAGTCTCACAGAAGTTGGCGGAGAATACAAAGTTTACAACAAACTTGGAAGACGCATTTGTTGTACTTGCCATTCTGAGATGCTTGTGAGACTCCCTAAAATACGGGTATAAAACTTTCTATTTACATATCTGTCAAGAGTAATCTTTAGCGAAGATTGCTACCTTTTGAAAACTCATAATTTTTCTCGAGCTTTGGACATTAGGGAACCACTACTGCAGATCAAGGGAGACAACCCGCGACGCCAATGATCGTGGTTTTTGTTTAATGAAACATTTGTGACTGGACAGCGGCAGTGGCTTGTGCCAGAAGGAACATACTGAGTTTACATAAATTCACAAAATGATAAAATACAACTATGCACTGGTTGATGTAATCATCACTCACTCCCTGCTCCATTCGGGGTCTGGGTTTACCTCTGCCTTTTTATTCTTCCGTGAGAACTAGTATGAAGCAATCACCTGCGCTTGATGTGGTGGTTCATGAATGTATCCTTTTCACATGCTGAGGTTGCCAGCCTAGTATGAATCTTTAACACCACAGCAAGTATAAACATGCCAAATTCAAAGTAAAACATGTTACAACTCACCTCAGTAATTGAGAAATCTTAGACTTCTTGCTCAGTTAAATAGTCTTGGCAACTTTATATAGATACCTAGAACACACGGCGGGGTATTTAGTTCTATTAACAATCCCTCTGCGATTTTGTGAGTAAGTCATGTATAAGTCCAGTGTCTGTACGAATAACTTAGGGTGTTCTTGCTGTATAGTGTTCAGAAGTGTTCCCCTAAGTCCGGTATATAAAGTGAGAATGTTAACTTCTATTCTCTCCTGGTTTCAGTCCGAGCTGTTTACTTGACGATTTGCGGGAATGCAGTATCGTGTGTCCAAAAAGTCCTACAATTATATCTCAGATTTCACATACGCACTCTTGTTTTCTGCTACTTGGTAACTAACAATCAGAGCGATTATATGTGACAACTCGAATTGCCAAGCCAATAGCATTCAAAGTACATGTTATGATGGAGTAGGGCTTGTGGAATTTCCTGCGTGACTCATATGCTTGAGAATTTAAACAGTCACTTTCCATATATGGAATTGCCATTTCCGTAAAGTATTGTCACAGTTTACTTATATCACACTTCCCTTTCACTCTTCAAAATGTCTTCCAATATTGCGTTTATCTATAATCACCTATCCCAAGTCATTCGGAAATCTGATTACTTAAGTTTATCAGACTCTGCCGATCGCTTGTATCAATGACTTGTCGCAATTCAACTGCCTGTCTAGACATATCGTGGTCTATACAATTAAATCCGTATTCTACTGTCGGATCGGAAGTGATTATGCAATCTTGAAAAAACACTTTATGCTCGCATTTACCTGGAGTCAATGTAGTATTATCACGTTTAGTGATTCAATTAATCTCTCAGGGATGAGCGATTGTCTGGTGCTGTCGAGCATCGAAGCGTTAAACGTGAACAATGATAGTAGGAAAAAAGAGTAACAATTCTGAGTAGAGGATAGGCACGAAATTATGTGCGTTAAATATGCCGAAATAATAGATAATAAAGGCGATGAGAGGAAATTACGAAAAAGCAAACGAGCCGTAATGTCACATCGCTAATCTGGCGTTGTTATCCTATGTGGAAGTGCCTCTTTATTTTCCAATATCTCACACTCTTTGTGTTGTGGTGTTTACCACCCAAACGTCCTAAATGAGCTTACACGTGATCAGATGGGTTAACAGTATAATAGAATTTCCCGTCACCAGGTATTGTTCATATAATGTCTCCCTAGGGCGGCAAGTGAATTAATTCACTTTCGTCCAACCGGCTGATCCAACCGGCAGGAAGTTTTAAGATAAATAAGCATTAGTCGACACAAGGAGTGACCGTACACTAAGTCCCCATGATTACTTGTAAGAACGATATGGGTACGTCTATAAGAGATTACGACAACTCCTTTCTCTTATCGACATTTGCCTCTCAGGCTTTGATAATGAAAACCAAGGACACTGTAGAGATCAATGGAAAAGAATGATGAAGGCATAAGGAAATTTAAAAAAGATAGAAAGTTAAAAATGCATGATCGATTGTCCTTTTTGTGGCAATAGAGTGAAAGGGGTGGGATAAAAATGTGACGTTACACAAAAATACGAGTTAGGATCGCTTCGCTCATACATGATGATGGAACAAAATAGATTTTGTAACCTCCAACCTCATCGTCTACTTTTCTCCGCAATAGTTAACAACTCTCGTGGACGAGTTATGTTAACAGTATAATCATCCGTTTTTAAACACATGCAGTTTTTGTGGAGTCGCTCTCAAGATCAAGATTATTTTACGAAACTTTAGCGTAAGTAAGAGCTGAAGTTGTTGATGTGTTAACTTTACATTAAATTTATTTTTTATTGCTTAAATTTAAATTACACCAAAATGAGCGATATTTTAAAATAAATTTAATAACATTTAGCCATTTTGTTGTTGTTGTGTGTGCCAAAGCCTGATTAATTAAGAACTATTTTACTAAACACATTGTAACTATCTGCATTAGTTAAATACTCGTAATATACATTCAAATACATTCGTTCTTTTCAGTTTTACAAACAATGGTGGGTTGTTAAAAAACGGTTTGTTACATAAGACAGGGTCTGGGCTTTAGTGACGAAATGTGACAAGTGGGGAGAAAAAAAAGGGGGGGGGGGGGAGGAGGAGAGAAGAGCAGATTAAGCCAAGAATGACCTCTATGCTTATTTGTGTTTGGGCTCCCTTTCGCCTAATAGGCAATAATTGTAATTTTTTTTTAAACCTCTTAGCATGGTGATGGTATATACTAGTATTATTAATAGAGTGGTATGTTAGTTTGTTAGCATTGCTTATCTCTTTTATTAGTAATTATTTTGTATTAATGTTTATTAGTATTATTTTTTGTTATTAGCAAGTTAAACACAAGAAACACATTTTATTGAAAAATCTATGCATTAAAAATTTTTTTTTAACTTATGCACCCCCCCCTCCCCTTTTCCCCCAAGAGCTATGGGCCCCTAGGCTTCAGCCTACTTAGCCAAATGGATAATCCGGCCGGAAAAGGAAAGGGGGGGGGGGGGGGGGGAAAGGGTTAAAATGACAAAGATTGCGTGATGTTTGATCTGGACAACTGGTTACGTTTAAGGGGAACACCGACAGTTAAATTTGATTACCATTTTTCTTCCTTTCTATCGTCTTCTATACCAAATATTAATTACACTTTTATTATACTTTAACTATACTGCTCAAACAAAGTTAAAGGCCACTTTCAATTATTAGGTCATTTCAACTAAGCTGTTTTTTTTTTTTTTTTAAACCTGAACACTCAGTCAAAACAGTTTTGCTGCATTTTGTTGCATGCTTAAACAATGTTTGTTAATCTGACAATAAATCAAATCTGTGTTACGTGTGTGTACCTCCAAGGTCAATCAAATGTACGTGGTGGAAAGGGAAATAATGCATGTTTGAAAATGCTTCCTATGGCAAAGCCTGTTGATAACATTGCTGAAATTTGCTTTTCACGTGCAAGTCGTGACTATAGTGAACACATGTCACCCACTTTTCGAAAGGAACGGGCAATGGGTATGTTGTGATTGTTCTTTGTCTGAGAGCCAATACAACAACAAATGTGTCTTGCCGTCTTGTGGTAGACCTTGGACGTCCTGACCTGCGTTGTTCTGCGACACTGCCGGTTGCATTATAACGATCACGCAGAGTTTGTATGACAGAGTGGGCAACTCCTAATCTCCTAGCAACTTCTCGCAGCCCTACATCATCCTGCAGCCATGCCATCGCTCTCCATCTGTCAACATTGGTCAAGCGTCTTCGCTGAGCCATGGCTAAAATGGTAAATGTTACAAACATACCCATTGCCCGTTCCTTCCTAAAAGTGGGTGACATGTGTTCACTATAGTCACGACTTGCACGTGAAAAGCAAATTTCAGCAATGTTATCAACAGGCTTTGCCATAGGAAGCATTTTATTTCCCTTTCCACCACGTACATTTGATTGACCTTGGAGGTACACACACGTAACACAGATTTGATTTATTGTCAGATTAACAAACATTGTTTAAGCATGCAACAAAATGCAGCAAAACTGTTTTGACTGAGTGTTCAGGTTTTTAAAAAAAACAGCTTAGTTGAAATGACCTAAAAATTGAAAGTGGCCTTTAACTTTTTTTTAGCAGTATATTATATATTATTATTATTATTATACTTTAACTATAATATCCATTTATTCTCACATGCTTTATAAGTATTTACGTTTAGTAATAACACATACAGAGATTAAAGTGAGAATAGCTTTCCAAACCGGCATTGTCGTAAATACAGTATTAAAAGTGTAATTATTGCTTTCGTCTGCTAAACAAATAAAGGTCAAGAACGCGGGACGGAAAGAATGTGGTACTTCGCGGAGCACGTAGTTTGCGCTTTGATTGGTCGATAATATTAGATTTTTTCAACTTTGCTTCGCGGATAGTGCAAAACACGAGGTCCCGCTTTACTAAGATACTAAAACGAGAAGCTTCGTCATACGTTGGACGATTCCAGGAAGACATAATCCACGTGTCCTTAACCAGGTATTTTTATGATGTAATTTATTTATATGAGACTGGCGAGGGGTGGGGAATTAGAGCTGTCAAATTTAAACAAAATAAATTTAGCTTTTGCATTTAAAAAAAGGAAATAAATAAATAAAATTCATCATTGACCTGATTACGTGGTAGCTAATTTTGGCAGAATAATGTTTGTGCATTTTCTTTCTTTGCAATATAATAAGTTACTCGTGTCCAAAGCGCTTTATGATAGTGTTCAACTGACAGAGTGGTTTGAGCGCTGGTCTCTAGGGGCAAAGATGCAGGGTTCGAATAACGTTATCGATACGCTCCGGTCTACCCAGCATGTAAATGGGTACCTGACTTTGCTCTTTAGTTAGGGTAGAAGAAGGGAAGCGAGGGAGGGAACCTCTCGATACTGGACCTATAGTACGGTGAAGTCTCTAACACTTCACTCCCTTACTGCAGTATGTGGTATGGGACTACCTTTATGGGACTACCTTTATGGGACTACCTTTATGGGACTACCTAAATCGCTATATAACAAGTGTTGAGAATAAACAAACCTGTGGAAGTGAACAATACAGTTAAACCGTATTTAGCAACAATAGCGATTAATGTATAATAGTTAAAGTGTAATAAAAATGTAAAGGTCTAATTAAGATCTAGTACGTATTACAGATGTCGAGTTATGGGGAAATTAAATATTAATCCACGTACCCCAAACCATTAACACCCCCCGTTTCTCCCTCTCCTCCCCCCCCTACTTTCAGCATGACTAGTAAGCAGAATCTAACATTTTAGGACAAGGGGAAACAACACACGCTAACAGGGACATACAAGATTTTTTCGTTTACCAATGAGGACTTATGTCACAACCAACTAACGCCAGTTGAGGGGTATTTTCTAAAATCATGGAAGCTAAATATAGTAATCGGCCCGTGTATTTCCCGGGGGGTATCTGTTGAAACTAAGAAATAATAGGCCTGATTCCTCGGGCATGTGGTACGAGGGCCACTAATATGACCAGGTTGTGCATGAGACTGGCAAACTTCATCATGTAAAACATATTGCTACATAAACTACCTCTGCCAGAACATGCGAATATCTGGTGCAGGTTTCTTGCAAGGGGACTGGCTCCAGTGGTGCCTTCATGCTCGATCAAGAGCGAAAAATAAATGATAATGATATATCGCAAAATGACGTAATAGATGATATTTGTCATCCTTAATTACCAACAACCTGCTATCGTTTTCTATGGGAATACAAATTATAACAACAAACAAACAATAATAAGACATAACTACATCAGCGTCTTGTAAATAATTTCTTGCAGGGTCGAGGTTAAATGTCGCAGGTTGTCGAGGTCAGGGACTTATCAGAACCATGATTCACCAATACCACCACTCATTCTGTGATTTGCCAACTACCGTCTAGACACGTCCACAACATCCACATCTACATCCTGTACATCACCACCATCACCGTCATCATCATCAGTACTATACAGCTGACTGTGGAGCAAAGGTATTCAACAAACCCTCCTGTCCTGTTCCATCCGTTCCGTGTCTTGTCATGTCTTTTATCCCCTTCATGCAGATGTCTAATCCCATTCACCGTGTGTCTGTTTTTCTCCCTCTGTTTCTCGTACCCGTGAGGATCCCAGAACGAGGACTGCCTTGTAGTGCTATTAACATGTTTCCTGAATGTATATCACATTCAAAGCCAGAATCTACTTTTTACCTCTCGTTCCACTGACAGGTGTCTGTGATAAAATTAACCGTGATACAACGTTAAAATATCTCCAAAGATAAAATGTAGGGATAAAAATAATGCGTAAGCTACTAGAATACATGATCGCCCACGCCGCGGGTCACCACCCGCTATGGAAACTAACTTGTTAGATGTGAAGGCAAAACATTTACCCTTGGAACGGGATGAGAACGGAGATAAAAAGGAAAACATATGACTGAACACGTGCTTGAAACTAGCAAGGCTAAAAAGACGCAATTGGTGGGGAAAGGAAAAAAATTCACGTCCCCAAGTTGACACAAGGTAAAGAAATCGACAAAAGGGACCTTAGCTATTATACGCAACAGTCATTTCTTGGACGCTTTTGCGATAACTTAGTCCGTTTATTTGAATTCAGCGGCAAACGCATTACAGAAGATGCTCGAAAATATTTCAAAAAACCAACTAACCTTGAAAAGTAACTTTTTCTTAATAATAATGTTAGGAATATAAAACCTAGCTGGCCTGATGGCCCATCTTGAGCAGTGAAATAATATGCTTTCATTTATACAGACGGATAGATAATAAGAAAGATATTGACAAAAGACTGTGTTGTTCATGTCAGCGAGCGACTGCATTGAAACAAAAAATGTCACTAATTTTCAAAAACTGCGGCCTTGAGACTCAAGTGCTAAAATCTAGTTGGAATGAAAGAGAGGGAATGTGGTGGAGAATTGTGGCTAAAAATAACTTTAAAGGCAAAATTGTGTAGGGGACGGCAGAGTTGGTTCAAAATACAAGTGTTTTTTTTTTGTGTGAAACGCAAGTAGAGACAGACGGACCAACAGACAATAATACATACTTGACTGAGGTATGACTGAATTGACTTTTGGTAGGAGGTTTGAATTGAAAAGGAAAAAAAAGGCGGTGATTGGCCACAGATAAACATATTATTGGCGCTCAGACGCGCATTTTTGCCATTCATCATAAATTGTCCAGTAGTAGACACAGTAAATAATTCAGTGGTGTATTTCCCAAAAGCTAATTGAAATATTTAGAGGGACGCCATACTAGAGCCAGCAGCTCAGCTGAGTTTTGCTAGCATATAACTGTGTTCTCTATTCATAATTCTGGTAAGACTGAAAGTATTTCTTTGTATATTTTAATATTTGTTTAATGTTTCGAGTGAATTGATACTGCCATATCAAAATCTATCCCTTACAACAAGTAAGGATTCGCTCTAGACCCCCCGCCCCAGTTCAGGGTCTAGAGACAAACAAAATACATAAACTCCAGCAAGGATTATGAAGGGCGGATCAAGTGTTGAGATCAGTGGAACATATCACATATCCTATTCAATGGCAAGAAGCTAATGAACATATTTCAGAATATGTAGTCTGGGGGAACTTATCCTATGTAAAACCAACTTGGTAAGATGTGCTGTATGGTCAGAGAGATCTGACCCCGGCTATGTGGTGTTGTTGTGTGTAGAGTTGTGTGCAGAAATGGTTTAGAGGATGGAATTCTGATACATGACCAATACTTTTATTTCAGAACTGTGAGTTTTTTATTTGGCACCAATGTGGTGTCAAATGATGTGTTGAATAATACAAGATTGGACCCGTGCAGTCTAATATTTTGGCAGAGCATCCTTATATTGCCCCCAAGCACGGAGAGGTGGGACCACCAGATTCCAGCACCAGAACTACTCATTCAAGATACGTGAGCGTCTGGCCTGCTGGACATTCACCAACTCAACTTATTTTCTAACACACCAACTATATTCCCATCAATAAATGGACAATGTTAGTAGCCATAGACAGGGAGTGATGAGGCCACCCCAACAGCACATCCATTAGTCGTTCTCCCAGATAAATTACAACTATAAACAGTAGTAATATTAACTAGTCTTGTAAAATACATATGTACACACCTTTCATTTATTATGCCATATATTCATGCATTTCATTCATAATTGCAAAACCTTTCATATGTTCTGACCAAAATAAAACCTTGGTTCAGAACAAATAAACTTAAAGAAAATTTACTATCAAAATTTTACACAGCTTGAGTTAGTTCAGTGTGTTATAACATTTTATTAATATTATTAGACTTATTAAATATCTGTGTGTGTGTATGTAAACTACCACAACACATTACATATCAGTACCCTAGAATTTTAACGTAGCCACATTCATTAGAAAAAAAAGATAGGTGTGAGGTCGTAGTGGTAGCAAGAAGGGCCTTCTGTAAATTCACAGCTACATTTATCTCAGGAGCCTTCACAGCTGACCTCATGCATCACACTATGTAATATCACAATCATACAATACCATCAAATCCACTACATATATTGGGGTCTCTTGTCCAGGGATAATTAGCTAAACTTGTAATATTAGGATCTCCTGGTGGGAGAATTAAATTAGGGGAACACATTATAAAAATTAAAAGTGTCCCTTAAAATTAAAAGTGAAAATAAAAGTTGGTGAATCTTCACAGCCAGTGGTAATTAATTAGTTAACTGGCTAATTAGAATTATTTTAGACTATAGTAATTAGAATTACTTTAGTGGTTGGAAATTTTATCTTGCTCATTGCTAAATTGTCTAAAAAGTATGGCGGAGCTAGCCAAATTCAGATCAGCTGCTGTGCTAACGGCAAAGGATATGGGAATGGATGGTCAGGTTTTAATTCAATATGTAACGGCTGAATGTGATAAGTATATTGAACGGGAAGAAAGAAGATTAGAAAAAGAGGCTGAAAGAAAATTAGAATCTGAAAGATTAGCTGAAGAGAAGAGGTTACAAATTGAGGCTGACAGGGAGGCTAAAGCCTTAGAGGCAGAAGAAAAAGAAGAAAAAAGATTGACTGCCGAAAGGGAGGCAGAAGATAGAAGGTTGCAAAGGGAGCACGAATTACGACTAAGGGAGCTGGAATTACAAGGCCAGGCTCCTGAAAATGGTGCCAGCCCTTTTGCCTCAGATGCTACGCCCAGTCTGGGAGCCTCAACATCAGCTATGGGGTTTCATTTAGACCATTTTGTTGAGAAAGACGATGACATAGAGGGGTACCTAGGACGTTTTTGAGTTATTAGCTACTACATATGGGTTAGAGAGAGAGAGAGGTGGAGTTTAAAGTTATCACAGGGACTGAGAGGTACTTCTTATGAAGTCTTCGCAAAAATGAACAGAGAAGACCAAGACAATTATGACATGTTAAAGCAGGCTTTGTTATTGAGGTACGAAAAAAATGGTGAATTTTATCGTAAGAAATTTAGAAATGCCAAACTGTTGTCTGGGGAGACATACCACCAATTCTCTGCCAGACTGGAAACCTATTTGGAGAAATGGACGGCTCTGGGGAAGACCCAAGATCTTAAGGAGATGATCATGATAGAGCAATTGAGAGAGTCCATGGCTCCAGACATGAGAAAATTTCTCATGGAACAAGGTGCAGAGAAGTTGGGGGAGGTTTTAAATGTCGCTGAGAGGTATCAGGCAGCCCAGGCAGAGGTAAGTGGTGCTAAAAAGAAGCACATAGACAATTTTAAAGCTCCACAGCAATTTAATAAATTTGATAATAGAGAACAGGGAAATAAAGGTAGGACAAACTTTGAACGGCCAAGAAATGACTATCGAGACAGAAACTCACAGTTCAATGACCAAAAATCCAATGAAAGAAAACCGTTTAACCAAGGAAAAAGATGGTGTAAATGGTGCAAGAAAGATAACCATAACACCGAATTTTGTAGAAGGAAACCTTCAAACATTGCTGCAATGAAGTCGGGGACTCAAAGATTAAAGGTTAATCCTAAGGGACAGCAGGAACCTTATCACCCCCCAGTTTGTGAGGATGTTATTTGTAATGGGGTCACCATAAGGTGCCTTTATGATACAGGTTTGGATTATGATTCAGTTGTGAAGTCTAGCCTAGTGGACCCAAGTCAGTATACCACAGAAACAGTGGAAATACAAGGGGCAACTAAGGACATACCACTCATGACACTTCCCATCGCAAGGATAACGGTGAAAACTCGCTATGTGGAAGGAGAAATCAGAGCAGCAGTGATAGATGAACCAATCTACCCTCTGATATTGGGGTGGAGATACGTCTTCTTGGGGAATCCCGAGAGACCTGTGATCATGGCGACAGTGCAGACCAGGTCACAGAAGAAGGAGGAAGAAGGTGAACCTATAAATGCTCATCCAGAGGAGATGAGGAAGGCGCAGGCTGAGGATAGGACACTCAAGCCATGTTTTAAAAAATTGCCCAAATGCCACACACCTCCGAGCAAGGGGGAATATTTTATGAAGGACAGATTGCTATATAGGAAGACAGGAACTAGATCCACTGGTCACGGACAGTTGGTTCTTCCCAAGGTATATAGGGCAAATTTAATAAGGAGCTTACATGTTGGAAAAGATGGGGACCATGAAAAAGTCGGTACCATCTGCCAAAAAGTTGCTCGCAAATACTATTGGCCCGACGTAAATGTCGATATTGAAAACTTTGTAGAAGCATGTGGCGTATTTCATGAGGGAACACCCACAAAGGGAAAATATGTGCAGGACCTAGAAACGCCACGGGGCACTCTTAGGCCTGGAAAGAAAAATTATTATACTCAGGTAGACAAAGTGCAATGGGAGCCCCCCTTTTCACACCCAGTCTTCACTTGAATGGATTAACATGGCCACTATGCGACGAGTACAAAGAAGAAATTTAACCCAGAATAAGCTGACAATCCCTCGGTCAGGATTATATAAACTGGAAGAACAGAAAAGAGAGCGAAGATCTCTCATAAGCAATCTAAAGTGGGGAGACAAACCCAAGAAAAAAAATTGGTAGTGGTCGATTTGTGAGTGATGATTCTAGGAAGAAAAGTCCTCACTATAATGCTTCTAATGGACGGGACCCGATGGGTGCCATGAAAAATAAATATGGAAAATTAAAAATTCAGATGTAGCACTATTAAGGACCAGGACAGATGAGAAGGCGGAAGAGACTGTTACCTCATCTTATCAATACGTGAACGAACTGACCACTCGTTTGAAAGCTGGATGGAAACTGGCAAATGATAATTTGAAACAAGCCAGGAAGAAACATGCAGCATATTTTAATAGGAAGGCAAAGGACAGAGAACTAGCTGTGGGAGAGAAGGTGCTGCTTCTACTACCCGGTAGCCAGAATAAATTACAAATTGGATGGCAAGGTCCATATACGGTTCTAGAGAAGGTGTCTAGAACAAACTATAAAATTGACAAAAAGGGGAAGGAGAAAGTTTATCATGTAAACCTGTTAAAGAAGTATCTGGACAGACCACTCCAGGAAAGCACCCCCTTACTGACCTTGGCTATCGCAACTCAAATGCAAAAGGAACCACTCACCTCACATGAATACCCATTACATCCTTGTGAAACAGCAGCACAGGTAAAAGTCAGTAAGCACCTGACTAAAAATCAGAGGGAGAGAGTTCAACAGGTTCTGGAGGAACATACAGATATATTAACAGATAAACCAGGCCATACAAATTTGCTACAGTATGACATGAAACTGGTAGACTCAAACCCAATCTGTATGAGAGCCTATTCTATTCCGTTCGCGAAGGAGAAGGCATTGAAGGAAGAAATAGATTATTTGTTGAAGGAGGGGATTATTTCACACAGTGAATCATCTTTTAGTTCCAGTGTAGTTTTGTTGAGGAAACCGTCTGGGGAACACAGACTGTGCATAGATTACAGGAAACTGAATGCTGTCACAGAAGGACAAGTGGATCCATTACCAGACACAAAACAGTTATTTGCCAGATTAAACAAGGCAAAATACTTTTCAAAGGTGGATCTTAGTAAAGGCTATTACCAGATTCCAGTGAAGCCTGAAGTGAGACCTTATTTGGCTTTTAGCACTTCGGATGGACATTATGAATTCAACATGCTACCATTCAGACTGAAAAATGCTCCGAGTGTATTTTCAAGGATGATGCGCAAATTGTTGGATCCCCTGAATAACCCATGTATCACGAATTTCATGGATGATATTCTCGTCACCACAGAGACATTTGAAGAACACATTGACGCTCTAAAAATGTTATTTAATAGGCTTAGGGAGGCGAACTTAACTGCTAGGCCAACAAAATGTTGTATTGGATGCAAAGAGTTGGAATTTTTGGGACACACTGTATATCAGGGTAACATGACCCCTGACCCCAAGAACTTGGAAAAACTGCAGAGAGCACCTAGACCACAAACAAAAAAGGACGTGCGATCATTCGTGTCGTTATGCGGATTTTATCAAAAATACATCACAGATTTTAACTCTATTTGTGCTCCTCTGACTGATCTGACTCGCAAGGGACTTCCAGATAAAATTATTTGGACTGCGCAAAGTGAATTAGCGTTCCAAGACTTAAAGGAAAAACTCACTAGCAAGCCTATTCTCAAACTGCCTGATTTGACACAGGACTTTGTCTTAAGAACAGATGCAAGTAATGTGGGACTCGGGGCGGCTTTGTTGCAAAGATCATCTTCACCTGATGGGGAACTGAACCCAGTCGCTTATGCAAGCCGCAAATTGAATAAGGCGGAACAAGGATATTCCACAAGCGAAAAAGAATGTTTAGCGTTAATCTGGGCAATAAAGAAGTTTCAAATCTATCTGTATGGTAGGACTTTTGTGGTCGAGACGGATCATCAGCCCCTCGTATTCTTATCTCAGGCTAAGCAAAGCATGAAAACGCAAGATTGCTGAGGTGGTCTTTATTGCTTCAACCTTATCAGTTTAGTATCCAATATATCCCAGGCAAATTGAATGTCGGTGCAGATTTCCTCAGTCGGCACCCCTGTGATCAAAATTAGAGTAGTGGCAGGCGTAAGGAGCAATTTTATCTATGTGTATCACTGGTTTTGGAACTTGCCGTAGGCATGTTTTCAAGTGGGGAGATGTGTGATAAAATTAACCGTGATACAACGTTAAAATATCTCCAAAGATAAAATGTAGGGATAAAAATAATGCGTAAGCTACTAGAATACATGATCGCCCACGCCGCGGGTCACCACCCGCCATGGAAACTAACTTGTTAGACGTGAAGGCAAAACATTTACCCTTGGAACGGGATGAGAACGGAGATAAAAAGGAAAAAATATGACTGAACACGTGCTTGAAACTAGCAAGGCTAAAAAGACGCAATTGGTGGGGAAAGGAAAAAAAATTCACGTCCCCAAGTTGACACAAGGTAAAGAAATCGACAAAAGGGACCTTAGCTATTATACGCAACAGTCATTTCTTGGACGCTTTTGCGATAACTTAGTCCGTTTATTTGTATTCAGCGGCAAACGCATTACAGAAGATGCTCGAAAATATTTCAAAAAACCAACTAACCTTGAAAAGTAACTTTTTCTTAATAATAATGTTAGGAATATAAAACCTAGCTGGCCTGATGGCCGATCTTGAGCAGTGAAATAATATGCTTTCATTTATACAGACGGATAGATAATAAGAAAGATATTGACAAAAGACTGTGTTGTTCATATCAGCGAGCGACTGCATTGAAACAAAAAATGTCACTAATTTTCAAAAACTGCGGCCTTGAGACTCAAGTGCTAAAATCTAGTTGGAATGAAAGAGAGGGAATGTGGTGGAGAATTGTGGCTAAAAATAACTTTAAAGGCAAAATTGTGTAGGGGACGGCAGAGTTGGTTCAAAAAACAAGTGTGTTTTTTTTTTTGTGAAACGCAAGTAGAGACAGACGGACCAACAGACAATAATACATACTTGACTGAGGTATGACTGAATTGACTTTTGACCATAGGCTTGACATGGCTTTGTTGAAGCTTTATGCTCCCGAGGGAGCTGATAAAATAATGAATAATGAAATAATTGACTGCTGTATTTGGGCGTGTATTAGACAGACTTTCTCTCTAATGTAAACAGTATGTAATTTCATATACTTTATCATGACATACTTTATCATTATGTATACTTTATCATTACGTATACTTTATCATTATGTATACTTTATCATCACGTATACTTTATCATCACGTATACTTTATCATGACATATACTTTACCATCATGTATATTTTATCATTACCTATACTTTATCATTACGTATACCACTGGACAACAGCCAAAATGTATCCGAGACAAAAGTAGCTATTTTTAACTAATTTGGACATGCTGATCACGAATATGAACTTAAAAATCGCGAATTAGCTCTAGTTTTCAAGATCGGGGGGGGGGGGGGGGTTTAAAGAAAGCTTACAGCCTTTATTTTGGTTGTGAGATCGGTGACCAGGACCGGTATTGGGCCCCACACATATGTTGTCAATCCTGTGCAACGAATCTGCGCTACTGGTTGAACCGAAAAGGACGATCGATGCGTTTTGCAGTTCCAATGGTGTGGAGGGAACCGACAAACCATCTTAATGATTGTTACTTTTGCATGACTCCTCCAATTGGATATGGTATTTCTAAGAAGAAAAAGCGGTCTGTGGCCTATCCGAATATTCCCTCTGCTATGCGGCCAGTGCCTCACGGGGAAGGACTTCCTGTTCCAGACCCACCAGAATGTTATACTCTGGATGATGAAGAAGATAATAAGGCCAGTGAACATCCGTCACCCGTGAAAGCATCTACATCAAGAGATCCTGATTTCGTGCCTATTGAAGAGTCTGTACAGCCACATACAATTACCCAGAGTGAATTGAATGATCTAGTGAGAGATCTGGAATTGCCAAAAAATAAAGCAGAGCTGTTGGGGTCAAGACTGCAGCAATGGAATCTTCTAGAAGAGAATGTGCATGTGTCTGTGTTTCGTGCTCGGCAAAAAGGTCTGCTTCCATATTTCAAAATAACAGATAACCTCACTGCTTGCGTTGGTATACTGGGTCTGATGGCAGCACTGCACATCAACTACAAAGACGACGATTGGAGGCTGTTCATTGATTCGTCCAAGTTGAGCTTGAAAGCTGTGCTGCTCTATAATGGTAACATTTTACCACAAGATCTTGGCACCTCCTCTCCACATCAAACTTGGACTAATGACGAATTTTGTAAAGGCCATGGATCGAAATGGGGCAGGATTTTTATACCTTCTGATAAATTTCCCAGACTTAGTGAGGCCAAAATCAAGGAAGGTGTATTTGTCGGTTCACAGATATGTCAGCTCTTCAGAGATCAGCGTTTTGATGATATCCTCACAGGTGATGAAAAGTTAGCTTGGAATGCTTTCCAGCAAGTGGCCACAAACTTTCTAGGAAACAATAAAGCTGACAATTACCAGGAGCTTGTAGAAACCCTATTGCAGCGCTACGAGAGACTAGGGTGCAACAAGTCTTTGAAATTACACTTTTTACACTCTCATCTGGATTTCTTCCCTGCTAACTGCGGTGCTGTCAGTGACGAGCATGGGTAACGATTTCATCAGGACATTACTACCATCGAAAAAAGGTACCAAGGGAAATGGAATGCAACAATGCTAGCAGACTATTGTTGGAACATTGTGAGAGATGCTCCAGAAACTCATTACAAGCGACAGGCAAAAAAGCGTCGCTGTGAATCATTTCCGCTATGAGCATTATTATCATATGGTATGTCATTGCAAATGTGTAAATCTTGTTTTACAGATATTTTAAAAAAAAAACTAGAGCTAATCTGGTGTTTTAACTGCCATTTTCATATTCAGCAGCCCAAACAACATAAAGGTAACTTGGTTTAATCTCAGATACACACAAAAAGTCAAAATTTGTTGTCCAGTGTACTTTATTATTAGGCTATGTATACTTTATCATGACATATACTTTATCATCACGTATACTTCATCACTACGTATACTTTATCATAACGTATACTTTATCATTACACATACTTTATCATCAAGCATACTTTATCATTATGTATACTTTATCGTCACGTATACTTTATCATTACGTATATTTTATCATCACGTATACGTTATCATCACGTAAAGATAAGCACTTTCCTCTTGGTGCAAAGTTACCCGGTTCCCGGATCGGAATCTGGTAGAGCCACGCTTCAGTCTACCCAGCTATAAATGGGTACCTGACTCTGCTCTTGAGTTAGGGAAGGCAACGACAGTGAGGTAGGGATCTGGTCCCTCACCTCATAAATCTGGACCTAGTATGGTGAAGCTTTACTTCCCTGCGACAGTCTCTGCTATTGGAATATCTTTACCGTATCTTTTATAGTTAAGTAATTACTTGGAGCGACCAACATTATCCATCACATAAAACAAAGTGCTACGTGAACAACAACAGCACACAAGATCTTTTGGCTCTGGCTTCTAGTATACATTTATAATATCCAATGCTATTCAAATTGAAGTTTTAAAAAGAAAAACATATAAAAGAAAGTAATGAAATAAAAGGGGGAAAAATACAAGTAACAGAATCCAAACCATCTATACAGTAAATTAGACAATGATTCAAAACATAATCTGATTAGGGTGGCATATAATAAGATCTCGTGAAATAGGGAGGTGGTATAATTTTACATTTTTGGTAATCGGCCGGTCCTGTTCTCAATATCTCTTAACCGCCTATTACGACTTGTTGGGGCGCGGCAGCCTTGACCTATATCGAGTTCCCGGATTTACAGTAATTTACACTAAAGCGCTGATTGTCAGCTATCGAAACTTTTTGCAGCCAAACATGGATACCGTTGTACTGCGCTTGTCTTTGACGGCAAATCGCTTCAAGCTATCTCCATAAATGGACCGAAACAACATACGTTTTGCAAGTTGTCTCCTAACATGGGTATAAAGTATATTGATTTCTGTTTATCTCCATTTATTTCCCAGTGCAATGAAAGCTCCTCATGACGTATGAAAACTTATTTTGATAGCATTGCCTGTCCCTCCAACTTTGTCTATATTACTGCTAGGATGTATTTATAATTCTACATCTTGTGGTAGTGTTTCTTGACTTTCGTCCTTGTTATCATTTCTTGCATTTATTCTCATTATCTTTGTATTTTCCTTGTGTATTTCCAGACCTTCTCTCTATGACATCTCAAGTATTTTCATTTTGTTTTGCATCTGGTTACACCAGGGTTTCTTAACATGTGATCCATGGACACCTTGATTCATCAATATATTCTAGAGCGTCCGTGTACAATTTTTAATGTAAAAACTATAATTTTGCTTTTATGTACATTTTTTTCTCAAGAAGAGATCCATAGCCTTCATTGGACCATTAAAGAGGTCCACAGTCTTCATTGGATAATCAAACGGGTTGTAGCGTGAGGTTTTTATTGGCTCTAGGATCAGTGTAGTACTGACAATTACAGAAATAGAATTTCTGCAGAAAATGGTGAAGTCCCAGTGTCCGAGAGAACAACTGGTATCACAAATTAGTTACGGCTATGAATGATCTGATCTCGAAAAATTAGTAGAGAGGAGACAGTCATAAATTGCCACCCCCGCTGTGTAGCTAACTGTGATATTAAAACAAGGAAACAGATTTTACTTAACAATTATAAAATTGACAAGTCGTTCAAATACAATTTCCTTATTATTTATTTAGTATACTTGTATACACTATCTACTCTTGTGCTGAAGGGTGGATGTTGAAAAATGGAATGCAATGGATTTGTAAGTTTACATATGACTTACAAATATATATATATATATATATATATATATATATATATATATATATATATATATATATATATATATATATATATATATATATATATATATATATATATATATATATAACAAGTCTTCCAATTATAGGAACAAAAAATTATATCAGCTGTGCTGTTACTCAATTATAGTAAATGTCTCAGCTGTGCTGTTAATTAAATATATAAAATTTATCAGCTTTGCTATTATTCTTGTCTCTTGCTACGCTAACTTTTTTCGTCCTTGACAGTAAAATACTCACAATGGCCGACGGAAATGGTACTAATGTGTACTCATCTCTCAAAAGTTCTGTCCTTCTTAGTTTGATTCACACAACACCTGCTGAGGATCGCTCCTTTAGCCCACCGAAGACTGAGGGGAACTAAGGATGTTGCTCCGGTACAATCACTGTGCTCCTGCGAAGTTCCAGGCAGCTGGATTGACTGGACATACGACCTCAGGTTGGATGACACGAATAAAACCTGTAACAAGTAAAAATAGGGGCTAATTTCTGTCCTCAAGCCCACCTTTTTCTATTGTGTATGAGATGAGCGTGCCTCAGGTGTCTGCATGTAGGATGAATGACAACATGGCTCAGTATGAGTTAGCAATAGCGAGACAAGACAGGTGTCTACTTGCAAAACATTCTTTCTGATAAATTAATACATGAATACATCCAATAATATAAATTGAATACATGAATACATCCAATAATATAAATTCAATACATGAATACATCCAATAATATAAATTCAATACAGGAATACATCCAATAATCTGTACACCTAGGTGTGATACAACCGTTTCCTTCCCCCTATAATATACCAGGCCCTCTCTGACAAGTGCTATACTGGCTGGTAACATATATCCTAACAATATTGTTGTGTTCTGATGATAGGAGTTATATGAGACGAGGACTGTTTGGTTATATATATCAGGTTGGAGTTATATGAGACAATAGATTGGAGTTATATGAGACAATAGATTGGAGTTATATGAGTCCTAACAAGGTTTTGGTTATATTTCAGTTGGCTTTATATGAGACAATAGACTGGAGTTATATGAGACAATAGATTGAAGTTAGATGAGTCCTAAAAAGGACTGTTTTGGTTATATTCCAGTTGGTTTTCGTCTTCATCAATCATATCAGGAAATACAATCATTATACCTAATTCCCCAAGATACAATCAGTAACCTGATACATTCATAGTGAAACAATTTATATTAAATATATACAGGTGTAGGTAGTATAAATGACACACAACAAATACAAACATTATATATCTGCTGTAGGCCTATTTTCCTACAAGTTTATAGTAAATATATTTACCCTCTAAGATTTACACAGGCCAGACGACTTTAGTGAAGCAAGAGTCCCCGGTCAATGCAGGTGAGCAATAAATCAGTCTGACAGCTTCTCTTCTCCAGTCGGTCGTCTAGCTGGCTTCGTGTTGGTGTGTGCGTGATTTTGAATAAAATCTCGCACGTATATATAGGTAGATGAGGTAACTTTTTCTGCTTAAGGAATGCTGTTGATTGGTTCTCGGCGTGGCAAGCTGATTGGCTATATGCGGTTCCGTACCATCCGTCGTACAATCCGTGACCTTTACACACATGTTTTACGACACGGGTCCATAGCACAAATAAGATTAAGAAACCCTGGCTTCCACGGTTATGTGACAGTAGAGCCAGGATAATAAAAGTCAGTTATATGTAATGGTTGTGAAAATAACATGTCCCGTTTAGTTGTTCTTTTGTTTAATATCACGCTAACTAGAATGTCAGCACATGTCTAATGAAAGTTATACTTCCAGTAGAAGTAGTTCCATAACCAGATACTGACGTAGGGTACTGAAGTATTAGAGATCTCTCTATACTAGGTCTCAGCTTTATGAAGTGGAATGACCTGTTCCCTTCCTCTCTGCCTTTGCCTTCCATAATTGAGGAGCATAATCATGTACTCATTTACGGTTGGGTAGACTGCAGCGTGGCTGTACTACTTTTTGCCTCATGAAGCAAGCACTCTAACCACTGTGCAGTGTCGTACTAAGACGGTGCAAGGGGCGGTCCACCCCGGGTGACAACCAGGAGGTAGAGGTGCCATAACACATTTTTATGACTACTACACTGTTCACAAATCTGCTTACAAACAATTCATTTTTCTGTGTTTTTATTTATGGACAGTAGGGTGCCAAAGGTAGGATTCGCCCCAGGTGTCAAATACTTTAACTACGCCTCTGCCATTATGCTACTCGGCGATAAAAGTAACTTCATTTATGTGAACATTTATTTGTTAAATATTACATACGTATTTAAGGATGTTTGAGTCAAAATATATAGTTGTTGATTACATTTGCTCCATTGGAAGCTTTGTTGTTGTTTTTTTTTTTTTGTTTCGTTCGATTTTTGCACCTTGCACAAACCATTGGACTTTATTTTGTGTCTGGAATACACAGTTCAACCACATATGGGTTATAATTTGTGTATACATTGTTCCTTTTTCTATATAGAACATTACATTTATTGTTTTTCCAGACTGTAAATTCTCTGGCGTTTGGTATGCCGTTTCCTAACATCCGTTGATGGTGTATCTCTTCCCTGGTGTTGAGTATATCCCCCGTCACTGTTTTGAGTTTTAAGATGTTTGTGCTCTGATTTATTATTTGCTACATTTTTATTTACTGCCTTTGAGATTAACTCACGTATATCTATCTATTGGGTGTGTGCTGCTTTTTAATGTTTGATAATTTCTAACTGTTATTACTGAACCTTTGTGGTGAATATTTTTTTTAAGTATTTTTGTTCGTTTTTAATCATTCTTCTTTGCTCTGGTTAATTTTTGTTTTGGTAATATAAAATGTTATTTTGGTGTGAGGTGTTATTTGTTAATTTTTGTTTTGGTAATATAAAATGTTATCATGGTGTGAGGTATTATTTGTTAATTTTTGTTTTGGTAATATAAAATATTATGATGTGAGGTATTATTTGTTAATTTTTGTTTTGGTAATATAAACTGTTATTATGTTGTGAGGTCAACATTTAGTACAGTGTCTAGTGGTGGCGATGATGCGTTATATTTGTTGGTTGTGAGCTGGGTGAGTGTAGCTCTAAAATGTTTTCATAGCGTCCAGTCGCGGTTTGAGGTTGTGTGATGCCCTAGGCAAGCGTGAACTTGCAAGGCCACTTTAAAATAAATTGCTGTTGTACCGGTTTGGTTTTGGTTCCTGTTGTATCGACAAGCATATATTTGTGCGCGCTGCCGCTAAAACGTGAGTCTTTAGTAAAAAAAAGTCTAATGTTGATTATGCCTGAATCCGCCACTGATAGTGTTACACGAGGATTGTCTGAGGTTTCGTGACCCAGGGTTTATTTTGAGTGCTCCCAATGTTGTGAGTTCTGGGTACTTGTTTGTAGATAACGTCAATTGGGAGGTGTTCAGTTTGTGGAGATATGGATTGTGTGAGCTGAACAAGGCAATTTGATGTGGGTTTTCAAACGGGCGGTTGGTAGTCTGTAGTTCTTGATTTTGCTGTTTGCTGGAGTTTTGATTGTTTGATGAGTCGAGGCTGTTCTGATTGTGAGACACATATTTATGAGATTTTGGTTGTTGTTGTTGTTCATTCATTTGTGTTTTGATATTGTGGCAGTGGATCATTTGCTGATGTATGATTTTCAAATGTTTATATTACGACTTTGTTAAAGGCCTGTGGTCCTTTGGGTGCTGATTTGTGATGATGATGTAACCAAAGAACATCGGTGTTGTTGCCACTACCAACAGCGCCACTAACCACAACCGCAGAACAGAATCAATAACACATAACTCAATAATTTTAAAGATAACTTGCCTCGTTTTGAAGTTAGTGCCAACATCACTACACACCCGTCTCTTAACGGGGACATGTTTACATAGAAACCATAGCAACAAAGGACATCACAAATTTAAACTAATCGAACTCGGTTCATAAGTTCGGCAGTAACTATGTCACATACCGTCACTTGACCTCGTTTTATATCATCATCTTCTTCAACATCATCTTTTCATTTTCCCTCCCTATGGAGCATAGATCCACCACTACAGCTGGTCTCCTTGCTGGAAGCCTGCACATGCCCTTACAGTGGTAGATTCTGTAACAATTTATTTTACATGATGAAGTGGCCAGCCTCGTGCACAACTTCATGTTTGTTGCCACGTACGACATGCCTGATGTAGTAGTAATCCTATTCTTTCTTCGTCTCATCAGAGACGGTCAGCTTCACGGGAGAAATAGATGTGATTATATTGGAGCGACGAGAGAAGCATGAGACAGGCCGCCAATTTTATGAGAGAAATAGATGTGGTTTTATGACATCGATGAGAGAAGTCTGAGATAGACCGCCAACTGTATTAGAGAAACAGATTTGGTTAAATGACAGCGATGAGAGAAGTCTGAAACATACCTCCAATTGTATTAGAGAAATAGATGTGGTTATATGACAGCGATGAGAGAAGCCTGGGACATACCTCCAATTTTATTAGAGAAATACCAGGGGAAGTCAGTAAGGACAAACTGATATGGGGAAGCTGAAAATGGTATTTGGTAGTTTCTAAAGGTGTCATTAGGCGACAGTATTATCCAGCTTTATGATTAGCTTAGGTAGCAGACTGCTAGGTGTCGCATGCGCAGAGCAGATAAAAATGGCGACTCTGCTCGTGGAGTGTACAAACGAAGAACAGCGCGCTGTTGTGCGGTGTTTTTTTTTTAGGGGGGGGGGGGGGGCAAAAGGACTTCCTGCAAAGGATATTCATAAGGAAATGTTTCTTGTTACGGTGGGAAGTGATTGTTACAGGGGATGAATCATGGATGCATCACTACCAACCTGAATCAAAGCGTAATGCAATACAATGGAGACATCCTTGTTCACCTTCAGCCAAGAAATTCAAGGTTTCGCCAGCCGCAGGGAAGGTTATGCTTACAGTGTTTTGAGATTCTCACGGAGTGCTGTTAGCCCATTTCCAGAAGAAAGGCGAGAATGTGAATGCAGCATCGTACTGTGAGGTTCTGTTGATGCTTCGGGATGCAATTCGAAGAAAACGCCCAGGCCTACTGATTAGAGAAGTACTGCTCCTGGTATTAATGCCAGACCACATACAGCTCGATTAACCTAGGAGAAAATTGAACAACTAGGGTGGCAAATTCTTGAACATCTGCCTTACAGTCCCGACTTAGCCCCGAGTGATTTTCACCTGTTTGGTCCACTAAAAGCTCACCTTGCGGGAAACATTTCGCGGGTGATGCAGAGGCTGAACGTGAGGTGTGAATGTGGTTGAGACAGCAGAGCACGCACTTCTATGCTGAGGTTTCGAAGCACTAATACAGCGATGGGATAAGTGTATCAATGTTGGTGGAGATTATGTTGAGAAATAAAGGGGAAATGTAAGTGCAATAATACACGGTGTTCAAGTTCGTATCTCATTTTTTTTTTCTCATAACCATTTGTAACTTACTTACTGACTTCCCCTCGTAGATGTGGTTATACAGGGTATCCATAAAAGATTGTACCCTTTTCAAAAAAATTATCCTCGGCCCCATGATGTGGTACTAGGATGCTTTCTATCACAAACGTAAGATAATCTCTGCAAGATTTTAAGCATACCTTACAAAGACTGAAAAATAATTTACCTATTCCTTTTTTTTTCACCTACTTGACCAGTATGTTGAGAGACATGTAATAATTACCGGTTGCAACTCAAATGCGAAAGTTTCACTTGAAATACCCGCTGCGCGCATGCGCACTTTTTTGAGTGTTTTGAGTATTTTGAAACAAACGTGGTTTTTTTTTTTTTTTTAAATGATTTTCGTGCAGGGGTTCCCTGGACTTCCAGTTAACTGTCACTCATCTCGTGTAGTTCCTGGGTGTCACCGAGGGGATTAAAAAAAAGAATTGGCTTACTGCTGCCTCAGACAGAGGTGACTAATATGAGGTTGACCATGAGGTTGGCAACCTCATCGTGTAAAACAATTTTATACATAAATTACTGTTGCGAGAGCACATGAATGTTTTGATGCAGGCTTCCTGCAAGTAGACTATAGGTCCTTAAGGAACGTAAAGGGGAAACAGAAGAAGAATTGTTGTTCTCGTACTGAGGAGATGGCAACTCGTGCTTTTCTATAAATGCGTGCGTATCTGAGCGGCGTAAATGTAAGATAGCCTACTTGTAAACTCTATTGAGGCCCTTTTTATCATTATTACTGCTATTATAATATTTTTTTAAATAGTTAAGGGGGCACATCCAGCCAAAAATGGGTTATCTTTTTAAAAAATTAACAGAAAAATAACTAACGAACTTGTTGACATAAAATTTGGCCACATGTTACAATAGATATTATATTTTATGATGAACAAAGTTTACTTTATAACTTTTAATGTTTTATGTGAAAATAATTAATTATCATGAAGTGATGAAAAAAAAAAATGAAAGGAAAACCCCCAGTGCACCTGGGAATGAATTTCACACATAAAAAGTGCAAAGAATGCCAAACCAGCAGATGATGCGCATAACATCCCCACCTACGGCGTGAAGCACCCAAAAATGTCTACCCCAATGAGCTTTGTAGATATGGCTCTTGCAATATGACCCTTTTAAATAGCACAAATTTAGAACTTTGTATAGCAATATCTCTGTTTCTATACCATGTAAGAAATAAGTGGAGGTTCATGCCATAAAGGATAACATGGGCTATAAGTGTGCAAAATTTGAAGCCTAAAGCTTTAAAATTGTAGAAAATATCACCGGAACTGTGAATCGCAGGCCCTGTTTTCGTTAAAGTTTAGTTTTTAAAATGTTAAAACACTTATCTGATAAGAGCTGAACATTGATAACTCATAAACTATTACAGATAAACACATAATTCAAAAAGAATATCGAAGTAAAAAGGCTTATAAATATTTAAAACACAATTATTATATGCAAATCAAAAATATCCTTTTTTTTTGTCTATTTCTGTGTCTTAAGGATTATAGTTGGTTTGTTAATGTTAGTACTGATGTGTTTAGTCCTTTCTCTCTTCCATTTCTTTATTCCTCCAAATTGCCTGACGTATTTGTAGCGAAATATAGTTATTTCCCCTAAAGGAAGCTACTACACTGGTGTAATGAATAAGTAGCCTTGATCGACTGCTCGCGACTTCAGATGTTTACATGTTGCTAATAGTTACGGTTTGCCGCTGACTATGAAACTTGATAGAATGATGGTGAAATACACCCTTAATTCAATATAAGTTCATGATATCAATATTTTATCTCTGAATCAATAATTTTGTTGACCAAGCGAATTGATGACAGACGTTACTGATCACAATAGGCCTACTGTTACTAAATTAACAGATTAATGTTGTAATTATACTTTAAAGAAAGCCCGAAACTGAAAAAGGGTTATCATGTGATGATTTTGGGTCATTTCTCTTTTGCGCAGCAGCTATAAGCAATTCCTGGTACAATATTTTAAAAGTTTCGTAAAGTATTCCACATTCCTCGCACATTCGCCAACGTATTTCAGACGTTGCAAGTTCAATAATACAAAGCAACACATCTCGAGAGGTTAGAGACAATCTACGCATGCGCCATGAACCTAGATCTATATGATTGGTCAGGTTAACCATTCTATTAATAGAAGGTAGGAGATCCCCTACAAAATACGGACTGTCACAAGACGGTGCAATCATTTCTGCCGACGTAAACACAAACGCATGTACCTAAACATTTATTGACTTCAATCCGGAGGATAAATTCTCAGAGGAAGTTTTAAAATTTCAGAGTGATAACATCCTGTTGTAATTAACATTATATGGGAAAGGTATATTCGGCAAGAACCATCGTCTGTGATAGGTTCGAAAGGAAGTTGGTGCGACAGGTAAGTTGTAACAACTATTTTTTATTTTTTAAATTGACGTTAACGCCCACAGTATGTTACTTTGGATTAACACAGACATTATGTGACATTATTTGAGATGTTAGAACAGGGTTTCTTCTTTATTTTCTTTTGTGTGTGCCTTGGACTGCTTTCATCGCCCGCTGAAGGCTACGGATCCCTTCTTAATGTACTAAAACGCATACTTAAAAATGTTACATATAAATAGATACATTTTGTTACAAATACATATAGTTAACCTTACATTCAGTCATGCTGAAATGTAAAAAAAAATATGTAAAAAGAAAATTTTTCTTTAAATGTTAATATTTAATGGTAATTTCCCGCATAGAGATTTTCGTGAAAATGCAATTCAGATTTTGTACACGGACCCCTTAGAATTCATTGACGGCCCCAAAGAGTCCTCACTCACAGAGTAAGAAACCCCGTGCTAGACTATCAAACTACGATGGAAGCCTTATTGAAGTAATAATACAATTTAGTTTATCATATTGTTGTTGTTCGCTGTCCACACATGATTTAAAAGAGACAGCTTTCTTTGCAGAAATGTAAGGTTCGCTATGAAGTAACTATTGTTTAATAATGAAACGAGATTACGGTACTAACACAGTACTCATTGAAAAAAAAGTTAGCTAAAAGCATAACTAGACCACAAGGTCTTTTATATTACGACATGCGCCCTAATATAACCAACGGTTGAGCGAGGAGAAATGTTGTTTTAAAAAATTCTCATGGCAAAAGATTAAAAGAAAAAGACAGTCCCATTGCAGATACTGCTGTAGGGGAAGGAAGTGAAAGAGACTCCACTATAATAGGTTCTAGTTTTATGAGGTATGCTAACCCGCTCCCTTCCTTACTGCCTTTACCATCCCAAACTCAATAGCGGAATCAGGCGCCAATTTACAGCTGGGTAGACAGAAACGTGACATTACCAGGTTTTAAAAGCGGAATTTGTTAACTTTGTCAGGACTCTAATTACTCTTCCAATCGGATGCTCACTAATGTCTATTCTTTTCCATTTCTAACACTTAACGCTTGCTTTTCTTTCCAACAGAATTATTATACAAAGTGGTACGATAAAAGATTCTGCCAAGCAAAACATTACCTGACCATCTGGCATCAAACTTAGCAACACTTGCCCGTTTGGCATCCAGTCAAGCAATACCTACCCATTTGGCATCACACGTGTCAAAATTTGCCCATCTGACATCAAGCAAGACCCATAAAGTATCTGCATTGTCAGCACAGCAGGCCTTCTTGGATAGACATCAGACTATCCTATTAACAAGTTCTGAAGCAAATCATCCCAAGAGCACACTTGAAAGTTGATAAAAGGGTTACTCCAGGCCTTTATTGTAGACTCCATCATCAGCCAACCACCGGTTTTCTCTCAATTAACAATATATATTTAGCTTCATCTTTACCACGCCCACAGCCACCACGAGCAACTACGCCATGCCTGAGGATAATGAACAACTCGAAATGGTCGATTCGGAAGGCGGGGCTGAGGCCTCAGAGATTCAGTTCTTGTTACACAAAAACGAGGACAAGATACTGAACGCTACGATTAAAGCCTTTGAGAGTGGATCGTTGACGCCTTTGATCAAAGAAGAGTTGAGATGTACTATCCAGAGTCGGCGCCTGGCAGCTGGGAAGGGAGAACTTCGTGTGGAAGAGTTCAAAAAACCCCCCAAAAAGAAGCCGGTAAGTTCTATATCTGCATTATATAAGTAGAACAAATCAACTGTTAATATACATCAAAATAACGCAATCATTTAGCAAGGAAACTATCTTTAATTTCATAATAGTTTACATTGTATCAGAATAGTTTACATTGTTATCCCCCCCCCCCCCTTTTTTTGGTGTGTGTCTCCCCTTATCTTTTCCCACAAAGTTTGCAGTGGGCGTTACAATGAAAATGCAGTGCAAACTTATCTAAGTCGCTGCCGATATCCATTATAACTTTAGTTGTGTTATCGGTTGCTGACACTTAGCGATGTCACGCCTAGACCTAATACAAATAGACAACTCAAGCTGTCAAGTTTTTCCCTTCGTAACTGTATTTATTATATCAGAGCTGTATGCTTTCTGTGCTTCTCTATGGTGCGGAATGCTGGAGAGTTACAGAGAAGGAAATGTCGAAATTGTCTTCTTTTCACACAGCATGCCTAAGAAAAATTCACCGAATCTTTTGTCCGAATACCATCACCAACCAAGATCTGCTTACTCGGAGCAAGCAAGAGGACATGCACACCATCGTAGCTGGCAGACGCTGGAGCTGGGTTGGCCATGTCCTCAGAAGAGACCCGATGCCATCACAAGAACAGCTATGCTATGGACCCCTGAAGGAAAACGAAAGAGAGGCCGACCAAAAACAACTTGGCGGAGGACTGTGGAGGCTGAGATGCAAAGAATGAACCAGAGTTGGGGCACTGTACGAAGGATGGCCACCGACCGAGCAAAGTGGAATCAATTTGTTGTTGCCCTACAAGACGCCACCAGGCGTAATGGCCACTGACTGCTTTGATGGTCGGCGGCTAAGGATCAAAGAAGAAAAGAACTGTATTTATATAAGTTGTTTGGTACGAAATCCAAGTATAATATTTAGCTGTAGTTTATTTTTCTTTCTTCTTATTTGTATTTCAGCTTTCTGTACAGTAGGCATTGCCATAAGGTAGATCACAATCTAGAGGTAGATCACAAGGGATGATTTGATAGACCTCTATGTGATGGAGGGGAATAAGAGAATTAATTTTAAAGCTAAATAAATTTTAGATTATTGTTTATGTAAACAGCTACATTCAACAACATGAGACAGATACTAACATCTAAACAGTTAACTCACAAATTCAAACTGAGAATCATCAAATGCTCTATGTATATGGGCATGGGCAATGAACAAGCAATTAGAAGAACGAATTGAGACCCTTGAGATGTAGCTATTTAGAATAATTGGTCACATCTCATGAAAAATATCGTGAGATGAGCTTTTTCTGCTTTACCTTGACCTAACTGTCAGACTAGCTCTCTCCTACCGTCATTTAAAAGCTCGGCATCCCCCGGATTGAAGGTATATTTTCTGCGTTCCCAGCAACAACTCACAAACTAGCTTACAAAAGTTTACTTTTATCAGGAGCTGCATGAGACGGGAACGTAATGTTTTTTTTGTGAAGCGAAGTACGCGTATACATTCGGTAAATCATTTAGTTTGGATGTTGATGGAATTGCAGAAAATATAAAGTCCGACGTAGATAAAAGTAATATGTAGGCTACACTTCTTCCTAATTTCAAATGCAGTTCTCTGAAACCTGAAAACAACCACGATTTAATCGGGGCAGATCTTCGTACAGCTCAGTGTTTCTAAAGTAGATGCCAGCAGCTTCTGAGTTGCCTGCCGCTGA
This sequence comes from Oreohelix idahoensis, assembly GCA_024509875.1. Taxonomy (NCBI): domain Eukaryota; kingdom Metazoa; phylum Mollusca; class Gastropoda; order Stylommatophora; family Oreohelicidae; genus Oreohelix; species Oreohelix idahoensis. The sequence continues at coordinate 383,932 of JAMPIV010001881.1, forward strand.
TATAAGAACTTAGCGTATAAGTCTTAGATTCGCGTAAAAGAAAGTAAATAGCGTATTGTATGTTCACAAATAGATAACTCATCTTAATTTACGCGAATCTTTGTGCATGTCATCTCTCGCCGCTAGTTATGCTATTCCTAAACCACGACATCAGCGTAACTGTATGGTGAATCATATATTTTGTAATATCACGTAGTTAAAAGCATGTAACATCCGCATTATTGTGTATTCAACAAGGAAAGATTTTTTCCAACAATGCAAACTTCCGTTGACGTCACTTCAGCTGGCCTCGATGTCAGTGGCTGCTAAGCTGCGCGTAAAGTGGCCATACTTTTTCTCTGGATGAACTTATTTACATACTTTCTCTTCTTCTCTTTCCTTTTCGTTCCATAAGGAGCATGCAGTCCCGACTACGGCTGGTCCCCTTCCAGGAAGCCTGCATCAATGCGTTCATATGCTCTCACAGTGGGCTATTTCTGTAACTATTTGTTTGACACGATGATTTTGCCAGCCCAATGATCAAACTCGTATAAGTCGTGTCTAATGTCGTGTCTGAGGTGACAGGGCTCCTATTCTTTCATTGTCTCCCTTGAGACCCCCGTGACTAACACATTTACATTGACATACTATGGGCTGATCTAAAATTTAAAAAATTTGCTCTAAATTCATTATAATTTGTGAATTTATTAATATAATATTTTTGTTTTCTTAAAAGACAGCCTTGAATAAGTGTTAAATCTTATTCGTCTTTCGTCCTTGGCCACTGACTGACAAAGCAATCAGTGACCATCACTCCTAGTGGTGTCTTGTAGGGCAGCAACAAACTGTCTCCACTTTGCTCGGTCGGCAGCCATCCTTCGTGTGGTACTCCAGCTCTGGTTCATGTTTTTCCTCTCTGCCTCCACAGTTCTCCGCCAGGTAGCCTTTGGTCGGCCTCGCATTCACCCTCCATCTGGAGTCCATAGCATGGCAGTTCTGGTGATGGTGTCAGGGTCGGAGCCCAATTTCAGCGTCTACCCGCTATGATGGTGCGCATGTCTTCTTGGTAGCTCCGACTCAGCAGGTCTTGGTTTTACCATGAAAACTATTGACTAAATTGTCTTGTAATTATTTATCCCAAAAACTCCATCTACCGGTAGTATTACATCACTATCTTGTGCCTTAATCATCAGCAAGATGGTCCTTTCGTACATCCCAGTGAGACATGCCGTGTATTTTATCATGTCATCTTTGCGGGCCTGCATTTTATCACGCGGCAGTCTGATAGTGTGTATCGTCCGCAGACAAGAAGTCGGAGTTAACAATAGAAGTGTCGGTCAGTGTATACTTTTACTTCGTCTGGAGCTAGGGATAAGCGAAAAGTCAATGTGGCAAGTTCGCTCAGCACAAACACAAGTCAATGTAGTTTCAAAAATAGGTCACGCGATCAGGTAAAACCAGGGAGTGACAAATTAGAACAAGATGTGATAAGAAAAATTGAACGACGGAAGCGAAAACAACGTCAAGGAGCGGGTGAGAAAAAGGAAAAGGAAGGGCACATAAAAAAGTTAAAGGATAGCACAGAAAAATGTAACATACGAAGATTGACTCGTCACAGGCAATGTGGCCCACGTTGAAAATCACTGCTCTAAACCAAGGATGAATTCTCACGTTAAATGCGCAACACAATTTCTGAGCTAGCCACGACATATTAGGAAAAATTTTGGGGGCAGAGGGTGCTGAGACTGTGGTAAAGTGGGATGTTATAAATATTTATAGGGGACTTAGTGTACTGACTGAGATCAGCTGTGAAGGTATCTGTATCTAATAAGTGTGGTGTATTTACAGATAAACAATTTAATTTATTCTACAACACTTTACAACACTGTGACACTCACACACATATAACACTCTCTAAGACTATCTTAAATGAGTCAGTTGATTATGTTTAAAAAATATATGTATTAATTCTTGTCAATAATGGATATCCTGATTCAACTACACAGTGAACCAGGAATCACAATCAAATGTAATTACAAGTATTATTTACACAGTTTATATATATGAACTTTGTATTGACATAGTTTATTATTATTATTCTATGTGTGTAATTTGTGCAGTAGTAATATGAGGTAATACTGGTTGTGTTCAAGCTTGGTTGTTGTTTTTCATCATGACTTCAAGTGTTTGATTATCGGGGAAATAGTATTGGGAAACTTTCACAGTTCCTGTCATTTGAACCCATTAATTGTCCCTCTGTGGTTAACAAAATGTCAATTTTTGAGGGGGCACATAATGTTGAGCTACTCTGGCCACAGAAGCTTAACTTTCGTGATGGCGGCAGGAAAAGACTCCTCTGCTCGATTGCTTCCTGTGTTCTAGAGACACCTCACTGGTCGCTATCTGGACCAAGGAGTATGCTGTCAGCCTCTGGATTTCAGCAAAACTCAGACCAGGTGCTGCTTCAATAACTAGGACCACAGTCCCTGAAACAAGAAGGTTGTACCTCCTACTTCAGATCTAATTTATAATCTATTTCTACACTGAACACAATACAGAACAAACACTGAGTTCAGAGCGGTAGGCCAACTGCTATCTTCATCTGAAACAATTTACACCAGTATACTCCTCCCTAATGGTTACTACGCCTCTGCAATTCCAGCATTAGTTCCTTCTAGTCAATAAGATAGGTGTCAGTGTACTGTTTGGCAATTCCATGCAGTTTTACTTTTCTCCGACACCTCCTGTTCAGGTTGGAGCAATATTTAGGCCTTGCCTCATGTTGGCTACTGAACCACACACATATACAGACATAAATTATCAATTTACATTCAATTTTCATTAAAAAGATATCGAATATATCAAGCTTACCACAATTCATGGAAATAATACACAGATACGTTGACTGGCGATGAATAATGGCACAAATTCCGATCTGCCTCTGTCCCAGACTTTTATTTAGAAAAATATGATCTGGCTCTCAACGCACTGTTTCTTAGTAAGTTTATTTTAAAGTGTGGCACTGACCTGACGCTCCTAATTGACTATATTGGCGGGTCTAACCAATCGGGCCATGTTTACCCAGCTTTTCAAAAAAAGTACCCTTACTACCGTTTCCCTAACAACAAAGAATTTGTATTTATAGTCCGACTAATCGTGTTTAGCCTTACATTTATTTCTATCCAATCAAATAGGAGGTAACATGTTGGCCTATTTCCCGTACAATGGTGGTTTCAAAACCTGCCACTGCGCAATTCTGATTTTGGTGTTGTCTGACAGCACCACCATTTTATTTTGGCTATAATTTGTTAATTCCTAGACTATTTGCGTAACGTTTAACATATTCTTTGTCAGCAAGTCCTAAGGAACCCAATTATATAAATTTAAGGGAGCTAGGTGGCTGCGTTCAAAATGTGCATTTTCTTCTACCTCCTGTTCACTTCGATACGACGTGGTGTCTGGGTACTGTCAGGCTTTCAAACGTAAACCAGTATAATGTCATGTTTCCCAATAAGAATTTTTTCAGGTTTTTAAACCTAACTCTCGTATGGGTAGTTTTTTTTATTACTGTCCATCTAAAAAAATGCTTATTGCTTCTGGCCTTACGCTTGGGGAGGGTGGCATTAATTGTATATCGCGAGACGCGTGTTATGGTGCATGCGTTCCTGCTTTCAGCCCTCACTCCCTCTTTCTATCCTAAGTCCATCTGTCCTTTCGTTTATGTTAACGTAGTGTAATTAATGCTAGTATTAATTTACGTCATTAATCAGCTTGCTGATATCTCAAGGTTTTTCTTAGAAATGCAGTACACGTTTTATTGTAGAAAGCGTGTAGTGATTCAGTAGGCTTTACGTGAAATGGAAACCACGGAAATTCAAATCCACAATTTTAATTACAAGTATATGTACAGACTTTATCAATATGAATATTGTAGTGACATATATTATTAAAAATATCCTATGTGTGTCAGTTGTGTAGTCGTAATATGAGGTAATACTGGTTTTGTTTTGTTCAAGCTCTGTTGGTATTTGTCATCATGACTTCAATAGTTTGTCTTTTGGGACTAGTATTGGAGATGTTCTCAGTTCCTGATATTAAGACAATTAAATTCCCCTCTGAATGTTATTTTTACAAAGTCATTTCAAGATGAGGGGACATAATGTTGAGCTCAGCTGGCCAAATCAGCTTATCTTGCGTGATGGTGGCAGGAAAGGACTCCTCTGCTCGAATTCTCCCCTGGGCTCTGGAGACACCTCACTGATAGCTAAATGGACCAAGGAGTATGCTGTCCGACTCTGGATTCAGCAAAGCTCTGACCAGGTGCTGCCCAGTACCATCAAGACCACGGTCCCTGAAATCAAGAAGGATGCACCTTCTACTTCATAACTAATTTATACTCTCTTTTTACACTGAGCACAATACAGCACAAACATTGAGTTCAGAGCGTTAGGCCAACTGTCAGCTTCATCTGAAATACTTTATACCCGTATTAACCTCCTTAATGGTCACTACGCCTCTGCAATTCCAGCATTATTTCTTTCTAGTCAATCATCCAGGTGTCAGTGTACTATTTGGCCATTCCATGCCGTTTTACTTTCCTCCGACACCCTCTGTTCAGGCTGGAGCATTATAGGCTTTATCTCCTGTTTGCCACTGAACTACACATATATATACAGGCATAAATTAACAATTCACATTCAATTTTCATTAAAAGATACTGAATGGTTCAAGCTTACCACAATTCATAGAATAAACACAGATACGTTGATTAGCAATGAATTCTGGCACAATTACAGGCACAAATTCCCATCTGCTTATGTTCCAGGCTTTTATTTAGCAAAAATATGAGCTGGCTTCAACGCACTGTTGCTTTATCAAGCTTATTTAAACAAGTGGTTTCGAACTAACGCTCCCAAGTGATTATATCAGCGAGTCTGGCCAATCGAGCCACGTTTCGACAAGTGTTTGAAAAAATGTTACCTTCCTACGTCTCCCTAACAACCAAGATAGTATTTATAGCCCGACCAATCGTGGTTAGTCTTTCATTTGTTGCGCTCCAATCAATTTGGAGTTTACATGGTAGGCTATTTCTGTAACGTAAAGTTTTTTCAAACACGTTATACAAAAATTTTATGAGCAGAAATGATTCCATGTTGTCAGGCATCCCCACTATTTTATTTTGGTTATAATTTATTAATTCCTGGACTATTTGCGTAACGTTTTACATATTCTTTGTCAGCAAGCCCTAAGGAACCCAAATATCCAAATTTAAAAGAGCTACGTGGCTGCGTTCAAAATATGCAATTTCTTCGACCTCCTGTTTCGAAGATGTGCTGTCTGGGTACTGTAATGTTTTCAAACGTAAACCCATCTATTGTTATCTTTCCTAATAAGCGTTTTTTATGATTTTAAAACCTAACTCTGGGAAGGGTAGTGAATTTATCACTGTCCGTCTGAAAAAAAAATTTAGTGCATGTAGTCTTACACGCGTGATGGCAGCATTTGTGTATCGCGCGACGCGTGTTTAGTGTTCGGCTTTCTGCCTCTCCCTTCTCTTTTTATCCTTTAGTCCATCTGTTCGTTCGTTTTGGTAACGCAGTATAATTAATGTTAGGATTAATTTAGGTCATTACGCAGTCTGCCTCTCAATGTTTTTCCAAGAAATACAGCACACGTTTCATTGAAGAAAGCGGGTATAATACAGTAAGCTTTTACCATCAGCGTGAAAGCGTTACAATTTGCAGACGAAGCATAAAACAAAGGGGATTTCGAGTACTGTCATTGTGACAGCACTGTTCTTTACCATTCTTCTTCCTTTATTTATTTTATTTGTTAGGCTTCATATTTACCTAATAATTTATATATGTGGATTAGAATATTCCACGACATTTCCCCAATAAGCATTTTTCAGGTTTTTTAAACCTAACTCTCGTATGGGTAGTGTTTTTTATCACTGTCTATCTGAAAAAAAGTTATTGCTTCTGGCCTTACGCTAGGGGTGGGTGGCATTAATTGTATATCGCGAGACGCGTGTTTAGTGTGGCATGCGTTCCTGCTTTCAGCCCTCCCTTCTCTCTATCCTAAGTTCATCTGTCTTTTCATCACGCCGTGTATAAAATGAAATTAATGGAAGTATTAATTTAGGTCATTACGCAGGGTGCCTAGCTCAAGGTTTTCTTAGAAATGCAGTACACGTTTTATTGTAGAAAGCGTGTAGTGATGCAGTAGGCTTTACTATCAACGTGAAACGTTACAATTTGCAGACGAAGTAGAAAACAAGGGGATTTTTTGTACGCCATTGTGACAGCACTGTACTTTTACCATTTCTCTTTCCTTTTATTGAATTTATGTGTTAGGCTTTACAGTTACCTTTTAATTTATATATGTGGATTTAGAATGTTTCACGACAGAGACCTGGAAGCCCCATTTTAAAACTCGACACTGTGTCGTTAGATGTTACTTATTGTTTTATTTATGTGTCCGCACTCGATATATCTTTCAAAGTTGGTCGTTTTCTGCTATCTGAAACATTAATTTAGGCAAGACCGATAACCAATCATTCTTAATAAATGGTGTCCCATAAGTCTGGCATCATAGGAAAGGTGCTTTAAGAAAAAGGCAACACAAAAACAGCTTTTATTCACAAAACTTGCTCACACATTCACAAAACTTGCTCACACATTCACAAAACTTGCTCACACATTCATAGAACTTGCTCAGTGTGTCAACCATTTTCCCTAATGCACAAATCCAGGCACGTGATACCCTGTCAGCAAGTACACAGCGAATGACATCAGCAGTAACGGTGTAACATGCATCAATAATGCTATGATACCAAACTTATGGGACACCCCGTAGATATTAAAAGAATTTCTCATATCTAGGTCACATAATAACAGAAGATGACAGCTGCGAAACAGGAATCAAAAAGAGAATAGGAATGGCCAAAGCTACATTCAACAACATGAGACAGATACTAACATCTAAACAACATGAGACAGATACTAACATCTAAACAACATGAGACAGATACTAACATGTAAACAGTTAACTCACAAATTCAAACTGAGAATCATCACGTGTTATATATATTCTGCATTACTGTATATTGTAGAAACATGGACACTGAATAAGCAATTAGAAGAAAGAATTGAGGCCCTTGAGATGTAGCTATATATAGAATAATGGGGCATATCTCATGGAAAAAGAAGAAAACATATAAAGTGGTCCTAGAAAACCTAGGAATTAAAAGAGAATTAAGGAGATCAAAATTTGACAGCTAAAATATTTTGTAAAAAGACATAACACCTAACTAAAGACCTTAATAGAAGGTCAGAGTTGAAGGCAAACGTGCAAGAGGAATACAGCTATAAGTAGGAAGATCACATCAAGAGATGGACTGGAAAGAGTCTATCAGAGTGCACCATCAAGACAAGAGACAAGAAAGAGTCTATCAGAGTGTACCATCAAGACAAGAGACAAGAAAGAGTCTATCAGAGTGTACCATCAAGACAAGAGACAAGAAAGAGTCTATCAGAGTGTACCATCAAGACAAGAGACAAGAAAGAGTCTATCAGAGTGTACCATCAAGACAAGAGACAAGAAAGAGTCTATCAGAGTGTACCATCAAGACAAGAGACAAGAAAGAGTCTATCAGAGTGTACCATCAAGACAAGAGACAAGAAAGAGTCTATCAGAGTGTACCATCAAGACAAGAGACAAGAAAGAGTCTATCAGAGTGTACCATCAAGACAAGAGACAAGAAAGAGTCTATCAGAGTGTACCATCAAGACAAAAGACAAGAAAGAGTCTATCAGAGTGTACCATCAAGACAAGAGACAGAAGACGTTGGAGATACATTGCAGCCGACCTTCGTTGTGGATGATGATGTAGAAGTAAAAGCGTGTGGTCCTAAGTCAGTGGTCGGCAACAGGCTTCCTGCAAGCAAATCATGCATTAGTGTCCCCATGCTCCATAAGAAGCGATAAGGGAAGTTATTTGTAAAAAAAATTAAAATGACACGGCAGCAAATAAAAAACAAAAAACACACAACAACAAAAAATGACATTCATGTTTAATTCACCCGGATTTCAGCAAGGTGTGGCTTCAGAAATTATAACTAGGTCAGTTTCCGTATTCGGTTGTAAGGTAAATATTATATGCAAACGAGCAAGTAAACCTGTCAAAACCGGACCGAGGAAGTCGTGAAGTCAACGTCTTACGCTTTCAGAATTTGAAGCACAATTAGAAGACTGTGGATCTTGCTCAGGACGCCTTATGTTGATGATTCTGACTGAAGTTCTTTTATATAATTGTAAAGTTTTTAAATAGAATTTAAATCCGTGCCTACTGTTTTCAGGGGATGTAATTTTCTCCTTTTCTGTTAAAGGGGCATAATCAAACTACACAAGATACTTAAATATGTGTAATTATATGATAGTTTGCCACGTAGTTCCAGGGGATCTCTGACGAGAAAACAAGGACTACTGCACCCTCATGCATGTCGTACATGCGGCTTATACGAGGTTAGGTTGTGCCATCGGTTGACAACCTTATTATGTAAACAAAATGCCACTGAAGCCCCTGCTGCTGCTAGAGAATTGAATGTTTGGTGCAGGCTTCCTGCAAGAGGAACAGTTCCAGTTGTGGTTCCTAGTTCCGTAAGAAGTGCGAAGGAGAACCATTATGATGATATGGCAGCTTAATCAAGCTTTTTTCTGTAATTATTTTAAGTGTAACAATTTCTATTTTCAAATTCAGTGTAAAAACATAAAGGGAATTATTTTTACAATTTTATTTCTATGAGTTTGCATTTATTTATAATGATACGTGTCATGAAATCACCCATGATTACCACTTAAGAGCATTACAGTAGGATTTTGTCTTATTAATTAACTCTTCACGCACCTTGACTTTTACCAGATGACAGAGGAGGAAAGAAAAAGAACCCAGACTCGGCGAGTACAGAACAGAGAGGCAGCTCAAAGGTTCAGGCAGCGACAGAAAGATCAGGGAACCTATCTCACAGAGGTAAATGTACCTTAAGTCTTTTTCTTCGAGTACCGTGTCTGGTGACGTAGGTGATCATGTTTGTCTACAACTTCTTCTCTCCAGTGTTCTTTACCAAGTCTGTTGATTACTTCTTTCTATCCCATTATGTCAAAGTGTCAAGGAACTTGTCTCTTTGTCGTCCGCTATCTCTTTTTATCCTTCAATCTTTTATGTTGTCACTATATATTCCAGAGTTCTTCTTCTTATAACATATTCAAAGACAGTTGATACATGAAGCATCACAGAAAAAAAGCTTTGCGTAGATCTCACGGATTTCTCAGATTATGCACAATGAATAGTTCTACTGCAACCCAAGACATGCCATTAGAAGAGACTAAAAGAGGTTACTCATGGCAATGGCAGTCTCATTATGTAGAAAAAAATGCTACAGAAACTACTGCTGCATGACGTCATTAATGCTTTGGTTGACGCTTCCTGAGACCAGTTGCACTGGTGTCTCTATTTGGAGCAAACGGGGAAATGACCATGATCACAGAATACAGAAGGGCAGTTACCTGTAGGTTCTCTTACGATGCAACAATACAACAATCACTCTTATGATACAACAACACAACAACCACTCTTATGATACAACAACACATCAATCAGTCAATAAACTTTAGCTTCATATGGAGCACGGGCCTTGAATAAAAACACGCTTGTCTTGTCTTGTCTTGTCTTGTGCCATCCGTTCAAATACTTTCTATATCTTCTTTATTCCATTCAAGTCTGTCTCCAGTTTGCGTGTTTTTGTTCCTCCTTCAATTTCTCTTACACTCAGGACTCCAAAACAGGAACCACCTTGTAAGGCTATTATTGAAATGTTTCCTATTCATGAATAATGTGTGTTCTATGCAACTACAGCAATGAACAAAATTATGTACATGAACATATCGTCTGTTTAATTTCATTATTTGTATTTAACTGTTCAATACTTTTTGCTGAACTGGCAGCTATCGATTTATTGATGTCTTGTAAATTTACAAGGTTAAGAGCATATTTAAGCGACATATTTGCGGCACGAGCAAACATTTATAAACAGCTGGCTATCTCTTTTCTCCACTTATGTATGCGAGGCTAGGTAAACCAGTCCATGGGTAGCTAGCTAGGTAGGTCGGTATTGGTTGGCTGGAAGATAAGTAGCAAAAGCGGTTTAAAGGTATTTTGGGGCACAACGGAAAACATTTTGGATGACTATATAAAAGTCTGACTAACTCGCAAGATGGCGGCATCACAGCATTCAAGTGCTTTTACAGCGGTGATTTCTGTAGCAAGTTGTTTTACATGATCAACATCGTTTTCTCTTTTAGCTCCTTACGGAGCATGAAGCCACCACAGTAGTTGGTCACCTTACAGAAAGCCTGCACCAAACATTCACATGTGCTTACAGAGGTGGGTTTCTGTAGCGAGTTGTTTGACATGATGATGTTGCCAGCCTAATACCTTGTCATGTATGAGTTACCTGAGGGAGAAGTAGTTCAATTCTTTCTTTGTCTCATCAGAGGCCCCAAGGAAATACACGGGGCCTTATATCTGAGGCCCCAAGGAAATACATGGGGCCTTATATCTGATATAACGGACATTTATTAAAGCTATTGTTTGCTATGACATTAAATGATGACGATTTTCGCATTATATTTTAAGAGCAATATTGAACTAAATGTTTTAGTACTTGAGAAATCTTCATCCTTGGTGCCACCTCTCTCTCTCTCTCTCTCTCTCTCTCTCTCTCTCTCTCTCTCTCTCTCTCTCTCTCTCTCTCTCTCTCTCTCTCTCTGTCTGTCTGTCTGTCTGTCTGTCTGTCTGTCTGTCTCTCTCTCTTTCTGTCTCTTTTTCGATCTCTCTGTCTCTCTCTGTCTCTGTCTGTCTGTCTGTCTGTCTGTCTGTCTGTCTGTCTGTCTCTCTCTCTCTCTCTCTCTCTCTCTCTCTCTCACACACACACACACACACACACACTCACGAAAAAAAAACATGAAATAAAAAAACTACACGATGCAGTGCATTATATATTTTGCATATATTGACTTTAGACCGGTTCTGATAGTTTGGAAAGCGACGAGATAGGAATATAAATCGGCAGATATGCAGATGAATTAACAGACAGACAGTGGTGGGTTGATGATAATATAAAATAAAGAAAAATTCGGTAAAGGGGGAATGGCAACATACACAAGAAAAATACAACAAACGTAACGAACCTCGAAGCCTTCTTCAGGGACTTGTCACCTGAAAAAGAGTACAGAAATGGTAGGGTAAAATGGGAGGATAATTGATTGTTGTATCCATAATACAGATTAGACACAAAGAAATGATTCATGGACTGGACCACAACCTTTAATCACTGCACGCCTTTATTATTAATATGTCTGACAACATATCTCTGCGATTTAAGGATCAGATTACTAAACGTATTTCTTCTTAATCGTTCTGAAGTCACTTAAAATAAATGGGTCGTGGTTCACGGGTATTGATTTAAATGTGCAGTTGCGCATTTTCATTTTTGTTCCATGCTGTGCTGTATCTGTGTGTTCTTGGCGTACCCTGGTCCAGGGACCGTGAATTTAGTTTAAATTAGTTTAGTTTATTCAAGAAAATATGCTGATAATGCACTTTATAGACATTGAATTCTAAGTGGCTAATAGGTTAAATAATTAGCTCTCTTGCCTAGCAACAAATGAAGAGAAATAGTCTCATTGCTTCTCTTTCTGTGATATTTTGGTTATTCTTTTATTCTGTCGTCTTCGATTTCGTCTCATACCCTTCATTTTCTTCCACCACCATCGTCTTTATTATCCCTCCTCATGTTCTAATTGCCTGTACGGGCGTGACAAGAAAAGGTGACTAGTTTTCTTAGTAAACAAACATTGGGGTGAAAGTAAATAAAGATTGTACGTATTACTAGGACAAAGGACACAACCAAAAGGTTTTCATCAGGGACAAACTAAAAATAAAGCCGTACAGAAAAGACAGTAGGAGATTAGATCGATCATCACACTTCAACTCCCCAAGGAGCATAGTCCTTCAGACAAACGTATGCCAAGTCTTCCTGTCTTGTGACATCAACTCCAAGTCTTCCTGTCTTGTGCCATCAACTCCAAGTCTTCCTGTCTTATGCCATCAACTCCAAGTCTTCCTGTCTTGTGCCATCAACTCCAAGTCTTCCTGTCTTGTGCCATCAACTCCAAGTCTTCCTGTCTTGTGCCATCAACTCCAAGTCTTCCTGTCTTGTGCCATCAACTCCAAGTCTTCCTGTCTTGTGCCATCAACTCCAAGTCTTCCTGTCTTGTGCCATCAACTCCAAGTCTTCCTGTCTTGTGCCATCAACTCCAAGTCTTCCTGTCTTGTGCCATCAACTCCAAGTCTTCCTGTCTTGTACCATCAACTCCAAGTCTTTACATGCCTTCCTCATAATTTTCATTTCCGTCTCCAGCTCTCTTCTCCATGCGTTTTTCAGCCGACCACTTGTTCTTTTACATTGGGGATTTCCGGTTAGATCGATATAAAATATAAATTGATCACTTGACCGAAGTACATTAAGCAGCAATTTCCATCTTAGGTAGCCATTCTTTAACCAGAATAGTTATCCATCCTCTTTTAGGGCATTTACTATTTCTGTTTTTAAAAGTGGACCTAATTTGACTTTGTATGTCTGTCCATATGTGACAGGCATTTCTAGAACTACTGTACATATTATAATAAACTTTCATATTAAAAAAATTGGAAAAAATTGTGTTGCCCATTTTCAAATGTGATCTAAATCAGATAAAAGTTAAGGAAACTGTACTCTACGACTTAAATGTCGAGGCCGTATTTTGTTAAAGTTATCCATTGATTGTTGTTTTTGTTTCCGTGTAAATTCCGGCTTACATGAGCTATTTTAAGAAGTCACAAGATTTGACGCAATATATGGACTCAGTATTCGCTGTCACTGTTTGTGTCGTCACTATAAATGTGAACAAGCTTGTATTGTGTTAGGCAAGTGAGTATTATTATTACTTCTAGCTGGTTGTTATATTAATGTTTCCTCGTCTCAAACATGTTGATCAGTTATGAAGAAGTCATTCCATCACTGTGTGCTCCTTCTTGTCAGCCGCATCTATCAATTAATTTTTTAAACCGCCTCTGTCAATGTCCTCCCTTCCCCCTCATTATTTCCGCATGATCAACTTCTCAATGGATCGTAAAACATTTAAGTATTTTTTTATTAAAATATGGTCTATATTCATTTAACGCGTAAATAGTGCCCCAGTTTAGGGACCCATAATTTCTTTCTAGTATTGAAATCCTTGTCAGAGAAATGGTTAGTTATAGTTTACTTCGCTTAGTAGAACAATGGTTTGATGTTTCGCTCTGCTAGACGTGTATGGATATATTCATGTCACTCGACATATGCCTGCAAAGTTGCTGTTTTCACACGGCATGCTTGCAAAGTTGCTGTTTTCACAAAGTTTAAGCTCTTAATTATGTTATTAGTATCTTTCAGTTTATTTCTTGTAACGTTAAAAAATGTCTGTTTTCCTTTTCCCTGCCTATCTGTCTATCTGTTCGACTTTACGTGTTTTCTGTTTGCCCGCCTGTCTGTCTATCTGTTCTACTTACCTACCTGTCTGCCTTTCTATCCGTCTGTCCTGCTTGCCTACTTACCTACCTGTCATACTTGTCTTATACCTGTCTGCCTACTTACCTACCTGTCATACTTGTCTTATACCTGTCTACCTACCAACCAGCCGATCTACTTACGTGCCTTCCTACCTACCCACCCACCAAACTACCTACATACGTGTCTGTCTGCCTACTTGCCTGCATACTTATATGTCTATCGGTCTGTCAGCTTTAAATATCTGTATAACTACCTAATATGTCTGTCGTCTTGTCTATCGCCTGGTCCGTCCCACTGATGATCCAATCTTCCATAAGCCGCCAACTTAACAATATATTAACCACATGCAGAAAGACTTATTATGTCTTTTACTTTTAATTATTTTGGTTTCGTCCTTAATTTCATCTGTGCACTGCCCTTTAACACACCCGTTAAAAAAAGTAGGCCAAGTGTGGAACACTGAACACTATACAACACACAAGTCACTGATCGCAATTAACATTGGTAGCGAACCACACACAGAAAAGCTTTCATCCAAGGTATAACAGCGTCCTTAGCTACCAGCCTGCACGTAATCGATCCTATCAATTGGGTTTGTAGGTCAGAGGTCAGCTTGCCCGTTACGTTGTTTGATGTTATTTTTTAAACGGTGGTTTTAAAAAATAAAGCAGCGATAGATATTTGGTTTGGCTTCTCAAATTGTCTTAGCCCATCTTAGCGAATATGACTGCGATGCGGACAGTTCCCCCATTCCTGCTTCTTTGAAGGGCTATGTTCCGCGGGAGCTACAGGGTCTATCTCTATCCCTCAGTCATTACTGACAATAGGAGCGCTCCCCCCCCCCCCCCCGACACGATCTTATACACCATGTCTCGGTGGGCACGAGGTTGGGCACTTGGATAAAGAGGTCACGCTGTTGCCCATGCAGCATGCCTCAGCTGGTGAGTCCAGAGGATCGGCGCGGCCGATACTGTCTGGCACCAAAGCACATATATGTGCTATACCTCATCCCGAAGTTACGGATCCAATTTGTCGACTTCCCTATACCTACATTGATCTGTCGACTAGAGGCTGTGCACCTCGGAGACCTGCTGGTCTCCGAGCTAAAGGGTAGTACTTCTGATAACGATTCCTTTGGTGAGGTCTTGTCCAACATTGGGCCATATAGTTATTTGTTTTTGGATTTACAAACTAAACTTTAATGATAGCTTCATGTTTTACCAGTGTACTTATGCACGGAGACATATCTGGAGTCATCCTTTTTTGACCACCAGATATGCACAATGCTACAGTATGTAGATTTGAAAGTGAACCTCTGTCTGTGACGCTAATTACACCTACTTTGACTCTTGAAATTATCCACAAACTTCCAGGGATTCTTCCAGTGGTGAAACTTGTTGAGAACCCAGCATTGCACACTAGGCCTGGAGGAGTCACTTGAGTCCTAGAAGTAACTGGCTTCTACCTGACTGGCTGCATGCAAGAAGATCTCACTATGGACTCCATGATTGGCAGGGGGAGCTGAGAAGTGGCTCTGTGTAGGACGTGACAATTCCTTGGGAGAGCTCAGAACCAGAGTACAGTATTTTAGCTCTGCATATTTGGAGAGCCCCCTTGGATGGCGAGGAATGCACATTATGCCACGCGCTTCTTCTTTTGGGACTATATTTGATGATCCTTTAAATGCAACCTGACATGGAGAAACTGGAGCTCATGACTTCAACTCAACACGTTTCGGAATGATAAAAAAAAAGCCGAAGGAAAAGCCTAGGTCTACAGTGTAGATAATACCAAGAGTCTCCAACTTGGTATTGGCTGCAAAAGAGAGAGAGAAGCCCAGCAGTCCTAGTTAAACAACAAAAACCTGTGTACTTAAAAATTACAAGTATTACTTTATTTTTTTTTTTTAAATACTGTCTTTTTAATTTTTAAATCTATCCCACATAATCTGTTGGAGACAGTTTTCTTTTCTCTTTTCTTTTCGTTTTGGGAAGTACCGTTACTTTTGGAGCAGTTTGCGTACTGACATTTTTTTTTTTCAATACTTAGTTTTTTTTTCCCCGTCACCTTCCTCCTGCTGTAGAATCAGCCGTTCTCTCCCCTGGAAATCTCTCATTTAAGGGATTTGGGGGAGGGGGCGATTTAGACATTATGACCAAGCGTTCAAACCATTTTATCTATATATCTATTATGTCAAAGATGCCTAGCTTCCGATGTTTTTCTCGTTTAGCATAAAATCATGACGATCTAAAAACTGTCACTGCCTTTCGTCAGACAAATTTAACGTCAGACAAATTTAACGTCAGACAAATTTAACGTCAGACAAATTTAACACCAGGGTTTTGAATTTCTGAGGCGCGCTTCCCCAGGGGATAGAGGGAAGACCTGAGGTGCCCTCCAGGGAATGTTTCATAGTTGCTTTCTCACCGGATACAATTATAAATTTTATCATCAACCTATATTGCTTTGTATGTATGTATGTATGTATGTTTTGTGTGAAACAAAACTCATGCCAGCGACACCTTTTGGTAACTATCAAGTGTCATTTGTAACGCTATTTTTTTCAAAATTGTCTGCAAGGATGCACTAGAATCCTGTCCTGTAGTAACATCTTAATTATGCATTGATTTATTTGGGGAACGAAAGGAGGTGTTAACATTAAGTTCACAATCAGGGGAGGTTTGAGGACAAACATGTTAAGAATCCATGCTTAAATGCTTCTCTAATCTGTGGCTGTTTTATCTTCCAGAAAATAAAGAGGCTGGAGAAATCATCCCATAATCTCCTGGGCGATATGAAGCGACTGAAAGATGAAAGAGATGAACTTAAAAAGATGTTACAAGATCACCTACTTGTCTGCACAAACAACGTCCCAATTCCTGACCTGATCTACCCTAACCTTGAGCGACTCATACACCAGTGTACAAATCCCTCCTCAAGCTCTGACGAGTTCTCCGTCGCCACACCTCAATGTCCAAACACTAGCGACTCCACATCATCTGTGTTCTTTTCTGACGAAATCAGCTGTACAGACAACGAGCATCAGACACTTGGAAGTCTGCTGCAAGATTGGGAAGCGAACAGTATCGAAATAAAACAAGACACCGTATTCGTGATGCAAGAACTCACGGAAGCTCCTGAGATGGGTCAGGAGATGGTCATTGGGGACGAGTTTTCAGATTCCTTGTCGGAACACAGCGACGAACATAGACATGACTCCTGCTCCAACTTTGACATTTCTTCCAACTACAGCTCTGTGTCGTCTGATAACTACTTACTCGCTGACTCCACCAACGAGTTTAGCTCTACTCTGGCAGCCACATTCTCCATGGTTCACAACATGAACCAGTTATGTTCACAGCCGTTTGAGGTCACGTTCACAGATGACGTACTCCTTTTAAATGACACAACATTATGACATTATCGGTGTCATGGCATGACATGAGATACTAGAAAGCTCAAATCCTTTTACTTACTGCCACAGTTTTTTTTATTTTAATGCCAGCTACAGCGCTCCATTTTCTGAGAGGACATTCTAAATTTAACCACAAAATAGTTTGCCAAGTAGACGTGTTCTTCATAAGTAGAACCATGTCAATGTTTTGGGTGCTTACTACAACTCTACCTAGTGCGTCTCTTTCAACCATTAACCATGCGCGTGGTTCTGTCCATTATATAATGACGCTTGTTATATAGTGTGATATATTTCCTGGCTGTGTAAACTGTGTCTATTGTTCTATATTATGCCTCCAGATGGTGCTTTTATGTGTTAGTTGTATTTTTGTTGAAGTTATGCCTTTCAGTAGAAGTGTGTAATTGTATTTAGTTCTTCACAATCTGCACATCTGGGTTCCTCTATCCTAGGAGCCGGCAACCTGTCGAAATCGATCTGCCGGTAAATCTCAAAGATAATTTGGTAGATCTCTAGGTGACCGTGGGGAGGTAATTTTTTTTTTAACCTAGGTAAATTTTGTATTAGCCTTCTCCCACCGGCACTTTATAGCAGTATCCCCTAGGTTTAAAGGTATTTTCACAACATTTGCAGTGAAAAATCATCCACAAGTTAGGTTACTAAAGTTCACTGTATTCATGAAATGCACAAGAAAGAAAGCCATCTTGTCTTTGAAGTTAACTTCCGGTAAAATATTTAGTTTTAATTTACCCCCGCTGTGATGGCGGGATTGCAGGAAGCAGATCATGCAGCAGATATAAGTGTTACATGTAGGCTGGGTTGATAAGAAATTCCAGGTACTCTGAAACCTTAAAACAAACATAATTTATCAAGGTAGACTTTTAGAGAGCTGTGTTTTTAAAGTAGATCCATACAACACCTGGACTATCCTGCTGTATCCTGATTTATCCATTTCCTTGGGTGAGTCAGAGAAAATTGTTTAATAACTGGTATTTCTTAGTTCCTCTTGTATTTGACAGTTTAAAAAAACCTGGCCAAGATTTTTCACCACAACTATATACGCCCTCTGTGATTACAAAGCTTGTTCATGTTTTTTTGATCTGTCTTTTAGAATTCGTGTCACTCCAGATATAACAACTTGTTAGCCAAATCAACGGGCAGACGCGAATTAAAATGGTTTGTTTGTAGATTTGCTGTTGGTTCACAAACTCACATCATTCGATAGGCAATAAGGGCTTGGTAATCTTAAAAACAACTTCTAATTCTGAAGCGACAGATGACACTGGGAAAGACTAGGTGCCGTATGGCCAGGTTGACGTTTATCGAGTTTTCTATCATTACTCATAACACGTTATATAAATAATGCTATGATTATAACTTTCATATTTTGACATTCTCGCACCACTTCATTCATTTTCTTTTTCGCTGCTTATGTAGCATGAGCCACCACTACAGTTGATTCCCTTACAGGAAGCTTGCACTAAGCACTCATGCTCTTGTAGTGGTAGTTTTTTTACTAGGAATGTTTTACGTGGTGAGGTTGCCAGCCCCATGAAAAACCTCATATTACTCGCCTCGTACGACATGCATGAAGGAGGAATAGTCTTTTTCTTTATTAGCCTCGTCAGAGACCCAAGGTTACGGGCCATTTTGTCTTCCCTCAAATCTTCTGTATAAAAGAATATTTGGCTTGTTATAATAATTCATCTTTCATTTTTGCTAGGAACTTTAACAAAATCTGGATAACACGATGGATTCAGGTGGGTGATTTTTGAACCGAGGACGTAGTGGGCCATAGTTTTTAACTCTTAACAGTACAGTCAGCGTCACACACCACTCCCGCATTACAGCATTACGCCTACCAGAGATAGAGGCACTGGGGGACGGGAGAGAAGATATGGTAATACGTCACCGCGGTTGGTCGTTGTGTGTATTATATGGTAACCCATATGATAGATTTGTTGTATTGTTGATTTGTTCGTTTGTGTATGTGTGTGTGTGTGTGTGTTTTGTTTTATCTAAGATAATTGCATATATTATTTGTACCTTGTCTTTTTGAGTTCCGTATTTTAATTAGAGCACTCGAGCAAAGTAAAATCCTCATAGTGGACAAAACCACAAATTATGTGTCAACATTGCCATGTGAAATTTAATTCCATTAAATTATACGATCATATGTTTTGAGTTAATAAACTAGGGGGTCAGTAGATCTATCTTTTGTTCTCTGTAATAACCGCAGTCTTTCTTCTTTTCTCCTTTTGCTACTGATGGAGCATGGGCCCACCAATGCAACTGGTCCCCTTAGTAGAAAACCTGCATCTAAAGCATTCATGTACTCTTGTACCACCAACACCAACACAGGACGACTACCAAGATATGAAAAGATCACAACAAATTGTCATTCTGCGCCTCGGAACAGGGCACAACCGACTCCGCAGCCACATGTATACAAAATTTAAGATAGGCGATTCAGCTATGTGTACATGTGGACGGGCGTCCCAGACTGCAGAGCACGTACTTCAAGATTGTCCCAAATATGATATATTGAGGCAAACCCACAGGCCCAGAGAAACAACACTGGAAGCAAAACTATACGGACCTCTGTATGAACTACGACAAAAGACAGTGAAGTTTATACAAGAAACAACATTGCAGATATAGACAATATAGTTCAAGCGAACGAAAGAAGAAGAAGAAATGTACTCTTGTCATGGTGGATTCTGTAGAAACTTGTTTAACGTGAGGATGCTGTCAGCTCGTGCACAACCTCTCAAGGTAGTCGATTCTTACAATATATCTGTGCAAGCTGTAGTTCAGTTCTTTATTAGATAAACCGTAGTTGATTGGTCGGAATTGTCTGGGATCATAGTTTGACACATACTTTTTAACTGGCCCACGCTAAAGATGAATCATAATCACCAACATCAACACCTTTTCGCTACTTATTCAGCATGGATCCTCCACAGCATGTAACACCCCTTGAGAAAGCTTAAGTCAAAGTAGGTGCTATAGTAGTAGTGGATTCTGTAGCAGTTTACGTGATTAAATCGGCCCTAAAAAAATTATCTCAGACCTAAGGGTTTTTTATATTTGGACATGCGCCCTAATATAACCGACTAGGTTGAACGGGACGCGCCTCGCCAAAACTTTATTTTAAAAAAAAAAACGTCAGTAAATTGCCAGCCTCATGTACATACCCATATTAGTCGTCTTGTACGAGGGTACAGTAGGCATATTCTTTTTTTTCCCCTTCAGAGAACCCCGGGGATTACCGGGGACTATGATATGGCTAGCCAAAAATCCTGTTTGAACTGGTTAACTTTCTGTGACGTCATTCTGAAATTAATTTACTACGCTGAACTTTAGAAATTTCTTTCTCCAGGGTGTCCCAAAAGTCGTTGAGAAACTTTAAAATTTAATAGCTTTGGGTGTACATATGATAGAAGCATACCGTAAACAGCATTTAAAAACATGATTTATCAAGTTTTAACACAAACCAGTTCCAATATTTAGGCTTCGACATAACTGCCATCTTTTGTGACATCATTCATCCGAATTACCAACATTCAGTGAACCTTTTCTTTTAATGTCGCCATTTTCAAGCAGTTACAGGATCTAAAAAAAATTAACTCTAAACTGATAACATTAATATCTAAATAATGCATTAATAATGATTTTATAAGCTGTTTATAATGAAATTCTGTCGTGTGTAGATCCACATTTATTAAAGTTTAAATTTGCACACGGACTTTAGGGACACCCAATGTTTAAATAAAAAAATCTGAGGGAAATAGAATGTTTGATTGTCAGAGCTTTACAGGACAACATAAGTGAATTAATTTAATGTGATTGTATATAGACAAAGCAATATGTATTATTATACACACTTGTCATTTTCTTGCGAATATATGTGATATGGCATTGCACTATTATTGTTTTTATGTGTAACAACATTTTTTTTAACTTTACTAATGTTGGATAATAAACTTCTGGAAATAAAGTTGTGTAAGCCATTTTGTTTTTAATTTCATTCTTATACCCTGTTGTTTATTTTGTTGTAGCCAAAGTTGGAGGCATGAATAAGTCAAGTAAAGGTAATCCAGACGCAGACGTTGCCGTGGGGGAATACAAACAGGTTTCAAAATAAGAACACACAAAGTGTGAAGAGCTTTCGTTGCAACTGACAATATACGAAAATCAAAAGAAATATAGTCCAACACAAAAATCAGAACCTTCAACGCACAACGTCAGTCCACTTCTACCTTCACTTGGTTCCAGAGATAGTACTTTCTGCTGGTACCACCAATAACTGGTAATAGAAATAGAAACGAAACGCTCTTCTATGGCGTTTTCCGACACATTGTTATGTGCCCCCCCCCCCCTTCTATTCTACCATTCCATGTCAGAATTTAACCTCAATGAGAATTAAATTTAATCCCTCGGGATAAAAGTTTTTTTTACATTTAAACTGAATAGCTTTAGCTTTGGATTACATTTAAATGAAAAGGTTAAACGTACAGATATAATTGGTTTTACATTTACAACTCCACTGTTTGAAAAGTGTTCACAATATAAATTCATTTATGTGTCATTTACATTTACACTTGTGGAAAAGTTTGAAACTTCTATTAATTTTAACATGAATATGTGTTTTCGTTTACATTTACACTGAGTGAAGTATTATTCTTAGAATGTTCATCATTTCTTTCATCTTCCTCTCTCTCTCTCTCTCTCTCTCTCTCTCTCTCTCTCTCTCTCTCTCTCTCTCTCTCTCTCTCTCTCTCTCTCTCTCTCTCTCTCTCTCTCTCTCCCCCCCTCCCCGCCGCTCCATGGGAAACCTGGAACTACTTTATGCTTTTAGTTTTCTTTACGAAACTATCAGTAAAGCAATCACCAGCCCGTGCAGTAGTGGTTCATAAATCATTATTCTATACGCTGAGGTTGCCAGCCTCAAATGACTTTGACATCCAATAGCGAGTTTCACATATTAAAATTCACATGGTTATATATATATATATATATATATATATATATATATATATATATATATATATATATATATATATATATCTATATATATATATATATATATATATATATATATTGTTGCTGTCATTTTCGACGGAGTCATCTGTCAAGTTATTTGCTTATGTTTGTATCATAAGTATAATTGTGTCTTTACCTGCGATGTCAGGTTGATTAGGGGTTGTCTTCCCTTGTTTATTCATTCATTGTGTTCGACCTGTAGGGTCAGAGGTTGTCAGTTCGGGCGTAGGCCTATGGGAAGGTTTTTTAAGCGGGAGTGAGATATACTTCCGGGAAGCCGGGAGGTCCTGTTTTTCTGAAGGGACCAAGAGTCCATTTTTTTTCGGGGAGAATCTTCGAAGTAACTGCTATGGCAGTTTTCCCCAGTGAATCTCTGTGCGTCGGGATGACGACAGAATTCCTTGTGTAGTTCTGAGGATTCATTTACCAGGTAATACCGACCTTTATGCATTATTACGCTTTTCGGTGGCAGAACATGTAAAGGATTACCTAGGGTGAAAAGCAGCTCACTGATCCGCCATTTCAGAACTTATATATATTTGTGCTCGAGGTAGCCATCCAAGACTGTTAGTCTTATATTGTCCAGAAATCCAGTGACGAAGATATATTGTGGGAGCCGCAGATTGGCGGAACTTCTACCTACAATAAGTATTACTGCAGGGTTGATGATAACCTATTTAACAGAAGTACACGGCCGACGTTAGGACGAGGCCTGTGCTTTCGGCTATTATACTACAGCCTGATATGTGCAATTGGCGGGAGTGCCAAGTTGCACCTGTGTGTCAAGGTAACTAAGGCATCTGACGCGTTTAGTCAGAGACGCCAAGGGCGACGCTACGAACTGTCATTACTGAAGAACTTTGCTATTGACCATGCACGTCTATTCTGATGTTTACCTTTTTGAATGCCAAATGTATACCTATCGATGTCAGGTCAGCATGACCTTGTTACACTGACTGTTCCTGTTGATATTATGTGTGTTCCCGTCAATAAATGTCTTGAAACATGCCTGCAGTGTCAAAGCATCCTTGATTACTGCATGTGAGAGTATGGGTTGCAGGATCTACATCTATACGAGCCTAAACACATTCGCGTCTTCATTCGCACCCACACTCAATTCATCATACGCTCGCACTACACATCTAACAACATGTATACTGTCTTGGGCCAGTGATCACCTCAACAAGAAAAAAAAAGACAGTTACATTTCTGGTGGACCAGTTACGTGGGCTCTTATGATACATTTCTTGTCGCCAATGTGGCCTAGAAACTTACATTTCTGATGGACCAGATCTGTGGGTTTAAAAAGAACAGAGCGAGCATTTGACATTATTGTTGACATTTATGGATCCAGAAATTTACATTCCTGGTTGGCTGTTACATGTATGATGTCTCCAGTTTTGTCGAGAAAGTTACAAGAAGGACAAGTACACATTACACTTCTGATCTGTGGGTCTAAGCTACACACGGGACAGCCGTAACACACAACGCTAATTCTACACTTGCAAGTTTTGGCTACAACAGGTCAGATATAGGTCATCAACGGTTGACACAAATAAACAGTACGAGCATTTATATTATAATGCTACATAAAGCATAACAAGACAAGTACTGAAGTGAACTACTAGGCATTTGCTACGTGGACCATAACTGCATAGAAGGCGGGTTCCTATTGTAAACAGTACTGCGGGTTGTGACACGTTTCATTCAACAACAGACTTTTCTAGGTCAGAGCATTCAAGCTACATTGTTGGAGGTCAAGTGTCTGTAAACAGTACGTGAAATTGTAAACATTCAATGTGCAAGCCCTAATTTGAGAAGGTCATAGTAACTTTGGTTCGTGAATACCACTTTATGTTACAGTGGATTTGACGTTCAGTGCGCGTTTGACATTTCGTTTCTGTGTTCGCAAGGAGCAAGAAATTTATTTTAGTTTCAGCTGTGACTGAACTTGTTCTGCAACACATTGAAATTGATTGCTATATGTTTCTGTCACTTCTACTGTTTTTGGTGTATTTTTCTGCGGGTTTTTCGGTTGGTGGGTCTTACGGTAAATATGCCACTTGATCGAGGCTTACTGTAAGCGGTCTGTAGGTGCAAATTTTCTTAATTTGGAAATTTGCTAGTGACAATTGGTCGCTATTGATGTTAGCTGTGATGTAATTGTACTTAACGTTGTTTTTGTAATATTTTGTCTGTTTTTCAGTTTTGATTGTCGATTTGTTTTGTTTGTATTCTGTAGGTCTCTCCTTTCTTGTGTATTTCTCTACACATTTTTGGTTAAAACAGTGTTGCCATTTGCATTGTTTTGTATTTTTGTCTTTGTATTTTTTTTTGGTTGTACTACATTACTGTCATGCACAGTCTACATACACATACTTGGTCATGTTTTGATATTATTGATAAGGTAGACTCTTCATATAGAGTTTGTTAAATAATATTATATAAGATATTTATACAAGTTCTTTATAAAAAAGACTTGTGCCCATAGTGAGTGGGATATAAGGGAATTTTTTTTTTCCCACAGGTACTCAAGTGATTTTTTGGGTACATTATAAACAAGAGGAACATACAAAGTCTTTGTCTAAGACTAAGACAGTAAAATAAAGTGAAGTGAGTATACAAGTCTATCATTTCAGACTTGTCTCCCATTGAAGTGGGATAAGGTAATTTATTTAATTTTTTTTCAGGTTTCTGATCTCATTAGACAGAATGTCTACATTGGATTTTTTCATCCAGCAAGGGTTGACCCTTGGTAAGTCTGGTAAAGAATTGGAAGAATATTCATCTGCTCAATTCGCCATTGCATTAAAGTCAGAAGAAAAGAAACAAAAAGAGGAAATTAAATTGAAAGCAGAAGCTGAACTAAAGAAGCTAGAAGCTGAGAATAGAAGATTAGAACTTGAAGAAAGAAGGTATCAAAGAGAGGCCGAGGAGAGAAAAGCTCAAGCTGCTGCTGAGGAGAGGAAAGCTCAAGCTGCAGCTGATGAAAGAAAATTCCAGATGGAAATGGAAGACAAAAAAATTCAAGCTCAAGCTGCTGCAGAGGAAAAAAAACTTCAAGCTGCTGCAGAGGAAAAAAAACTTCAAGCTGCTGCTGAGGCTGAAATTAGAAAAATGGAACATGAGGAAAGAAAACAGAAGATGGAACTTGATGAAAAAACTCGCAATTTTGGAGTTAGAGAAATTGAAATTGGCGAGTACGGGTGCTCAGCAAACAACTTCGAGTACGACAAAGGAGTTTGTTAGTAGGATTAAATTGCCTCATTTCAATCCTTTAAAGGATGACGTAGCAGATTATCTAGATAGATTCCAATTTTTGTGCGATACGCATAACATAAAAAAGGAAAAATATGTTGAACAACTGATGCCATTTTTTACAGGTGACACAGTGACTACTCTTATGACAATAGACGAACATGAGAGGACTAATTATGATGTTGTCAGGGCAGCATTGCTAAAAAAATACCAATTAAAACAAGAAGACTATCGTCTTCGTTTTAGGACAATGTTGCCAGAAAATGGAGTAGATTTCTCTGATTTTGTTACAAAGATACGTCGTACATTTACACGATGGGTTGAGTTGTCTCAGATTGAGAAAACATATGAAGGTCTAATGGACTTATTATTGCGAGATAAGGTTTTGTCATCTGTTAATGATTCTTTTCTTGCATTCCTTCATGAGCGTAAGCCTAAAAACTTAAAAGAAATGGAGGAATACTGTTGTCAGTATGCCACAGCACATCCCCATGCTACAGTTAGCAATTCTAAAGTGAAAGAAGGGTTGCCAGCTGCTTCGGCAACACCATATGGCCCTAATTTCAAAAAAAAATTTCAGGGTGCTCAACAAAATTGGAATAGGGGAAGTAATCAAAATTACACTCAGAAGCGGAGTAATCCAACACATGATGGTTCTTCGTCTATGCAGTGGAGACAAGATGGTAGTTCTCGTAATTTTAGTGGTAATAATTTGAGACACTTTCGTAAAGGCTATCCAAATAATAACTATTCAAATTTTCGAGGTAATCATTCTCGACGTCAAGATTATGACGATGGTGAATTTAGAAACCGGGATTCAAACCGGAATGATGATTATAATAGGCAATATGATAACAATTACAGGGGAAATGATAGTCGAAATAATTACAGGGGAAATGATAGTCAAAATAATTACAGGGGAAATGATAATCGAGGTAGACCTAGGTTTAACAAAAAAAGACCTTACCAACAGGCAAACTCTGCACAACAAGAGTTTGATGGAGCCTGTAATACAGTAAATGATAGTGGTAACTCTAGGGCTATCACTGGTTGTGCTTTCGATTTTGGGAGAGCAACTGAATGCCCCCAATGCTTAACATTGTTTGACTCATCAACTGTATCTACGCTAAGTTGTGGTCACCCTCTTCCTGCTCTACCTGCTACAGTTGCGCATGATGGGAGAGGATCTCTCATCTTACATAAAGGTCTAATAAATGATAGGCTAGTCTCAGTACTTTTCGATTCGGGATGTACTACCGTCGGGGTTAAGGAGTCTCTGATAGATCCTTGCTGTGCCACTGGAAAAACAATCAAATGTGTTACATTTGGTGGTACTATGGAAAGCTATCCTACTGCTATTATTAGGATTGACACTCCTTTCTTCACAGGAGATGTCCATGCATGTCTTCTTCCTAATCCTATTGCGGATCTTATAATCGGTCGTATTCATGGGGTTAAGGAATGCACCCCGCAACAAATTTCTAGTTGGGAAGAAAGAAACATTCAAACGGTCAATGCAGTGGTGACAAGAGCTCAAGCTCTTAATCCCCCAACTTCATCTGATAATAGTAATGAAGTTGATAGCCAAGACGAGCACTTGGTGATTTCCCATGACTCGTTTGTTAAACGTCAAGAAGAGGATCCTTCTTTGAAGAAATACTTCCTTCTTGCAAAGAAAGGGGATCCCAATCAAAATACGAATCACAAATCGTATATCACTATGAAGAATGGTATATTGGTACGAATGGTACAACACTCGGACAAGTCTATGCACTCGCAAATTCTTGTGCCTAAGTGTATGAGAGCCTTAATTCTTCGGCATGCACACGATTCTCAGTGTGCGGGACACATGGGTTTTTCCAGAACTAAAACTAGAGTCCTTGCGTCATTCTTTTGGCCATTCGTGAATAAAGACATCCGAATTTATTGCCGATCTTGCAAAATTTGTCAAGAGGTCAAGTCTAGGGGTCCGAGACATGCTGCTCCTATTCAGGCTGCAGATATTCCGATTCGGCCGTTTCAGAAAATGGCTATAGACATCATTGGTCCGTTCAAAATTAAGTCAGCCAGAGGACACCAATTTATCCTCACTTGCGTGGACATGTGCACGCGTTGGCCAGAGGCTATTCCTCTGAAGAGCATATCAACTGTCGATATCGCTGATGCTCTTTGGCTCGTATTTTCTCGTCTGGGATTCCCCGGAGAAATACTGTCGGATCACGGCACTCAGTTAATTTCGGACGTTATGTCTCAGGTAATGGCTACGCTAGACATTAAAAGGTCTCTCAGTAGTATTTATCATCCAATGTCCAATGGATTGGTAGAACGTCTTAACAGGACACTAAAGAACTTACTTGGCAAGATAACGGAGGATCATCCTGAAGATAGAGAGGTTCCCAACGAGCATACAGGGTTTTCTCCTTTCGAACTTGTCTTTGGCGCGCAACCGCGCGGGCCAATGTCCTTGTTACACGATTTGATAACTTCCGATAATATTGACGATGATACACAATCGTCATATGAATATGTTATAGCTCTTAGAGAAAAGATTATCGAATCGTGCAGGTTAGCAACTTCATCTTCCGAATTTGCGAAAGAAAAAGCTAGGCGATTTGCTAATAAGAAAAGACGCCTACGTCAACTTTGTCCTGGAGACAAAGCATATGTCTTACTGCCCTCAAGAGAGAATAGACTTCTCATTTCTTGGAAGGGTCCATACACTATAGTCTCGAAAATTTCTGATGTCGACTATATTGTCGATGTGGATGGAAGGCATAAAACCTTCCATATAAATATGCTAACAGAGTTTATTGAACGTCCAGACTATTTACAGCCTATTTTCCAGGCGACGGACGACTCTCCAGTTCAACATGGTCACATCTCATCCCTGTCTGTTATACAGGATGAGGAAACTATTTTTTCTGACGTGAACTTACCTCTTCCTACGATTCCACTTACTTCAACGGAATCGTGGAGAGACGTTACAGTCTCTTCCAACTTGTCTTTTGAGGAACAACGTCAAGTATCCTCTACGTTACAATCATATCAGGATGTCCTTACCGACATTCCTGGACACACAGATGTCATAGAACATGACATCATACTTACTGATCGTAATCCGATCAGAGTAAGACCATACCCAATACCAATTCATTTTCAAGCACAAGTCGAGAAAGAATTGGATGAAATGATTCAACTACAAATAATTGAACCATCCACTTCAGCTTATTCTTCGTCAATAGTTATTGTTCGAAAGAAAGACAATAACATACGTCTTTGCGTTGATTATCGCAAATTAAATCAAGTTACGAAGTTCGATGCTGAACCTATGCCGTTATTAGATGATCTACTTATTAGACTTTCTAAAGCTAAATTCTTTACTAAACTAGACTTGTCGAAAGGTTATTGGCAAGTCCCACTGACGGAACACGCCAAACCTCTCACTGCTTTTTCGACACCTAGGGGTCTGTTTCAATGGAATTTTATGCCTTTCGGGCTTATGAACGCCCCAGCGACTTTCGTACGCATGATGCGACGAATTCTATCAGATCGTGCAGATGTCATTGCATATTTAGACGACATCTGTCTTTTCAGCGATACTTGGGAAGAACACTATGTGGGTCTGAAGGAATTGCTATCTACTCTACGTGAGCATAGTTTGACTGCTAAACCCTCTAAAGCTTTTGTTGGGTTTAGTGAAATTTCCTTCCTAGGTCATCGAGTTGGTCATGGTCTGTTGAAGACAGAGGACCAAAACATTTCAAAGATATTAAATATCTCGGTTCCGAAGACAAAAAAAGCAAGTGCGTAGTCTCTTGGGATTGATACAATTCTATGGAAGATTCATTGAGAATCTGTCCTCCATTATGGCACCACTTTCAACGTTATTGAAAAAAGGTTCTCCTAATATGGTGCGTTGGTCCCAAGAATGCCAATCTTCATTGGATCAGGTTAAGAATTTGTTCTCATCTCATCCTATCTTAAGACTACCGACGATTGATAAGACTTTTGTCCTTCGTAGTGATGCCTCTTCCACTGGCATTGGAGCGGCACTAATGCAGGAATATTCAGGAACTCTGCATCCTGTAATGTATATTTCTAGGAAGCTGAATGCGGCAGAAAGGAATTACTCGGTTTTGGACCGTGAATTGTTGGCTATGGTTTGGTCCATTCTTAAGCTACAAAGGTTCCTTCTGGGCGCGCATTTCTTTATGGAAACCGACCAAAAAGCTCTTACGGCTATGCAAAGTAAGGATTTGAAGAGCTCGAGATCTACTCGTTATGCTATTGCTCTTCAGCCTTTCCATTTCACGGTGCGAGCTATCCGTGGTTCGGATAATGTGATGGCGGACATATTGTCTAGATGCCCACATGATTCCAGTTAAATCTTGTGTCCTAGTTTTTCCTGATATATTTTCAGACTTAGGTCTGTCCTTAATATCATAATATGTTGTAATACAAATGTATTTGGATGATGTTTAGATAATTTAACAAATTTCATTTTGTCCATCCATCAGTGATATGTTGCTAAAATAGCATTGACATTTGTATATTGCTATGATTATATTATTTAGTAATGTTTGATATATGATTGGTATTGCCAGCAACTTAGGTTTCTTGAATGGTATCCCTTAGTTTGTTTGGCTTAAAGGAAATATTTTCTCCTATGTTGGGAGATGATTTGTACCCTCTTCTATTGTACCTGATATTAGGTTCATTGTTTGCATGAGCACAGAAGTGATACTGGTGCTATCTTGCTCATGAACATATTAAAAAAAAAAAAATTGCATTTTTTTTTTTACAGGGGGGTGGTAGTAATGTTGCTGTCATTTTCGACGGAGTCATCTGTCAAGTTATTTGCTTATGTTTGTATCATAAGTATAATTGTGTCTTTACCTGCGATGTCAGGTTGATTAGGGGTTGTCTTCCCTTGTTTATTCATTCATTGTGTTTGACCTGTAGGGTCAGAGGTTGTCAGTTCGGGCGTAGGCCTATGGGAAGGTTTTTTAAGCGGGAGTGAGATATACTTCCGGGAAGCCGGGAGGTCCTGTTTTTCTGAAGGGACCAAGAGTCCATTGTTTTTCGGGGAGAATCTTCGAAGTAACTGCTATGGCAGTTTTCCCCAGTGAATCTCTGTGCGTCGGGATGACGACAGAATTCCTTGTGTAGTTCTGAGGATTCATTTACCAGGTAATACCGACCTTTATGCATTATTACGCTTTTCGGTGGCAGAACATGTAAAGGATTACCTAGGGTGAACAGCAGCTCACTGATCCGCCATTTCAGAACTTATATATATTTGTGCTCGAGGTAGCCATCCAAGACTGTTAGTCTTATATTGTCCAGAAATCCAGTGACGAAGATATATTGTGGGAGCCGCAGATTGGCGGAACTTCTACCTACAATAAGTATTACTGCAGGGTTGATGATAACCTATTTAACAGAAGTACACGGCCGACGTTAGGACGAGGCCTGTGCTTTCGGCTATTATACTACAGCCTGATATGTGCAATTGGCGGGAGTGCCAAGTTGCACCTGTGTGTCAAGGTAACTAAGGCATCTGACGCGTTTAGTCAGAGACGCCAAGGGCGACGCTACGAACTGTCATTACTGAAGAACTTTGCTATTGACCATGCACGTCTATTCTGATGTTTACCTTTTTGAATGCCAAATGTATACCTATCGATGTCAGGTCAGCATGACCTTGTTACACTGACTGTTCCTGTTGATATTATGTGTGTTCCCGTCAATAAATGTCTTGAAACATGCCTGCAGTGTCAAAGCATCCTTGATTACTGCATGTGAGAGTATGGGTTGCAGGATCTACATCTATACGAGCCTAAACACATTCGCGTCTTCATTCGCACCCACACTCAATTCATCATACGCTCGCACTACACATCTAACAACATGTATACTGTCTTGGGCCAGTGATCACCTCAACAAGAAAAAAAGACAGTTACATATATATATATATATATATATATATATATATATATATATATATATATATATATATATATATATATATATATATATATATATATATATATATATATATATATATATTAGTTCACATGTTTGTAATAAAACAGAATGAAAATGCACTACTGACGCCAATCTTGGCTTCAGACTTGTTGCTTAGATGAATAAAAGATACGAGTCGGTCTCTTACACGCGTCTTGGGGGGGGGGGGGGGGGGGGGGGGGGGTGGGGAGGCGCGGGGGGGAGACGGGTCTTTAATTTTACAATAGATTCCCTCTCTGACTCCATGTGTTTCTTCAGTTTCCTAGTCATGGTGTTCCTTTTAAACTATAGAGATTTCCTGTGCTTGGTAAGTCTTATTTCTTTCTCCAATAAAAGGCCCAGTTAAAAAAAGGAATTCTGAACCTAGTCTTCACTCTTGCGAGGTCTGATGTTGTCTTGGGGAGCGTGAAATTCACAGTGAAATAAAACTGCGAAATGGTCAGATTATATTCTCTCTCTTCTCACGCCTTCGTTTGTTATGGAGTTAAATAAACACTCCAATCATATTCAAAGCAGGTCGGGTGTGGTACTTTCAAAATATTTCCGACATATAAAATTTTTGCAAAGGTCACGTCTCCCATATATGGTAATATTATGTCCGATGCCCTTGTGTACAAACTTCCAAACACACCTCTGTCCATCATAATATTGTGACCTACTTTTTCTGGCGTAATGTCTCATGTATGGTAGCTAGTCACCTGTGTTTCGCCAGGCAAACAAATCTGGTTCTATTCAGCACTCCTGCCCAACACATGCTTGGATAAACAAGCACAGTCGCTTGAACAGATGATCAGACAGATTATGCGATAAAATATTGTCGTTGACCGTCGAATAACCTGGCGTTAACACGTCTTCGTGAAGCGTGAATTCCACACAATAAGATAAGAATTACTCCCATAGCAAATACTGCCATAAGGGAGTGGCGTGTTAGAGGCTTTCCCCATGCTATGTCCAGCATAGAGAGTAAAATATATGAAAGGGAAAAATGATACAGTCGTAGGGCTGGAGGTGTGAGAGATCACACAAAAGGACAGGGACAGAGATTTCGTCACAGCCGCATGGTGCGATGGGCAGCTTCATCCTCCCAGGTTACTGGTTTTATGTCCAGTGCCCTAATGTTTCTCTTGCACGTATCTTTGAATCTCAGCTGCAGTCGCCCAACTGTTCTTTTGCCAGGTGTCCGTAGAAGATATCTGTCGGAATGCATTAGATATAAGACTACAATATTACAATGCGTATGGTGGTCAGTCGGACTTCACGGAAAATATTGAAGTAACGGAGACACAAAGTCGGGGCGAAAGTAAATAGGAAAGAATAAAGGACAACATGAAAGGAGTGAGAATACGAAATTATAACGAGAAGAAAAACACTGCACAAGACCCTCAAAAGACGAACGCAGACAGATTGTCTGGTAGAGGAAAAACAAGAAAACGATAATAGCAAAATATTACAGAAATTTACCCAGTAATGAGGACTGAATGTCTGACTAAAGGAAAACAAGAGAAATTTCACATGACAAGAAGCAACCCGAAAAATCGCCACAGGCGATTCAGACGATATATAACTGAACTAAATTTATCGCTCGGGAATGGTAAGAGAAATCATTCCGCCCGACCCGACTTGTTCCATATTTCACGAGGAAGATTCAGGACATGAAGTCAGTGATTTCTTTATATGGAAACCAAGGTTAGTGTAATATAGTTTGTACCTTATTATTAATTAAGTCAGATAATATATACATATTTTCCATAAATATAACACTGTAAATACCAGTCACGTTTATTATAATATTATATTGTGTACTCATAAGTACAGGTTGCAATAAACACCATGAGAGAATTACTATATTTATAAAATTGCACAGTTTCCAGTAACTATAACGAAGTAATTTCAAGACACTTTTATTTTGCCTCTTACATTACCTGTTAACCGTGCAGTAAACACCGCGCAGTCATTCATTATAAGGATAAGATTTCACAGACACGAACACACTGAATGCGGAGCATAGGTTACGGGGTATTTATACGGGGTTATCCTTTCATCCATCGAATGGTAGAGACAAGGGACCTTTGAGATAACTCAGCCTTCGTCTTACTACCCTGGCGGGCGTTAATTACGGGACAAGCTAAAATAGTAGGGCCGACCAGAGATACTGCGACGACACGCATCTCACATGTAATTAACGGCACCAAACCTACCCATTCTCCACGGGGGTTTAGAAAGGAATTTGCCAGACGGTGAAGGGTCTTTCTATCATCGACCACCCACACAGAACAGCGAGCAGACAATACCCAGAAGGATTGCTGCATTACTAAGAGCTGTCCACGTGAATTTAATGATCAGAAGTGGCAGTAGCCAACGGACGATTTTTACAACAAGTGCTTTGAGAAATCTTGATCAGAAGTGGCAGTAGCCAACGGACGATTGTTACAACCAGTGCTTTGAGAAATCTTGATCAGAAGTGGCAGTAGCCAACGGACGATTTTTACAAGTGCTTTGAGAAATCTTGATCGGGAGTGGCAAGAGCCGACGGACGATTTTGTAAACCAAGTGCCTACAGAATTTATCGAGATCCTAAATTAC
Organism: Oreohelix idahoensis; assembly: GCA_024509875.1. Classification (NCBI taxonomy): domain Eukaryota; kingdom Metazoa; phylum Mollusca; class Gastropoda; order Stylommatophora; family Oreohelicidae; genus Oreohelix; species Oreohelix idahoensis. The sequence continues at coordinate 417,888 of JAMPIV010001881.1, forward strand.
ATGCAGTAATGGACAGATTCTCCCCGTAAAACTGATGCGCAAACAAATTCAACTATAGACCAGATTTCACCATCATCACCACCTGAGGAAAATATCTTCACCACACATGGACATCTGCATATCAGACGAAGTCCCCACCGCATAACATTGCTTCAACACAACCTAGGGACAAGCCACCTCAGACGCGCGTGGCAATGTCAACACTCGCTTTGTGAAGAACAAAAGAGCAGGCCATCGACACCTGACGAAATAAAGTGGACCGTCCAATATTATTGAATGCAGACAAAGACTTGTCCAGTGTATACAAATACCCAGTGTTTATTGACAGTCAGTCAGAGACCCGAAACAAGATATCCTTTTTGGTAGTAGTTAAGATAACTTAAATTCATCATCATCACATAGTGTAGACTTTAGATTCATTTGTGTATTTTGCATTAACTAATATCTTTCTTCACAGGGATAGTTAATGTCATTCCTAGTTGCATTTGTATTAGTGTAATTGAATGTTGTTATATTTCAGTAAGTTAATAAATGTTGTAGTTGTGTTTGCCAACACACGTTATTACATATATAGAGAAGGAAAGAAAGTGTGCGAAAGAGACATACTGTTCTTCCTTTCTTCCTCTTCTGTTCACTCAGTGTAATAGGGGAGTGGGGGCTCGTTAGCATTATAATATAGAGAGAGGGATAGAGTGGTAGGAGTTATAGTGTCACGAGATCCAGAATCACTGGGACTATATGCTGGGAACTCATCCCAAAGTCTTATATTCACCTTCTCCACTCCTGCTGCTCATCTTCAACCGGGTGCCAGGCAAATCTGAGCCATTGACAAAGCCGGTACCTCACAGATAACTCTCTTTGGTTATCCTTCGAGGGATAACCCTGTGACAGTCTCTCCATTTGGTATCTTTTCTTCACGGGATACATCTAAATATGGCACAGAATATAACAAATTAAAACGGGGAATCTTAATCAATGTAGAAATGAAAATGACGGAATCTGTGTCAACTTAGAAACGAAAGCGGCCAAATATTTGTCAACTTAGAAATGAAAATGGGGCAATCTTTGTCAGCTTAGAAATTGACCAAAGTTATTTGTCAACTTAGAAATGAAAATGGTCAAATCTTCGTCAGCCTAGAAGTCAATATGTTGCAATCTTTGTCAACTTGGAGAACTCTTGGTCACCTTAGAACATTCTTCTCAACATTTTTATCCTGTAGGAAGTTTGAAACTCTTGAAATAATTTTCATGTCTCGGTGAACTCTTGCATAAAAACTATTATATCTACAGCACACGGTACGCTAGCGTGATCAGTAAGTTGTTAATATAATAATCCAAACTATTATATCTACAGCACACGGTACGCTAGCGTGATCAGTAAGTTGTAAATATAATAATCCAAACTATTATATCTACAGCACACGGTACGCTAGCGTGATCAGTAAGTTGTTAACGTAATAATCCAAACTATTATATCTACAGCACACGGTACGCTAGCGTGATCAGTAAGTTGTTAATATAATAATCCAAACTATTATATCTACAGCCCACGGTACGCTAGCGTGATCAGTAAGTTGTTACAAAATAATCCAAACTATTATATCTACAGCACACGGTACGCTAGCGTGATCAGTAAGTTGTAAATATATTAATCCAAACTATTATATCTACAGCACACGGTACGCTAGCGTGATCAGTAAGTTGTAAATATAATAATCCAAACTATTATATCTACAGCACACGGTACGCTAGCATGATCAGTAAGTTGTAAATATAATAATACGAACTATTATATCTACAGCACACGGTACGCTAGCGTGATCAGTAAGTTGTAAATATAATAATCCAAACTATTATATCTACAGCACACGGAACGCTAGCGTGATCAGCAAGTTGTAAATATAATAATCCAAACTATTATATCTACAGCACACGGTACGCTAGCGTGATCAGTAAGTTGTTAATATAATAATCCAAACTATTATATCTACAGCACACGGTACGCTAGCGTGATCAGTAAGTTGTAAATATAATAATCCAAACTATTATATCTACAGCACACGGTACGCTAGCGTGATCAGTAAGTTGTTAATATAATAATCCAAACTATTATATCTACAGCACACGGTACGCTAGCGGGATCAGTAAGTTGTTAATATAATAATCCAAACTATTATATCTAAAGCCCACGGTACGCTAGCGTGATCAGTAAGTTGTTACAAAATAATCCAAACTATTATATCTACAGCACACGGTACGCTAGCGTGATCAGTAAGTTGTAAATATATTAATCCAAACTATTATATCTACAGCACACGGTACGCTAGCGTGATCAGTAAGTTGTAAATATAATAATCCAAACTATTATATCTACAGCACACGGTACGCTAGCATGACCAGTAAGTTGTAAATATAATAATACGAACTATTATATCTACAGCACACGGTACGCTATCGTGATCAGTAAGTTGTAAATATAATAATCCAAACTATTATATCTACAGCACACGGAACGCTAGCGTGATCAGCAAGTTGTAAATATAATAATCCAAACTATTATATCTACAGCACACGGTACGCTAGCGTGATCAGTAAGTTGTAAATATAATAATCCAAACTATTATATCTACAGCACACGGTACGCTAGCGTGATCAGTAAGTTGTAAATATAATAATCCAAACTATTATATCTACAGTACACGGTATGCTAGCGTGATCAGTAAGTTGTAAATATAATAATCCAAACTATTATATCTACAGCACACGGTACGCTAGCGTGATCAGTAAGTTGTAAATATAATAATCCAAACTATTATATCTACAGCACATGGTACGCTAGCGTGATCAGTAAGTTGTAAATATAATAATCCAAACTATTATATCTACGGCCCACGGTACGCTAGCGTGATCAGTACGTTGTTAATATAATAATCCAAATTATTATATCTACAGCACACGGTACGCTAGCGTGATCAGTAAGTTGTTAATATAATAATCCACACTATTATATCTACAGCACACGGTACGCTAGCGTCATCAGTAAGTTGTAAATATAATAATCCAAACTATTATATCTACAGCACACGGTATGCTAGCGTGATCAGTAAGTTGTAAATATAATAATCCAAACTATTATATCTACAGCACACGGTACGCTAGCGTGATCAGTAAGTTGTAAATATAATAATCCAAACTATTATATCTACAGCACATGGTACGCTAGCGTGATCAGTAAGTTGTAAATATAATAATCCAAACTATTATATCTACGGCCCACGGTACGCTAGCGTGATCAGTACGTTGTTAATATAATAATCCAAATTATTATATCTACAGCACACGGTACGCTAGCGTGATCAGTAAATTGTTAATATAATAATCCACACTATTATATCTACAGCACACGGTACGCTAGCGTCATCAGTAAGTTGTAAATATAATAATCCAAACTATTATATCTACAGCACACGGTATGCTAGCGTGATCAGTAAGTTGTAAATATAATAATCCAAACTATTATATCTACAGCACACGGTATGCTAGCGTGATCAGTAAGTTGTAAATATAATAATCCAAACTATTATATCTACAGCACACGGTACGCTAGCGTGATCAGTAAGTTGTAAATATATTAATCCACACTATTATATCTACAGCACACGGTACTGATGCGTGATGCCATATGATGATGGATGGTATCCGCATGTCTGGTTTTGTGTAGTGTGCAGATGTGTTCAGTCAAAACAATGTTCATACAAAAATAACAGGGCAATCCACATAGGACGTCAGTAAACTCACGACGTATAAAGTCAATGATTCTTGAAACAGCCGTTGACGTTTTTCTTCATTATTTATTGTGGACGCCACAGTGACAAAATGGTTACGCGAATATGTAGGCACATCAAACAGTCATTATCACAGCAACATTCAATACAGCAATAGACGGTAGACAGCATTACAATGATGAGTCAGATGCATGTTATATTTCATAGTGCTGTAAATGTAGTCAGGTGAAAAACTCCATCCTTTTCTATAACAGCCAGGAGATAACCAGATGTATGAGATCAGTTCACTCTCCTTAGTCTGACTTCAGCAAGACAGACACGTCTGCCGAAGTATAAATAATGTCCTCAAAAAATATCCTCTAGATAATAAAGGTTTTCCAAACCTAGTTCATTTAACAAAGTAGCAAGTAATGGTCCTTTGGATCATGCATCAACCGATGCAGTACAATACAGCGGCATGTGAGCTGGGAAACCATCTCGTGACGACGACTTTCGAAGACAGGCTATGAATCGAAATCGCTCACGACCCAAAATCGATAGAGTTAATGAAAAAGGTCAATTTACCTTGCTTTCAAGAAATACAGAAATATCACGCCTCCCGACATGTGGGAAACACTAGAGGTATTATCTCGAATAAACGAAATATCCATTAAGAGGACTACACATCCCTGACAGAACAAAAAATAGCGGAGATCCCCTCTTCAACGAGGCATCTCTTTCGCCATTCAAATCGCTCACTCCACTAGTGGTGGGCGGAAACCGATCGACCAAAAAACAAGACCAGTCATGCGCAGTCCAGCGCAAAAAGACCACAGCTCAAAACTTAACTGCATTCAATACCAACGCGGGAAGACAAATGCTTACCGAGAAAAGTGACTATAAATTTCAAGCAGTTGTTGCCCTTGCGTTATAAAATAGATATTGTAATAAAACGATGTTGCGAGAATTTATCACGCAACATATCACCACCTCCTCCCGATAAAAAAAAAATGTGGAACATATTTTTTTTTTTTTAAATATCAAAGAGCATGCGATAAGCGGCTCAAAACGCACGAATTATGCGCTGATAATTAATTAAATTGCCTAACATGAGGCTAAATATAGAGTGTCTGGTGAGGATATACCTCAACAGAAAAATAAATATGTCTCAAAAAATATTCACATCGGGGAGGTGTCACCAACACACATCACGTTAGCATGTAAACACAATATACGTATGCAAGTTACCATAATCATCATTAAACAATCTAGAACTCGTCATGCTTGATACTAGTAAGGTAAGTCCTCAGCTCAACAATGACATTCTGAGAAAGTACAAGCAATATAATGCTAATTAATAACTAATATGCTTCATAAGGTACAATACATTATTAATAATTGTGGCTGTTTAGTAAACTAACGGCCCTTATATTAACTACTCAGTCCTCCTCTATCATCTTAAAAAACGAACAGAAGAAGATGACAACAAAGCACGATAGTGTGTACATATAAAGTAAGTACAGATGTGCTAATCTATTGTAGAAATATAGGTGTGTTATGACTCTGTAATATATGGAAATATAGGACAGAAGTATTAGTTGGAGTCATGTGGGCATCTAGACAAAATGTCAGCCATCACATTATCCGCACCACGGATAGCTCGTACCGTGAAGTGAAAAGGTTGAAGAGCTATAGCATATCGAGTGGATCTCGAACTCTTCAAATTCTTAGTCTGAATAGCTGTAAGAGCTTTCTGATCAGTCTCTAGAATGAAATGTGCGCCCAGGAGGAATCTTTGTAGCTTTAGAATTGACCAAACCATCGCTAACAACTCACGGTCTAAAACCGAGTAGTTCCTCTCTGCCGCATTTAGTTTTCTAGAAATGTACATAACAGGATGCAGAGTATTTGCATATTCTTGCATCAGTGCTGCTCCAATCCCAGTGGATGAAGCATCACTCCGAAGAACAAAAGTCCTATCAAGAGTAGGTAATCTTAAGATGGGAGGAGAAGAAAATATATTCTTGATTTGGTCTAGTGAAGATTGGCATTCTTCAGACCAACGGACCAGATTAGGCGAACCTTTCTTCAACAATGTTGAGAGAGGTGCCATGATCGAAGATAAATTTGGAATAAATCTCCCATAAAATTGAATTAAACCTAAGAGACTCCTAACTTGTTTCTTCGTTTTAGGAACAGAGATGTTCAGTATTTTGGAAGTATTGTGGTCTTCTGTCTTCAAGAGACCATGACCGACACGATGACCCAGGAAAGAGATTTCACCAAAACCAACAAAAGCTTTAGAAGGTTTCGCTGTCAAATTATTCTCACGTAGAGTGGACAGTAAGTCATATAACCCTAAATAGTGATCTTCCCAGGTATCACTGAAGAGACAGATGTCATCTAAGTATGCGATGACATCCGAACGATGTGACAGAATTCGGCGCATCATGCGAACGAAAGTGGCAGGGGCGTTCATGAGACCAAAAGGCATAACATTCCATTGAAATAGACCCCTAGGTGTAGAAAAAGCAGTAAGAGGTTTGGCATGCTCTGCTAAAGGCACTTGCCAATAACCTTTAGACAAGTCAAGTTTAGTGAAGAATCTAGAATTAGAAAGTCTAATCAGTAGATCTTCTAACAAAGGCATCGGTTCAGCATCGAACTTTGTGACCTGATTCAATTTGCGATAATCAACACAAATTCGTATGTTCTTATCCTTCTTCCGGACAATAACCATGGAAGAAGAATATGGTGAAGTCGATGGTTCAATTATATTTAATTGAATCATTTCATCCAATTCCTTTTCCACTTGCGACTGAAAGTGTATAGGAATAGGATAAGGCCTAACCCTAATTGGATTATTGTCGGTAAGAATTATGTCATGTTCTATGACATCTGTGTGTCCAGGAATGTCAGTGAGAACATCCTGAAATGTTTGTAACATCGACGAGACTTGTCGATGTTCGTCACCAGAAAGATTAGGAGAAACAGAAACGTTTTTCCAAGATTCCGTAGAATGTAATGGAACCACTGGAAGGGAAGATTGACATCTGAGAAGGTAGATTCCTCATCCTGTATGACAGACAGGGATGAATAATGACCGTGAGGTGCAGGAGCATCATCCGTTGCCTGGAAAATAGGCAGCAAATAGTCCGGACGTTCGTGAAATTCCGAAAGCATGTTTATGTGGAAAGTTTTATGCTTTCCATCAATATCGACCACATAGTCAACATCGGAAATCCGAGAGACTATTGCATACGGACCTTTCCATGCAATAAGAAGTCTATTTTCCCTACTGGGGAGTAGGACGAATGCTTTGTCACCTGGACAAAGTTGTCGTAGACATCTATTCTTGTTAGCAAACTGTCTTGCCTTCTCTTTAGCAATTTCTGATGAAGCAGTTGCTAGCTTACATGCCTCAATGATCTTTTGTCTAAGAGCAATGACATACTCATATGAGGATTGAGTTTCATCGCTAATATCATCGGCAGTGATGAGATCGTGTAATAAAGACATAGGGCCGCGTGGACGCGCGCCAAAGACAAGTTCGAAGGGAGAAAATCCTGTGTGTTCATTAGGGACTTCTCTATAGGCAAAGAGAGCCGCGGGTAAAACCCTGTCCCAATCTTGAGGATGATCTTCAGTTATCTTACCAAGCAAAGTCTTGAGCGTTCTATTCAGACGCTCAACTAACCCATTAGACATAGGATGGTAGATACTACTGAGAGATCGTTCAATATGTAAGGTAGACATTACCTGTGACATAGTGTCAGATATGAGTTGAGTGCCATGGTCTGACAATATTTCTCTGGGGAACCCCAAGCGAGAAAATATCAACCAAAGAGCATCTGCGATATCTGTAGTAGATATGCTCTTAAGAGGAATAGCCTCTGGCCAACGTGTGCACATATCGACACATGTAAGGATAAACTGATGTCCTCTGGCCGACTTGACCTTAAAAGGGCCAATAATATCTATGGCCATTTTCTGAAACGGCCGAATAGGAATGTCAGCAGCCTGGATAGGCGCAGCATGTCGTGGTCCTCTAGATTTGACCTCCTGACATACCTTGCATGATCGGCAGTAAATACGAATGTCCTTATTGACAAAAGGCCAAAAGAAAGCCGCAAGGACTCTCGACTTCGTACGGGCAAAACCCATATGTCCAGCACATTGCGAGTCATGAGCATGTTGTAATATTTGCACTCTCATGCTCTTGGGAACAAGAATTTGCGAATGTGCCGACGTAGTCGAATCTTGTACCATACGTACAAGTACGCCGTTTCTCATTGCAATCCAAGATTTTCTATTTGTATCCTGATTCGGATCACCTTTCTTCGCAAGAACGAAGAATTTTTTTTAAAGAAGGATCTTCTTCTTGCAATTTTATGAAAGAGTCACGAGTGATTACTAAGTGACTATCTTGGCTATCAACTTCATTATCACTATTCAGTGAAGTTTCGGGTGTTTGTAGAGCTTGTGCTCTTGTAACTACTGCATTTGTAGCTTGCATGTTATTATCTTCCCAAGCAGCAATCTGCTGTGGGGTACACTCCCTAAACTCCGTGAATACGACCAATAATAAGGTCCGCAATAGGATTAGGTAAGAGACAAGCATGCACATCTCCAGTAAAGAAAGGAGTGGCAATGCGAATTACAGCAGTAGGATATTTTTCTAGAGTGCCGCCAAATGTGACACATTTAATAACCCTTCCTGTAGCACAAGATGGATCTACAAGCGATTGTCTAACACCAATAGTGGTGCATCCGGAATCGAAAAGTAGTGAGACCGGAGTATCATTAACAAGACCCTTATGTAGAATTAAAGAACCCCTCCCGTCATGCGCAACAGCAGCAGGAAGAGCGGGAAGGGGTGACCACAACTCAAAGTAGTTATGGTACCCGGTTCGAATAAAGTACTGCATTGGGGGCATTTGTTTGCTCTCTCAAAGTCAAAAGCAGAACCAGTGACAGCGTCAAAGTTTTTATTATCAACAACATGATTACAGGCTCCCTCAGTTTCCTGTTGTACAGCATTAGCCTGCTGATATCTCTTTTTTTTTGTGTTGAGATCTACCCCGACTATTATTACCTCTGAAGTTATCAGAGTTATTATTATCTCTGCAGTTATTATTGTCTCTATTGTAATTGTTATCCTGGTTCGAATTCCAGTTTCCACGATTACTATCATGTTCACATTGATGCGAACATCTATTTGTTTGGTTCTGAGGTCTTCGGCAGGAATAACCTCTATTACCATATCCTCTTTTGAAATGCTATAATTATTAGGGTGATAGTAACGAGTACTATCAGGTTGTCTCCAATTCTTCGAAGAAGAATCACCATGAAATTGATTTCCATGATTTTGACAGAAATTACCGCTACTCTTTCTATCAAAATTTTGTTGGAATCTACGAGCAAAGTTTTGGCCATACGGAGCTGCCGAAGCAACTGGTAAACCTTCTTTCACCTTAGAGTTACCCATGGTTATGTGTGGGTGCGCAGTTACGTATTGGCAACAGAAATCTTCCATTTCTTTTATTGTTTTAGGTTTACGTTCATGAAGGAAAGCAAGGAAAGACTCATTGACAGACGACATGACTTTGTCTCTAAGTATTAAGTCCATAAGTCCTTCATAAGTTTTTTTCCGTCTTAGATAGTTCAACCCATCGTGAGAAAGTAATGCGTATTCTTGCAATAAACTCGGAGAATTCAACTCCATTTTCAGGTAACATGTTTTTAAATTGTAGACGATAGCCGTCTTCGTTAAGCTGATATTTCTTTAACAAAGCGGCCCTGACAACCTCATAATTGTTCTTGTCAGGTTCATCCACCATATTTTAATATACTTAGAGCTTTACCTGTCAGTATCCCTGATAACTGATAAACATATTTTGCTTTGTCTATGTTATGAGCTGTACATGCTTGTTCAAATCTGTCCAGATAGAACATTATGTCATCACTGGAAGGACTAAATGTTGGTAACTTAATCTTAAAAGTATCATTATTAGCCTTACCAGAAGATGAACCCTTGTTTGAATCATTACCATTACTCATGCTCGTCAATTTCAATTTTTCCAACTCTAAAGCTAAGACCTTTTCTTCATGTTCCATTTTTGCTTTCTCTTTCCTCTCATCAGACTCTCTCTGTAATCTTCTTTCCTCAGCCTGAGCCTCTTTTTGAAGTCTTTCATTTTCAGCTTCTTTTTCAAGTCTTTTATTTTCAGCCTCTTTTTCAAGTCTTTTATTCTCAGCCTCTTTTTGAAATCTTTCAGCTTCTAGCTGGAGTTTTCTTTCCTCAGCTTCTGATTCCCTTTTTTGTTTTTCCATTTCCATTTGGAATCTTTTTTCATCCACCTGCATCTGCAGTTTCTTTTGTTCAGCTTCCATATGCAGTTTCTTTTGTTCAGCTTCCATTGCTTTATCATATCGAGCAGTTGCAAATTCTTCTAACTTATCACCAGTCTTCCCAAGCAATTTACCCTGCTCAATAAAGTGCTCAAATGTAGACATGTTGTCTAACATATGAGTCCAAAACCTGAAATAATTAACTAATTTATTTCAAACCTAAGTGTAACAAGTCTTAATTAAGCACTTGTATATTCACATCACCTTATATTATCCCAGTCTCTGTGGGAAACAAGTCTCCAATCAAAGAACTTGTATATGAAATATCAACAATCAATTCTTGATCATAAGTGCACTTCTCATTCAATAGTGCACGACACTATTCATCATTCATTTATCATCAGTGTAGTAGTAACAGTGCATTAGCATAGCCCATTAACTAATTACTATAACTGTAAACAATGACTATGTAAACACATGCAGAATGTAAACATTGAAAATGTAACAATGCAAACAATGTAAACAATAACAATGTAAACAATAACAAAGATCAGCAACAATACAAAAACGTTCGCAGAAATCAACTAAAAATAAAGCAGAAATTAATGAAATATCACAAAAAATGTGACGATATCTGCGCTATAATTAAACAAAATACATGACACCACAGTGTATAAACAAAAATGTTGTATGAAACTAAATTATAGACAAGAGTAGGCTAACAAATACAAACAAATCAAAACAAAACTAAAGAATGCGAAATAATAACGAAAACAATATTAAAACATGTCATCACAGCTAACATAAATAGCAACAGAAGTCGCTTAGCAAATTCCAGTATTGGAAATTTGCAAACCTTACAGAAAACGCTCACAATAGACGACCTCTATGACGTGGCTAATCTAACGGAGACACCACCCAACCGAGAACCCGCTGAAATATAAACATATAAATATACGAATAACATATAAACATATAACATATAGAATGAGATGATACACAGAAGACTCAGCAGAAGTATAAGGGCACAGTTTACATACAAACAGGCCACTTAACTTATAGGCTTCCAATCGTAGAACAGCAGAAAAAACGGATGTCAATCAACGTCCTAAAGAGCGAAGCTCCAACGATGATGGCACATCTGAACTGCTTCCACTGCTAACACGATGGTACAAGAGCTTCTGAAATACTGTGTGTTGAGTTGTTTCGGCACTTGACCTTCTAATCCAAAAATAAGTTGATGGAAATCGGTACTTGGCCTTCTTCAGAAAACAACCCGTTTCAACCGGCACTTGACCTTCACAAAAACGACAGCACTGGAACCTTGACAGCAGCAACTTGCTTGACTTGCGTAAAAGATAACAGCAGTCCGAGTTATCCGGCAACATGTAACAACGCCGGGTACTGTCAAATTCTTGTTTCCGTCAAAAAGTTGAAATTTTGACTTTTACCGGGCAACGCCGAGTACTTTGAAAATTTTGAAGATGTTGACTGTATTGAAGAATGTTAATTTCTTGAAGGATGCTGATGAATTCTTGTTGAAAATGAAGTGGGTAAGGGACCCCGTGTTTGCTGGTACCAGAATCAAACCAGCTTATGGCCACCAAATGATGCGTGATGCCATATGATGATGGATGGTATCCGCATGTCTGGTTTTGTGTAGTGTGCAGATGTGTTCAGTCAAAACAATGTTCATACAAAAATAACAGGGCAATCCACATAGGACGTCAGTAAACTCACGACGTATAAAGTCAATGATTCTTGAAACAGCCGTTGACGTTTTTCTTCATTATTTATTGTGGACGCCACAGTGACAAAATGGTTACGCGAATATGTAGGCACATCAAACAGTCATTATCACAGCAACATTCAATACAGCAATAGACGGTAGACAGCATTACAATGATGAGTCAGATGCATGTTATATTTCATAGTGCTGTAAATGTAGTCAGGTGAAAAACTCCATCCTTTTCTATAACAGCCAGGAGATAACCAGATGTATGAGATCAGTTCACTCTCCTTAGTCTGACTTCAGCAAGACAGACACGTCTGCCGAAGTATAAATAATGTCCTCAAAAATATCCTCTAGATAATAAAGGTTTTCCAAACCTAGTTCATTTAACAAAGTAGCAAGTAATGGTCCTTTGGATCATGCATCAACCGATGCAGTACAATACAGCGGCATGTGAGCTGGGAAAACATCTCGTGACGACGACTTTCGAAGACAGGCTATGAATCGAAATCGCTCACGACCCAAAATCGATAGAGTTAATGAAAAAGTCAATTTACCTTGCTTTCAAGAAATACAGAAATATCACGCCTCCCGACATGTGGGAAACACTAGAGGTATTATCTCGAATAAACGAAATATCCATTAAGAGGACTACACATCCCTGACAGAACAAAAAATAGCGGAGATCCCCTCTTCAACGAGGCATCTCTTTCGCCATTCAAATCGCTCACTCCACTAGTGGTGGGCGGAAACCGATCGACCAAAAAACAAGACCAGTCATGCGCAGTCCAGCGCAAAAAGACCACAGCTCAAAACTTAACTGCATTCAATACCAACGCGGGAAGACAAATGCTTACCGAGAAAAGTGACTATAAATTTCAAGCAGTTGTTGCCCTTGCGTTATAAAATAGATATTGTAATAAAACGATGTTGCGAGAATTTATCACGCAACAGGTACGCTATCGTGATCAGTAAGTTGTAAATATAATAATCCAAACTATTATATCTACAGCACCCGGTACGCTAGCGTGATCAGTAAGTTGTAAATATAATAATCCAAACTATTATATCTACAGCACATGGTACGCTAGTGTGATCAGTAAGTTGTAAATATAATAATCCAAACTATTATATCTACAGCACACGGTACGCTAGCGTGATCAGTAAGTTGTTAATATAATAATCCAAACTATTATATCTACAGCACACGGTACGCTAGCGTGATCAGTAAGTTGTTAATATAATAATCCAAACTATTATATCTACAGCCCACGGTACGCTAGCGTGATCAGTAAGTTGTTAATATAATAATCCAAACTATTATATCTACAGCACACGGTACGCTAGCGTGATCAGTAAGTTGTAAATATAATAATCCAAACTATTACATCTACAGTACACGGTACGCTAGCGTGATCAGTAAGTTGTAAATATACAGTAATAATCCAAACTATTATATCTACAGCACACGGTACGTTAGCGTGATCTGTAAGTTGTAAATATAATAATCCAAACTATTATATCTACAGCACACGGTACGCTAGCGTGATCAGTACGTTGTAAATATAATAATCCAAATTATTATATCTACAGCACACGGTACGCTAGCGTGATCAGTAAGTTGTTAATATAATAATCCAAACTATTATATCTACAGCACACGGTACGCTAGCGTGATCAGTAAGTTGTAAATATAATAATCCAAACTATTATATCTACAGCACACGGTATGCTAGCGTGATCAGTAAGTTGTAAATATAATAATCCAAACTGTTATATCTACAGCACACGGTATGCTAGCGTGATCAGTAAGTTGTAAATATATTAATCCAAACTATTATATCTACAGCACACGGTACGCTATCGTGATCAGTAAGTTGTAAATATAATAATCCAAACTATTATATCTACAGCACACGGTACGCTAGCGTGATCAGTAAGTTGTAAATATAATAATCCTGTAGCGGAAGGTTTTATATGTGTGAGATGATAGTGCTAGAGTAGAAAAAGTATTCTCTCCAGAATGTGTGAGGTCCCAGTGACAGAGAAGTACACTGGTATCACTCGATAGTCACGGCTGTGAAAGTATCTGGACTGAAAATATTCAGAGAACAGTCAGACCTTACTGCGCCACCTCCGCTATGTGACCACCTGTGATATTAATAAAAATTCAACCAAACTACTCAGTATCAATATTGAATGAATAAAGTTGGTGAATACAATTTATATCCTCTTTATTTACATCTATCTAATTGTGGTGATTGTGTGTGACTGGTGATACAAAAGTTATATTTATACAAAAAAAACCAAATTGGCGAAAACCCTTACAGTTTTTACAAGTTACACTAAAGTGTCACTTCTTTAGACTCTTCCAATTAGTTAGGTAATAGACTTCTTCACTGTCTTATTCACTTATAACTTTCACTAGTTTATCACGCAAATTGTCATCATAAAACTTTGATTGACAGTTATCACTTCTTGGGTTGCACGATTGTCACAAATATCACTCATCTGTTTTTATAATCAGTGTTCATATGAGATGTACAGCTTCAGTAGATCGTGCTTCTACCAATCCAGGCACTGCTGGGGCGATTTGCATTGATCCTCGAGCAATTCTTGATCATTGACCTCTGACTTTTGGTTGACAAGTATGAACCCTCGCAGGATCTAATTAAGATCAGTAAAGACTGGCTTTAGTGGAGTAACAGAACTGCCTGGCTGCAAATAACAAGATATTGGCCTCTGCACGTTCCTCTCTCTCCAGCCGTTGTCCTTCTGTCTTGCTTCGCTGTACAAGTGAATTTGAAATTTTTTTTTTTTTAATAAGTGTTTGCTACTTTTCTTTGTAGCACGCCCCTTTCAACCATCTACCATGTACATGGAGTTGTTGGTTATATCAGGACGTGTTTCCTTTATTGTAATATGTTTTTGTTTGTATTTATTTTATACTATATTATCTCTAGTCGGTATTTTTCCTTTTGTAGTTATAGTTCATAATGGTTTTTAAAAGAAATTCCAAAATATGCTATTTTCTAAGTTAGTATGTTTTTAATTTTCACTGGATGGTTTCTTTGGTTAATCTGTATGTATCTGGGGCGAGTCTTTCACCAGTTTGGACTACTGACTCAAATCCTTATTTGTTTTTTATATGTTAGCTTTAGTTTTTGTAATATAGTGTTTTATTAACTTTTGCATTTCTGAAGGGGTCTTTGTGCCTATGAGATTTTCTACCCTCATTTCTACATTGTGGTTACTACAGTATGTCTTAATGTTTTGCCTCTGTTGGTCATATTTCTTGCAGTCCACCAGAAAGTGTCTAATTGTGTTTGGTTCTTGACACTCTTCACATGTGGGTTCCTCAATCATAAAATATCCAGTTCCAAGCTTGAGCCTCAGCAATTTTTTATTAATTGGTATTTTTAGTTCATCTTTTATTTGACATTTTTTGCTTGGTTTTTTAAGGATTTTATATGAGTGTCTTGCTTTTTTACTTTGGTCCCATGCTGTTATCCACTCTTTAGTTATTGCTTGAGCAATTAAGCTCTTAATTTCAAACTTCCCTAAGCCTACTTCAATTTTGTTATGGCTAGTTTTCCCCCTTTGGCTTCTTTGTCTGCACGCTCATTTCCTGCTATCCCCACATGTGATGGTATCCATGTTAGTGTTGCACTGCATCCTATAGTTTGTAGATATGTATTAACCTGTAGTATTTCCTCTATAATATCTGGCCTGCATGCAGCTACCGGACGTACAGGAAACAAGGCTCGCAACTCCAGCAAACTTCCCAAAAAAGTTGTAACTTCGGGGGGTTTGTGCTAGAGGTGTTTCAAACCTTGGTCTCGTGCATTTCACCTTTCCCAGTTCAAGCCTTTGGAGTTATATATTTCCGTTCTCCGTGAGTTGACCTTTATATCCATATGTTGTTTTCCCATATCTGTCGTGTTAACGATTTTATATTGAATTATAAATAGGAAAAACACAGGATTTCTCAATGCACGGACACTATTCTTGCGAAATTCTTCACAACTACTTACTCCCTTCTGATTTCCTTGTACCTATACATAAATGAAGATATTCCCGTCAAAAGGAGACCATTCTCATCCTTGTCTGTCATTCCGTTCTCCTTCCCGATGTCTAATTCTAACCATGATTTCGGACGATTTATTCTTCCTTATACAATCGCCGAAGTCGTTCTATCTGACCGTGGGAAACCCCTTCTCTGATTGGCTGCCCTAGATACACACAGGAAAATACCCCTGCATTCCTTTGTTCCAGAACACTGGTGTCCCTCTTCGGTCTTCAAACATTTAACTAGGCAATGCGTAACATGCGACAAATCCAAACTATTATATCTACAGCACACGGTACGCTAGCGTGATCAGTAGTTGTAAATATAATAATCCAAACTATTATATCTACAGCACACGGTACGCTAGCGTGATCAGTAAGTTGTAAATATAATAATCCAAACTATTATATCTACAGCACCCGGTACGCTAGCGTGATCAGTAAGTTGTAAATATAATAATCCAAACTATTATATCTACAGTACACGGTACGCTAGCGTGATCAGTAAGTTGTAAATATAATAATCCAAACTATTATATCTACAGCACACGGTACGCTAGCGTGATCAGTAAGTTGTAAATATAATAATAATTGTCTGTGCTGTTCTGAGTAGATAATGATTTTCTTCTGTGGATCTGTTTATTTTCGCCAACTTCTTAGGATCCCGTTACCTGCCCATTCAGGCATATTAGTAATATGGTGTTAGCAGGACCGTAGATAGGACTTAATATGGGGGTTAATAAAAAAAAATATTTTAATGCACTATTTTGGTACCGATACAGTATAATTTCCTCCCTAAGGAGGGGGGGGGGGGGGGGGGGGGTTGAAACACCCCCCCCCCCGGTATCTATGTCCCTGGGTGTTAGGCCCATATTTTCTTGACCATACGGCTCACTAGGGGTGATGTGTTCAACATCACGCCCCAACTTATTAGCTTACTCTTTTAGTGGGGTTTCCCCGGCCCACAAAGAATATCAACTCTAATGCAAGTCAGTAATATAGGTAAAAGGAACTTCGGTTTTTCCGTTTTTTAATTTCCTACTTGATTTTGTTTAACCTTTTCCAATTAGGCCTAAAAGTCTTATCACAAATGTCTACTCTACAAGATGCTAATGAAATATATTCCATTTCGGAGTGGAGAGGTTGGCGTCACCAACGTACCCTCATCTTCTTCGTGCAAATACAGTACTCACCTATTACCAACAGCGTCCCCTGCCCTGTGTCAAAAGCCGAGAATGAACTAATCTAAGTGAACACTGTTTTATTGCGCACTGCCATACGAGACTGCTTGGTCACTGCCCACCACTGCGAAAGCTAACATCGCCGGGTGCGCATAGTTAAAATAAACCACGTTTATTTATTTATTTTTATCAATCACGATCTCTCGTGGAACCTTTGAGTTCCGTAGAACCCCGGTTGAGAAACCCTGCCTTAGTAGTAGCAACAGCCAAAACTTTGTCAACATAAAAATAACATTGGTGAAATCTATGTCAACATAGAAATAACATTGGTGAAATCTTTGTCAACATAGAAATAACATTAGTGAAATCTTTGTCAACATAGAAATAACATTGGTGAAATCTTTCTCAACATAGAGATAAAATTGGTGAATCTTTGTCAACATAGAAATAACATTGGTGAAATCTTTGTCAACATAGAAATAACATTGGTCAAATCTTTTTCAACATAGAAATAACATTGGTCAAATCTTTTTCAACATAGAAATAACATTGGTGAAATCTTTGTCAACATAGAAATAACATTGGTGAAATCTTTGTCAACTTCTGTAATTTAAACAAAGTGTTCATTAAAGAGCAAAAGCGGCATTATGTAAAATGAAATGCATGTAAGCATGAAGTCTTTGTTAATGAAAGGGGGAAAAAAAGATATCTTTAGGGTGTTTTACACCGTGAATGCTGTCGTATGGAAGCGAATCACTGTCAGATAGTAAACAAACAATAAAATTCATGAAGACTACATTAATGTAGTTTTACAGAAGAAAGTTAATAAAACATAAGTGATGTCCTGAAAGTGGCCAATGCTCAAAGGAAGCTTATTACCCATATTTCTTCTTCTTCCTCGTTCGTCCTGAAAAGGATGTTGGTTGCGTTGTGTCTGTTTACGCCGGAGCTGTGATATCTGCGCCTTTCGGCCGACACATCCGACTTCAGCACGGCATTTTTTGGGACCGGGTTTGCCTTCCCTCTTCGATCCCTACTCTCTCAGCCAGACTGCAGTGATGCAGCCTGTTTCCAGGACCACCACCTGGAGGTGGAGTAGGGTCTTGGTCAGCTCTGGTTCGCTGACCCTGACGCAAGCAGTCAAGCTATGGGTCGCTGACTGCATTCTCTATTGCTGCATCTTTGGGTCCCACCCATATTTAAAGGAAGCAATTCACTTTCTTTAGGTATGTTATGAGAAGAAGAAATCTGGGATATATTGCGACAAAGAAAAGGTTGAAGTACTACGAGAGAGAGGGAGAGAGAGAGAGAGAGAGACATATATATATATATATATATATATATATATATATATATATATATATATATATATATATATATATATATAGAGAGAGAGAGAGAGAGAGAGAGAGAGAGAGAGAGAGAGAGAGAGAGAGAGAGAGAGAGAAGAGCCATTCAGTTTAAGATCCTGGCATCGAATGAAGTCAATAACGGGATTAATAAACAGCATTGGGGACAAGGAGTTATGGACAGACGTAGTCACCTAAGCCATCTGGCATAGTGCGTGAAGAAGAAGACGACCATCATTGTAGAAACCATCTTTCCACAACAAAAAAGTCCAGGTCACATACACATCACCGAATGGGAACAAAGAAAATCAAATAGATCATTTCACAATTGACAAGAAATGGGAACAATGTCTCAGGTTTATGAGATGTGGTGACGGTTCCCTTCCTCGTTAACTTTGCCTTCCCTAGCTCAAGATAAGAGTCAGGGACCCCATTTCCAGCTGAATACGCTAGAGTTTGATGAGACCTGATTTCGAACCGGGTAACTTTGTATTGACAAGCACGCGCTGAAGCAATTTGCCACTCGATACTCACAACAACCAACATAACTGCAGTTTACAGGAAACGTCCAACTAGTATTGACAGGCATGTCCTACCTGGAACCCATGAGGAAAGAAAAGCGTGGGGAAAATAAAGGGACCGTGGAAAAGACAAAGTGGAAGGGGCAAGCTAAGGCAACCTGGCAATAATGGGCGGACCCGAAAAAGACGACCTAAAATAGAAATTAGTGCCGAGCAAAAGTTCATGTCCTATGCTCCACGTGCAAGGAAAGGGACTCGCTTTACAGTTGTGAAGAGAGGAGCACATGAAGTTACGTCTTTTCTTCTTCTTTGATCCTTACCCGCCGGCTGTCAAAGCAGTCAGTGGCCATAACGCCTGGTGTCATATTGTAGGGCAGTAACAAACTGCTTCCACTTTGCTCGGTCTGCTGCCATCCTTCTTGCAGTGCCCCAGCTCTGGTTCATTCTTTGCATCTCGACCTTCATATTTCTCCGCCAAGTTGTTTATGGTTGTCCTCTCTTTCGCTTTCCTTCAGGGGTCCATACGAAGCTACGAATCCTTGGCCTAATATTATGCATTTACGTAAGGGAGCAAACTCAAATAATTGGATTTAAGAAGAATGTGTTATAAGAAGTACCCTATAGCATCCTCGCCATATGTCACGCATACAGGGGCGAAGACGATCTATTATTACTACCATATGAAACAATGAAATCCATTAATCCTCATTAGACACAGCTTATATACATGTTGACAGTTTAATGAGAAGTAAGGCAGACAATTGAACTACACCGAGGACATGACCCTATTGTACCTAAAGTTAATAGGTCGTCCCATAGCAGATACTGCCGTAGGTAAGTGAAGTGTTAGAGATTTCACTATACTAGGTCCATCATCGGGAAGTGGTGTGACCAGTTCCCTTCCTCGTTTGCCTTTTCCTTCCCTAAATCAAGAGCAGAGTCATGTACCAACTGACATAAACATTTATAACAGGGGAACAACAGAAGTGATTGCGTCATTAATAGGCTGGGCTGCCCATTGTAAACTTCCGGTGTTGTGTCTTGCGGTTCGCACTAATGACCAGTCATCGAGGCATCATTTTTTGGTGATGCCTAGATGGTCGCGAGGATAGTGTGATTCGCTTGCATAGCTAGGCGGTGTTGTCGCACGGAAGGTCCTGGGTTCGAGTCCTGGGTAAGCCACTCACGTCTGTTGTTTTTTTCTGTTGTCTAGTGTTCTACTACTTTATTTCTAACGAGTGCCTGATAACATACCTTTATGTTTGTTTCATATGTATTTACCAATTGACAGCCGGGTAGACTGGAGCGTGATGATGCCAAGTTTCGATCCCGGAACCCGGTAACTTCTTTGCGAGAGGAAAGCACATTTAGACAACGTTCGTCATGTTAGTACCTGGACTTTAACAACGTTCGTCATGTTAGTACCTGGACTTTAACAACGTTCGTCGTGTTAGTACCTGGACTTTAACAACGTTCGTCATGTTAGTACCTGGACTTTAACAACGTTCGTCATGTTAGTACTTGGACTTTAACAACGTTCGTCATGTTAGTACCTGGACTTTAACAACGTTCGTCATGTTAGTACATGGACTTAAACAGTTAACACCTCATGGGTTCCTGGGGTCTTTGGTGAGACATCCACAGACAAAGATCGCATGTCGTAAAAGACGGCTGAGCAGACATTGTGCACTGCATTTCCAACCTCATCATAAAAGAGAAATTGCTACAGAAACCGAAATGCCAGAACTCATGAAATGCATTTAAAAAAAAAAATCTTTCCTCATTTTGGCAAGGCGCGCACCCTTCAACCTAGATCCAGGGCCGTCGATTATATTAGGGCGGTTGTCCAAATATAAAAGACTGTATGGTATGGTTAATAATTATGACATGCATAGGCGCAGACTTCCGGTATATGAATCAACTGCTTCGATTATATTTTCTACCAAATTGATGGAGAGAAATATCCAGTTGACCCTCTGATGGGATGTAATTAGGATATATAATGTATAATGTTAAATAAACATCCAGGTGCCGCTATCTGCATATGGCAGTAATTATTACTCTTTTCTCCCTGACACTTCACCAGACAGTGAACATAATGTTCAAACCTAGAGTCCTTCCTAAATTTCTCAATGAACTAATGAAGGCAATATTACAATATTTTATTTTTGGCCCCAATAAAAAAATAAAAAAACCTCTTCACCCCTACACCCCAGGGTAGAAGATGAACGACTAAGTAAATAAGAAAATATTTCTAACCAATTTCTCACATACATCAAGAGAAATATAACAATAAAGTAGCTACCGCAATGAGATGGTTGTTGCTGCTTTCGGTTTATAAGGACAAAAATTCCAGTGACATTCTAGGACAAAGCTTGGCACATATTATTGTATTACTTATTGTGTATTAAAATAAGGCAGGGGTCGGGAACCTTTCCATGAGAAAGAGCCAAATATTTAATTTTGTCTCCATTTTAAAAAATTGAAGAGCCGCATGAAAAAAACAGAGTCACATGGTATCCCTCATTCAATAATATATATATATATATAATAAACACAATTTTTCAAATTATATTTTAATACACAATAAGTAATACAATTTTTTCTGTAACAAATATTCAGATAAGATGTAACATAACAATAAAATAAAATATACAAACGAAAAGTAAGGAAATTTAATGAGCCTTTTGGTGTTGGATTTCCTTGCAAAGTTAGTCAATATTTGGTGAATAATCTGTTGTTTTCATTTTCAAGACTGGAGACTCACGTCATTCAATTTGCTTTTGATATAATTCATGTTGGAAAATAATTGTTCACAAAAATATGTTGATCTAAAAATTTAAAGAAGCCCAAATCCAAATTTCTTCAGCTGAACATAGCTGTAGGGTAAACAGTTCCAAACATCAAATATGATCTGATCTTGTTTTTTGAGCTCACTTATCTCAGACCACTTGTGTTGTAGTGACAGGGAAGATTTTTGCCTTTCAAGATTTTAAGCTCATAGACCAGATGTGTAAATTGTCGTATGATTTTTTTTATTATTGACTTCCGTATTTCAAAAGGATACAATTTTTCATTAGAAACGAATAAAATGTTGTATATCTTATAAATAAATGGATATACTTTATGAAACAATTATTTTAGGAGTATCAGACCTGTGGAAACGTTTATATTTTATTTCTAGACTTTTTTCCAAAATATTTGCATGATAATTATTTCAGCCATAATATTTTAATATAAATTGCTACTTTTTCTTTGAGATATATATTGTTTTTGAAGTTCTATCGAAAATCCCTTACAATTCTACACATTTGGATATATAAAACATTTCTCTTGTCTTTAAAATAATAAAAATATGACAAAGTCTTTCAAACCCCCCCCCCCCTTTCCCCCCCCCCCCCCCCCCCAATCCCAAAAGTTTAGTCCACGAAAATTGTATGTCAAAAGGTGGTTTTAGTGCACGGACACTAAGACTTAAGTAGCCGAGAGCCAAGAGCCGCACGAGATGGCTCAAAGAGCCGCATGCGGCTCGCGAGCCGCGGGTTCCCGACCCCTGGGATAAAGGGTAATCTGATGGGGTGCTCACATGGATGATTGTAGATAATTATGGATTGGGTGTAATCTCAGACACCCCCGGTCTTTCTCACTCATGTTCACCTTGTCAACAACAGGCCAGTAATGAGAGACTTTAATTTTTTAAATTTGTTTTTTATTTTAATTGTATGTTTGTTTTTGGAAAGGGAAAGGCATACACACATACATGCACACAATTTTACAGTTTTGATTTACTATACTGTATTTGGACGGAGTGGAGAGAGAGAAGATACTATCTTTACATATCAGAAATCATATTTTTATTATCTTGAATTTACTACACTATATTTCCTAATTATTACACATCAAGGGTTGAACGGGATACTTTGTCTTTAAAAAATAAAGAAAGTCTTCGCTCTGACCAATGTTGGAAATTCAGATTCGCAGAAATAGGATGTAGCAACTCGGATCAAGACTAAAAGAGTTTTCTGTGCCAATAACTGGTAGGCAGATATTTGAAAGTACCAAAATGTAATGTAGAATGCATGCGTCAACAAAACTTTGCTCTGCAAATCGATGCGGTGGTCTTTCTGAATTTACCTGGTAGGTCATCGAAAGGTGGCGCTGAGCAGTGTTTCGTTTTATTCGCACATACATATCAAGATAACTATAAACTGAAATGCATTAATTCGAACCTGAATGTGCATTATCACAAGGTTCGAATTAACATATATTCGAATTATTTTCCACAACGGAACATTGCACGGTGCTGATTATTTTTGTTTGGCAAATATCAGCCCCTGAAATAAAAAAAATTTAAAAAAAATTGATGCCGATGATCACTTTTGCAGATTTTGAAAAATGAAACGGTTTTTCTTTTAGAGAAATTCCAAACTTTCGTTAATATCCACAATTGGTTTGTAGTTTGTTTGTTTATGTTTGTAACCACGTACTGATCGGGTTTAATGGGATACCAAGAACTTTAACAGTTTGTGTCTTTGTTGATTTGCGCTGTTCAATGAAGCGGACGGTGTTCTACTTTTTCCTTCAGACTCTTCACTTTGTAAACTCATTTGACAACGTTCATAATTAGTTTTAATAATTCATAATTTATAAAATAATTCATAAAATAAATCATAATTAGTTTTAATAACTTTCTTCTTCTCTCTTCTTCCGTCCTTAGCCACCGACCGTCAAAGCAGTCAGTGGCCATTACGCCTAGTGGCGTCTTAGGGCAACAGCAGATAGGTTTTCTTTGCCATTGTTTTCCATCACGCCTAGTGGCGTCTTTAGGGCAACGGCAAATCAACCCATTTGCTGTTGTTTCCGTAATCGAAGTGACTGGCAAACGGGTGATCAGCCCGTTGTATTAATAACTTTGGTATTACACAAATTTTAATGAACGTAAACATACAGTAGGCCTAATCGTAATAAATCTGTCACCAGTTATGACTAGGTCAGGCAGAATCCAGCAAACGGCAACAAGGAATAAGGATTAAAATCTTCTGCTAATAAATTTTAATCCTTCGTGGAAAAAGGTGCATTGATAGGATCGTCAGTGTATGAAAGAGTTTATAGAAGACCCAACGATGCGATTATCAATCAGATTAGATGCGACTGAACTTCACGTTTCATGTTTTTTTTTTTTTTTCCGTGCGCACAACGAATTATTCAAAGTGACGGTTCTTAGAATTAAGAGGTTACAAATTAATGGCAGGGGCGGTTTGGTATTTCGTACTACAAGCACTATCATTAATACGAACACTGAATAAACAACTTTATTTCAGTATACACGAAAGAGATAATGCAGGGGCATAATCGAAGCTTAAATTAAGCCCTGATATCACGCTTCAAATTAATACATTTCACATTAATTTTATTCTAAATTTTAGAATTTTATCCCGTGAGAAAAAAATTGTGATACAATTTTGTTGGAGGCACTTCACACTTCACTCTGGGGAGTCACACACTACAGGTTAAGAACCATTGGCTTATTTTATTGTCTCTTCCAGCCACTTATTGAATACTGTATAACAGGCCTGTGCACAATTTAGCATGTGAAGATCTACCACTACTATGTAAACGAGGCTTCCGTCTACCAAATACATTTTTAGTAGCTACTTTTACAGTTTTTCAACTCTAAATAATAACAACATCTCCACATGCGTGTCACATGAAGAACAAATTTAGGTTAGGGCGAAAAATGTTTATTAACTGAAGAAAAAAAATGTGCATGTACCATTGGTAAATCCAAGAGGGTGGCGACAGGGCGATCGCCCCTCCTTTGGGACTTTACTTACTTAGTCGTTCCCCTTCTACCGTGAGGTGTAGAGGTTTGGAAGAGAGAGCGCCAGACTATCCTATCGGCTGTCTTCCTCCTGGCCTGGTTCCATTCTAGTCCTCGGTCCTTCAAAGATTGTCTAATGTTGTCCTCCCAGCGGACTCTGGGTCGTCCTGGGGGTCTAGATCCCTGGCTCTTTGTTTCCCATGCTTGTCGTGGTAGCCGATCTTCTCCCATTCTGCAGACATGGCCAAACCATCTTAGTTGGGACTGTTCCGGTTGGATCTGCAGGGGGTGGGATTTTAGACCTTGGCGTATCGTCTGTTGCGGACCATGTCTCTTCTTGTTACTTCAACCACCTTCCTCAGATACCTCATTTCTGAGGTTTGGATCTGGCTTTTATGGGTTGTAGTCATTGCCCATGACTCGCATCCATATGTCAAGACTGGGACTGTGATAAGAGGTTTTGATGTTACTAATTATAGGCTATCCTGGACAAATAGATGTAACAGAGGATACCAGGATAGTGCCAGGTAAGAGACTGGTCTTATAAGAAATACCCCCTTCTCTGAAAAGACCAAGGGTGTATAGACAATCAAGGTGAGGTCAAGCTATGTAAGTTCCCAGAGTAAGGAATGATGATGATGAAGTTCTCTGGGTCCCTATCGGCTACCTGTTGAGATCTCACCAAGAGTAGGATATCTATGTGGTGTTATTTGGCAAGGTGTCTAGGTAATATATTCTAACAATTTAAAATTTCAAACATAACTTTAACTTTAATGAAAAGTAAGTAAGTAAGACTGTCTGAATATATATATATATATATATATATATATATATATATATATATATATATATATATATATATATATATATATATAATATATATATATATATATATATATATATATATATATAATATATATATATATATACTATATATATATATATATATATATATATATATATATATATATATATATATACAATTTAATGGTACTGAACCTCAATCTTTTTGGGTCAGTACTTTTCTTTTCAAAAATCAAGAACTTTATATTTACATGAGAAAATAAATAACTTGGAAGTTCTGTTCCATTATTATAACTTGGTCACAATAATATCTGCACACACAGAGTTCCAGTTAAAACTAATTCTACTGCTGTTGGTTCTACACTACAGGGTCTGCTATTGTCATCATCCTAAATGGTAAGTTTATTTTACGGTGGAAGAGCTTTGGATGAGTCGCCAGTGCCTTACTAAAGGACTTATCTTTATTATTGTACTGCTGCTGTTCTGATGATAATAGTCAGGAGCACCAACATGTGACTCCTGGCTGAAGATAAGGGGTCTGATACACCCCCCTTTTACTCTGATGGTTTCAATAAATGTAATTAAACGTTAATGTTATTATGTTTTTGAAACCACCGCTGATAACGGCGCTAAGTCTAAATGTTATAGTCTCTGTTTACACCCACTGTTGCGAGTGTAGTGGTTTGGTCTATATCATCGCCACACAGGCTAATTCAATATATGTGTGCTGCTGACCTGTCACTGTGTCTGGAATGTTGACCTGGGTGTGTGTTGATATGTTCGCACACCACAGTACGTACATAAGGGTACATGCAGGAGTCAAGCAGGGTTGCAAACGACTGGAACAGTTCGATACTGTTTATTCCGTTACAACACAGATACGATGACATAAATGACACACATTCGACAGCAAAACACGAATCATAGTATATAATTTCCACACTGCATCAATACCTAATACGGCCTGTCCTAATCCTGGACTTATAATAGCTTAATAGCTTCATACATCTCCACACTGCAGTTAATATATAATATGGCCTGTCCTAATCCTGGACTGATAATAGCTTAACAGCTTCACAAATCTTCATACTGCAGTTAAACATAATATGGCCTACAAAAGTACCTTAATACACAGCGAAGCCTGCATCACCCGGCAGCTTCATTAATCTTCACAATATGGCCTACGAAAGTACTTCAATACATAGCAAAGCCTGCATCACACGGCAGCTTCAATAATCTTCAAAATATGGCCTACAAAAGTACCTTAATACACAGCGAAGCCTGCATCACCCGGCAGCTTCATTAATCTTCACAATATGGCCTACAAAAGTACTTCAATACATAGCAAAGCCTGCATCACACGGCAGCTATAATAAGGTTCATATGGCCTAAACAAATCTTCACTGCAGTGTATCACATAGGCTGTACACACAGCGAAATATATAAGTCGACATTTCTCAAATCCTACGTAGGCATACATTATCCAAAAACACTGGGACTCGACCTACACGGTCCACGCCCAAAACACAACTCCCTCAATCACACACTAGTCCCGCCAAAAAACCCGTCACGAGATTCGGTTGTCTTGAACACCGTTCTCGATAACACATGCAGACTAGCTGCGATTCACATGACTCAAAACAGTACAGAATAAATACATTAAACAGCGTTCACACGCTTATCTGTACTCTGTCACCCGAAAAATAGGAAAAGATAATTCTATCCTAAAGTCAGACAAGTATCCGCTTAATCAAGCGTTGCAACTCGAAATTTAATTTGTTCAAAACATTCTAAAGATTACTTCCCCTTCCATAAGTTCCACTTGCAACAGGGTCTAGCTCCTCTTGTATTCAGAGCGCTCAACTCCCACACGTTCTTCTTCTTAGTTTACTGCAGCAACAAGGTACTTCATAATACAACCCTCAAGTAAAGAATATTCACACACACAAGCTGACAGTCAGTAAATGGCTCTAGCACTGAGCTCGCAGTACAGTCGGCAAAGGCTTGTCCTTCTGTCTCTTTCAGTATATGTCAGCTCGGCATGGAAGCTTATGGTTTAATGGCGGAACTTACAAGAAGTTGTTAATTTTTATCAAACTACACCCATCCAATCAGAAGACGAGTCAAAAAGTTAACTATTTCTGAAACCATAAACTTGGGCGTTTTGTGTGTTCGTCTAATCTGACCAAATTTGTTTATTTTACATTTTAGTTATTTATGGACCGATTTTAATTATCAAAAGTGATAATTAAACGGCCAATTCCTCCCTATCGTTCTATACAGTTTTCTTTTAGCTATTCCTTTGCATTTTCATCTGGGTAATTTTTAAATAATTAAATGTGACCTTACCCTGATGTAAAAATATCACTAAATTAAATTTTACTAAGTTAAGATACTTTTATTATGAGTGAACCTTTATGTTTATGTGTTAAGCAATATCAGCGCTATAATTCAAGATATCCTTTTCATTTGTATTATCTTTAGTTATGGAGAAATACATTATCTAAGTTCAGTCAAAAACACAAAATAGGCATTATTTCCACTTCAACAAAACTTTTCTTATCCTTACAAAAAAGAGGTAACGATTTGATTGGTTGTTAAATTGTACTACGTTCTTCGATAAATATTGGGGTGGGTGTGTGGGGGTGGTGGTAACTTTTAACTTGATTCTTAGAAAAATTCAAATACTCTAGTTAAATTGTTGGCGGTAAATTAGACTGGGCCCTCAGACAAATTTCAAATACTGTAGTTATTTATAGATTTTACAATACGATAGCTAGTTCGTTTTGAGCGGGGAATTTGAGCGGGTTGTCACACAGATTCACTTCACTACAGGGACATATGTGGAGCGGTATACAGCCATCTTTGTTTTCTTACCAACCTCTCTCTTGCTGAGGAATCCTCGATTTATGGCCTGAAAACTTTGGGACTTTGAAAACCTTTATTTCATTTCAACCGCTCCAGTATTCCCCCCCCCCCTCCCCCACTTGGGACTTAAATGTAAGTAATCGTTCGGTCGGACGAATTAAAACATGTCTGGTACTGACCATGGTAAGTATCCTAAAGGTTACGAACATAGGTTGCAAGTAATTGTGCGTGGCGGAACAATGAAAGACAATAAAGGGGTACGCCACGAAAAAACAATGAGACAAAAGATGGCGCCAGCCAGGCCACACAAAGGTACTTCACTCGAGCCGCAAAACCAGAAGCAAGAGGCGGATAATTTCTGTACCAGGCTGCCAATCCCAAATCAAAAATTGTTATGCTATCATATTAAATATGTATGATTTAAAAAAAATATCAAATTCTGTCCCTTTGTGGTTGTATCTTACTTTAAGGTAACTGCTGTAAAAAGTTATATTTTCTAAATAAAAATGAATATTTATGAAGTAGTGCATAACAAAACTATCAAGTTGAAACATTTTTTTTTTCAAAATTTCTTATTTTGTTTTTTAATTGTCTAAAAATGTGTGTAAATAAAGGGGGGGGGGGGGGGGGGGGTTATCATTCTGATGTATCGCTTCTCCCTTGGACAATTCCTAGATCCGCCAGTGACATGTGCAAGGAAAAATATATCACTGTCGTGTTTTGGTCTGTCTTACACCATGGTCATATTTACCGCACGCAATACTATAGGAAAACGGACCGATACAATAACCAATGAAAACGCTGTTTTTTCTGGTGTGTTTAATGAAACCTTTTGGGCTTAACATAGAAGCCCATTTTGTGTAAATGATAGTAAGAATTTATTTAATTTCTTAAGAACTAAAGATGTTTAAACGCAGAGGTATAGATATTTCAACAACGGGAATGTTACTTGAGAAGTAGGTGCAAAGACGTCCTCGAATAGTAATTCAATTATAGAGAAAAATCGTTTAAAATGACATCTTGTCATGGAATATTCTAATCCACATATATAAATTATCAATTAAATATAAAGCCTAATAAATACATATAATAAAGAAAAGAGCAATGGTAAAATGACAGTGCTATCACAAAGAATGTACTCGAAATCCCCCTTGTTTTCTGCTTCGTCTGCAAATTGTAACGCCTTCACGTTGATATAAAAGCTTACTGTATTATTACCCGCCTTCTTCAATGAAACGTGTGCTGCATTTCTTGGAAAAACATTGAGACGTACTGCGTAATGACCTAAATTTTTAAAAATTCCATTTCATGTCTTTTTCTACATACCGTTACCAAAACGAACGAACAGATAGATAAAAGGATAGCGAGAAGGGAGAGGCAGAAAGCCGAACATTAAACACGCGTCGCGCGATACACAATTACTACTATCACGCGTGTAAGTCTACATGCACTAATTTTTTTTCAGACGGACACGTTGATTTTGTGTGAATAACTCCCTTACACTACCCTTTCGTCCAGAGTTAGGTTTTCTTAAATCCATCAAGAAACAGGCACAACTCCTTATTTGGCAAAAGATAACATTAGTTGGATGGTTTGTAACGTTTGAAACACATAACAGTACCCAGAATCAGCACATCTTCTAAACAGGACGGTAGAAGATAAATTGCATATTTTTGAACGCCACAGCCACAACGTCAGCTCCTTTTTTAAAATTAAGTAATTTTTGGTTCCTTAGGGCGCTTTGCTGAGACAAATAATATTGATTAAAAACTCAGTTACGCAAATAGTCCAGGACCGTAGGAAATAATAAATTAGTATAACTGCCCAAATAAAAAAATAGTGGAGGATGGGTCGCTGTTCTGAATGCATGCATTAGAAATCTTTTCTGCTCATAAAATTTTTTTTTTAAGCCTCGTGTTTGAAAAAGTATAAAACCTTACGTTACATAAATAGCCTAACCATTGTAAACTCCTACAATTGTAAACTTGGGATAATTAGCGCAAACGAACCACAAATGAAAGCCTAACCACGATTGGTCGGGCTATAAATACTATCTTGGTTGTTAGGGGAGACGGGAAAAGATAACATTTTTTCAAACACTTGTCGAAACGCTTAAAACGTGTGGCTCAATTGGATCTAGCTGTCTCGCTGATATTACAACACTTAGTGGGAGCGTTTAGTTCGAGACCACTAATTCAAATAAATAAATTATTGATATGTAAAGCGGACAAGTGCGTTGAAGCCAAGCTCACATTGTGCTTAAAATAAAAGCACTGGAAATTGCCCCCCTTCATAGGACATAGATGGAAAAGACCGAGGATTATGTGTGCAAGCCAGTTTTAGGTGCCAGGAATTCATTGCTAATCAACGTATCTGTGTTTATTATTTCCCGTATGAAATTGTGGCGGTAGCTTGAAACCCAGTTGGACTTCTTGATGAAAAAACTGAGATTGCACCCCATGCAACTTGTCATTAATATTTGGCCTGACTTTAATTCCATATTGTAGTTCAGTGGGACAGCCAGGATACGACGCTAATATTGCTCCCAGAATCTACACATAGGTTGTCAGTGAGGGTAGTAAAAACTCACATGGATGGGCCCAATTTAGCGAATCTGACACCTGGGTTGATTTGGAGGAGGATATATGTCTACCTGAGAGTGGAGTGGACGAACTTCACACTTGGAGACAACCCTTTTTCGAGCAACCCCCATAAATATGTCACTTCCCTGGCCGACATCAATTCAAGATAAGCAGATTGCCAGATTTAGGCCACAACATCTATTGTACCCTCATCTATCGAAATAACTTTATAAAATTACCACGCGTCAGAAGGGGAATTTACTTTGTCTAAGGATAAAATCAGGAACTGTGAAAACATCTCCCACCTTCCAATAATGAGGATCCCCTAAATCGGTATAACTACCTCTGTAGTGTCAATGATGACAAAAATACCGGAGTAAGAGCTTGAACAATAATAGGACAAACCAGTTTTTAATCACATATTTACTACTATCCATCTGACGAGAACATTAGAAAGGTGATTTCGTTGAATAATGATATGGTACCATACAATATTTCATATTAAATACATGTCTGTACATAACTTGTAATTTTTAAAAATTGATTGTGATTCCTGATTCCCTTGTAGTTGAATCAGGACACATATTCATTCATGCCAGTAATGAATACATATTGTTATTTGAAAGTTTTATCAGTGCCTCTTTTAAGATATTCTTGTAGAGTGTTATATGTATGTGAGTGTCACAGTGTTGTCAAGAGTAGTGGATTAAATTAAATTGTTTATCTGTCTGTTGTTGTGACTTACACTTCATCATACTCATACCCTAGACACATAACGTAGCATCACACTATTCCAGAATAATTCTGACTGAGATATATAGATATGTGGTAGCAAGTAAGGTTATCTATAATACACTACTCTTAATAGATATAGATACCTTCACAGCTGATCTCAGTCAGTACACTAAGTGCCCTATAAGTATTTATAACATCCCACTTCCACAATATATTGGGGTCTCGCTCTTGGGATTTTGAATCTTTCCCTATTAAAAATATTGGGGGTAATTCACTTCAGGGAATATAAGAATTAAAAGGTATCCTTTGGGTGGAATTAAATAAGGTTGAGCTCACGGTGCCTGTGTTGTCCATTAGAGTAAATTGAAATTTGCAATTGTTGGTTAGACATTGTATAAATTTACATAATAGACAATGGCGGACCTGGCCAAATTTCGATCTGCTGCGGTTCAGACTGCAAAAGAGTTAGGATTAGATGGGCAAGTTATGGTTGCCTATGTCACAACGGAATGTGACAAATTTATTGAACGCGAAGAAAGAAGATTAGAAAAAGAGGCCGAAAGAAAGTTAGAGGCTGAAAAGGGAAATTAAGAAGGGTTGGAAGCTGAGGTTGAGGCCTAAGAGTTGCTAAGCTGAACCCCTAACCTAATGAGGGGTTGCAGATTGAGGCTGACACAAAGAGGCATTAGAAATTGGAATCATACCAGGAAAAGAAGACAAAGAAGCTGCAGAAAAGGGAAGAGAAGAAATTAGCTGCAGAAAGAGGAATGAGTGAAGAAGTATTAGCTGCAGAAAGGGAAGCAGACACATAAGGAGGAGAAGAGATTAAAACAGATTTTTACTAAAGAGGATGACATCAGATGTTAGACTTAAGGGAGTTTTGTTATAAGGGGCTTATGCGGCTGAAAAATCAAAAATGGGTGTGCAAAGTCCCTTTCATGGCGGAATTGCATCTGAAACGGTGCAATACTCAAAAGGAGCCTCAATCTCAGCTTTGAATTTTTCATTTCCATGGATCATGTTTTGTTGAGAAATTCTACGATGATATTGAGAGACTATATAAATAGGTGTACGCCCACTAATTAGCTTACCACGTATGGTGTTAGAGATGAGAAAGGTGGAAGCTTAAAGTTTTGAGAGCTCAGGGACTGACTGTGTACAGACTGAGCAAAAGTAAGTAGGGGGATCTTATGAAGTTCTTTTGCCAAAAATATAGCAGTGCCTAGGTGTCTACGGAAAATTATTGATCAGCGACAATTATGACATCTAAAGCAGGCTCTCTTTTGTTACCAAGGTAGATGATGGGCAGAAAGTGCAAGATGTTTCTGAGAAAAAGAAAATTTTAGGAATTGGCTTTTAAATCAGCTACTGATCAGTGAAGGCGTAACAAGAGGTTATTCACCAGTTGCTCTGGCACACAGAGGCTATAAATACGAAAGAGACGAGGAACCAATTGGAGACATGGGCTGGACTTCATATCTCTGACGGGAAAACCCAAGTTAGAATGCATTAAGGAAATGTGGTTCCTTCATAGAGCAGGTTAAGAGCAGTCCAGAGGCTCTTCCAGAGACCTGAAGAACGGAGGAAGTTTCTCATGACTTTGAAACTATGGGCCAGATGACGGCTGGGATGATGCAAACATTGCTAAAATGTTGCGGAAGCAAGGTTTCTATATCAGGCTCAGAAGCATAAAACAAGCGTAGCTGAAATACAAACTGAAACAGCTAGTGCTTCCAATCTTAGGTCACCACAGAACTTATTAGCTACAGACACAGGATAATCCATGCAGAAATCCCTGGACGCCATTAAAGTTAATCAAGGGAACTTACGTGGCTATGGTACTGGACAATGGTTGATAATTTCCCAAATAAATATTCCCACAAGTTTCTTGGAACAATTTAAATTTTTAATGAAGCTAAAAATCTTTCACGAACCGATAGGATCCACAACGGTAGCTGTAATATTTGCTATCCAGGATGGATACAACCTATAGGGACATCTTCGTAAAAAGCTACTGTCAGGGAAACCCTGTGGGATCCCGTTCAACCTTAAAGACAGTATCTTGGAGCAAAGCCCCTTCTTGGTAGACAGGTCGAACCTCAAGACAGGAGGAGGACTATTATGTCACTAGTTAGAAAAACTGACACCCAAAGAGGATTGAGGGAAAATGGCACAGGCTCCAGACCATGTGTCAAACATATCAAATGCAAAAATAAAAAAAAAAAACACAAACTGAAGTGAGGCCTGAATGCTTACTAACTGTTGCTGAAAAAAATGGTTCAAAACTGCTGGCGCATTAAAAAACTCCAGGCAAAGGGAGTTTAACAAAAAAAAAAAATTTGTTGAAAATAAAAGAAAAAACAATGTGGGATGCTATTATAAACTAAAAAAAGTGTAAAAGAACAGTTTGAATGGGAAAATGGAAACTGTTCTTCAAGGATCCAATAATAAAGGACAGGTTTCACCCACTGAAACAAGGGCTCAGACAAAAAAAAAAAAATGCAAAAAGGAAAAGGGGGGAAAAGAAATAAACTCTAAACAAAACACAATTCAAAAAAAGGTGGATGCAATAATACGTAACCTGGAGCAGGAAACAAAAACTTAATTAAAGGAACAGCCCTAAGGCGGGAACATCTGAAAAAAAAAATTGGTCCTTACCAAAGGTGTACAGACCCCATCAATTAGGAAGAACATAACGCCAATTCACAGACAACTCCCACCCATGACCTCCCAAGTGGGCACTCCACCAGCCAGTGTATATCATCTCAAAGGCAAGGGAGGACACCCACAAGACTTGGAAAGGATTTTCATGTTGCGATAACTCACTGATGAGAGAGTGAAGGCAAACCCTCAACTATCCTCTCCCCCTCTCAGACACCACTCAACCGGACTATAACTCTGAGGGAAATCAGTTCCAAACCCCTTGTCATACACATCCAGGGCCCGAAACAGGGAGACGCCCATTACATCCTAAGGCGAAATAGGGTCCCACATGTATAGGAATGGGCTTGTGGAACTAGATTTCTGTAGATAAGTAGTCACTGGACAAAAGCATTGGGTACTTTTTCCGGGGATCAAAAGAATAACCAGGACTGACCCTCGATAATCAAATCTGGAGAGCACGACATGGGTGAATCCTTTAATAGGGGACCCATGAAAATTAAAGGTAACCACATTCAAAAGGTAACTCCCACAAATTATTACTTCCCCCATAGAAAGGAATAAATAGTACAAGCGACACAGACAAAAATCAGAATCAAGTGAGCTGTCGACTTCTGACAAGGGAACACCTAAAAACAGAGGGAAGATGAGGATCATTGTGACCACGCCATTATGGTGGGGAAGATCAAAATCAAAGGGATAAAATCCTCATCAAAAAGGTCTTCTCCATAAATCCCGTTTTAAAGTGCGGAAGGAACCTCAATAAGGTTAATGTACGGATGTGAAGGCCCCTTAGGAACGGACTGACAAGAGCCGTGGACGAAGCGTGTTTTACAAATGAAGCCACTATGCGGCAGATTGACAAAAAAGATTCTTCAAAAATCCCCAGTGAATGCAGGCGGATCCAGCTGCAATCAGGACTTAAAAAACTTTTGGGAGGAAACAAACAAAAAAAACATTGCCAATGTACGAAAAGAGTAAGTCGCTAACTCAAGTGGTTTTGGAAACATCGCTGACAATCCCCATAAGAAATAATCATAACGTTTGCCATCGTGAAAGGGTTAAAGACATGAACGATTCTTGGTTGATGGGAGTAGAATGGTCTGCAATTCTTTCTGGGAATCGGACAGTAACAAAGTTCACTATAAACATTGAGTGGCAGAGGATCCCATACGCAGGGTCACAAGTTGTCACAAATAGGTCTGTAACAAAATTATAAGGATAAAAGGGGAATATCTGATAAAGCGATGCTAGAGGAATCGTTGCCGCCAATGTCCAGGACATAAATACGAATGGGGAAAGAAAAACGACATTCAAAAGGTAAGAGACACTCATGTGTGGAATGAGCGTATCACACTTGAACTATGTGGGAAGATTACAGATGACCACTCTGTCTCAAGTCGAATTTATCAAAAAAACTCAAACGTCAGTAAATGGAATCGGGATATGCACATAGGGGGAGTGATCAAGAGATTAGGTGATATGTACTCATTTTAGAATAAAGTGTGATTGGATGAAAGGGAAACCATTGAATGATAATTCTGGGAGGAAATATCATCACTATAAAGCTTCGAGTGGAAGAGACCATACCGGTGCATGGACAAATAGGTCCACACAATTAAAGGTCCATATGTAGCTATGTTAAGAACGTGGACTGATGAAAAGGCAGAGGAAAACATTACATCTTCATTCCAATATGTGAATGAGCTGACCACTCGGTTAAAAACTGGCTGGAAACTTGCCAATGAAAATTTGAAACAAGCCAGGAAGAAACATGCTGCCTATTATAACAGGAAGGCGAAAGACAGAAATTTGGCTGTGGGAGAGAAGGTACTGCTTCTTTTGCCCGGGAGTCAGAATAAGTTACAAATTGGATGGCAGGGTCCATATACAGTTCTAGAGAAGGTGTCTAGAACAAATTATAAGATAGATAAGAAGGGGAAAGAAAAAAATCTATCATGTGAATCTCCTGAAGAAATATTTGGAAAGAGAACATCAGGAAGAGACACACTTGTTGACCTTGTCCATCGCCATGGAGATGAAAAAGGAACCACTTTCATCATTTGAATATCCATTACACCCCTGTGAGACAGCAGCACAGGTGAAAATCAGTACACATTTAACGAAAACTCAGAAAGAGAGAGTGCAACAGGTTCTAAATAATCATGCAGAGGTGTTAACAGACCGACCAGGGCATACAAACCTATTGGAATATGATATGAAACTAATAGACTCCACACCTGTCTGTATGAAACCATATTCGATTCCGTTTGCTAAGGAAAAAGCTTTGAAGGAAGAGATAGACTATCTATTGAAGGAAGGAATTATTTCGCACAGTGAGTCTTCGTATAGTTCCGGTGTTGTACTCTTAAGGAAGCCCTCTGGAGAACATAGACTCTGTATAGATTACAGGAGACTGAATGCTATTACAGAAGGACAGGTGGATCCATTGCCGGATACAAATCAGCTGTTTGCCAGACTAAATAAAGCTAAATATTTCTCAAAAGTGGATCTGAGTAAAGGATACTATCAGATTCCAGTAAAGCCTGAGGTTAGACCATACCTAGCTTTTAGTACCTCAGAAGGACACTATGAGTTTAATAGATTGCCATTTGGATTGAAGAATGCGCCTAGTGTCTTCTCTAGAATGATGAGAAAATTATTGGATCCCTGAATAATCCCTGTATAACAAATTTTATGGATGATATCCTTATAGCAACAGAAACATTTGAGGAACACATTGACTCTCTGAACATGCTGTTTGATCGACTTAGGGAGGCAAATTTAACAGCCCGACCAACCAAATGTTGCGTTGGATGTAAAGAATTGGAATTTTTGGGACACACAGTTTATCAGGGAAACATGACCCCTGACCCAAAGAATTTAGAGAAACTACAGAAAGCCCCGAGACCACAAACCAAGAAGGACGTGAGATCCTTTGTCTCATTATGTGGTTTCTACCAGAAGTATATCAAAAACTTTAATTCCATATGTGCACCTTTAACGGAATTGACACGTAAAGGACTTCCAGATCGCATTACATGGACACCACAATGTGAAATGACTTACCAAGAATTGAAGGAAAAGCTCACAAGTAAACCCATTTTGAAATTACCTGACTTAAGTCAAGAATTCATAGTAAGGACGGATGCAAGTAATATTGGGCTAGGTGCAACTTTACTACAGAAATCAGATGCATTGGATGGGGAATTAAGCCCAGTGGCATATGCTAGCAGAAAGTTGAATAAAGCTGAAATCAACTACTCAACTAGCGAAAAAGAATGTCTTGCAGTAATATGGGCAATAAAGAAATTCAATATTTATCTATATGGGAAGGCATTTAAGTTGCAAACTGACCACAAACCTTTATCGTTTTTAGCACAGGCTAAGCATGAGAACTCTAGGTTACTCCGATGGTCTTTGCTTCTGGCTCCATATAATTTTAGCATTGAATATATATCTGGAAAAACCAATCTGGGAGCGGATTTTTTAAGCCGCCATCCGTGTGATGAGAATCACCGTAAACCCCAGAAATAATAATAAATTTCTCTATGTGTATATAGAATAAAGGACTGACATATAATGTCTGTTTTAAGAGGGGAGGTGTCATGGAATATTCTAATCCACATATATAAATTATCAATTAAATATAAAGCCTAATAAATACATATAATAAAGAAAAGAGCAATGGTAAAATGACAGTGCTATCACAAAGAATGTACTCGAAATCCCCCTTGTTTTCTGCTTCGTCTGCAAATTGTAACGCTTTCACGTTGATAGTAAAGCTTACTGTATTATTACCCGCCTTCTTCAATGAAACGTGTGCTGTATTTCTTGGAAAAGCATTGAGACGTACTGCGTAATGACCTAAATTAACCCTAACATTAATTATACTGCGTTACCAAAACGAACGAACAGATGGACTAAAGGGATAAAAAGAGAAGGGAGAGGCAGAAAGCCGAACACTAAACCCGCTTCGCGCGATACACAATTACTACCATCACGCGTGTAAGTCTACATGCACTAATTTTTTTTTTCAGACGGACAGTGATAAAATACACTACCCTTTCCCAGAGTTAGGTTTATAAATCATAACAGACTCTTATTAGAAAAGACAACATTATATGGGTTTACGTTTGAACACATAACAGTACCCAGACAGCACATCTTCTAAACAGGAGATAGAAGAAATTGCATATTTTGAACGCAGCCACGTAGCTCCTTTAAATTAGTATTTTTGGGTTCCTTAGGGTTTGCTGACAAATAATATGTAAAACGTTACGCAAATAGTCCAGGAATTAATAAATTATACCCAAAATAAAATATTGGGGGTGCCTGACAGCATAAAATCATTTCTGCTCATAAAATTTTTTTTATAACGTGTTTGAAAAAAACCTTACGTTACATAAATAGCCTACCATGTAAACTCCAAATTGATTGGAGCGCAACAAATGAAAGCCTAACCACGATTGGTCGGGCTATAAATACTATCTTGGTTGTTAGGGGAAACGGGAAAAGGTAACATTTTTTCAAACACTTGTCGAAACGTGGCTCATTGGCCAGTCTCGCTGATATACACACTTGGGAGCGTTAGTTCGAGACCACTAATTCAAATAAGCTTGATAAAGCGACAGTACGTTGAAGCCAGCTCACATTTTTGCTAAAATAAAAGCCTGGAACATAGGCAGAACGGAATTTGTGCCAGTTTGTGCCAGAATTCATTGCTAATCAACGTATCTGTGTTTATTTCCATGAAATTGTGGGACAGTGGTCTTGATGGTAGTGAGCAGCACCTGGTCATAGCTGTGCTGAATCCAGAGTCGGACAGCATACTCCTTGGTCTTTTTAGCTATCAGTGAGGTGTCTCCTGAGCCCAGAGGAGAATTCGAGCAGAGGAGTCCTTTCCTGCCGCCATCACTAAAGATAAGCAGAGTTGGCCAGCTGAGCTCAACATTATGTCCCCTCATCTAGAAATAACTTTATAAAAATACCATTCAGAGGGGAATTTACTTGTCTTAAAATCAGGAACTGTGAACATCTCCAATACTGATCCCTAAAGACAAACTATTGAAGTCATGATGACAAATACCAACAGAGCTTGAACAAAACAAAACCAGTATTACCTCATTTTACTACTACACAACTGACACACATAGAACATTTGTAATAATATATG